>OZ010591.1:58898521-58951021 GCA_963932145.1 Acanthosepion lycidas | reverse complement strand
ATGAAACATCTTGAGTCACAACAGATTCTGACTTTATGATTGATCTTACAATATATGACTGTCATTCGTTTGTACGTATTAGAAAGCAACAACAGCTTTTGGATCGATCGCTTTTGGTTACTTAAGCATTATAGAAAAGGCAAAATAATATTTGTTGGGAAAAACTGCTATTATAAACCTTTAAATGTTGGCAGTATTTCGTCAACACATATATGAATCGATCTTGGCAAATTCTTTGTCGGACGATCAGAAAATAGTAATAAAGTAAGCAGTAAAAATTCATCAGAATCGTTTTGCTAATACTATTATGGTGGAGTAATGGATATCGGCCCAGGATTAAGGAACTGGAGAGCCGAGTTCGAATTCCAATCGAGCTTATTATATTCACTTACATGCTAATTGGTAAAGGTATAAAACCATCTCTTCTCCCTTCTACTTTGAAAAGATTTGAATTCAAAACCAGATTGGGGAGCCTATGACACCCGGGGTTTACCATCAATACCAAGGTGAAGATATATAACAGGTAACATTGGTAATAAATATAACACAGGTAACAGAACAGAGGCAATCAATAAAAAAACAATAGAAATAAATAACATAGATGTCATAGGTAACATAGGAGTCAAAGCACGAAGGTAGATAACATGGGTAGCATAGATAACATAAAGATCTATGCGTAACATGGATAACATGCGTAACAAAGATCACATAGAGATTTACCAAGTGTACACAGTTAACATTGATACCATTGAGAAAAAAAAGATACAATAAGGATAGATATTTATAATAGATAAAATAATGTAAATTACATTGATATATCTAACGTATGTATCTATTCAGGAGATAGTTAAAATAGCAACGTAGAAAAGATTGAAATCAGGGCTATAATAGTGATGTATGCATAGCATATATAACGCAATAGCATACATGAGTAACGTAGATAACGTAGGGATTTACGAACGACATAGCACAGTAATGTAGGTAACATGGACTACAAAAATAAAAAACTATACACATTGACGTACATAACATGGGCAAAGATAAAAAGGATCCATGCAAAACAGTTATAACACTGTAACGTATATAACATGTGTAGCATATATAACATAGGGATTTTTTAATACAGCAGATAACATAGGTACCGTAGATGATATAAGTAACAGGACAATGTATGTGTTACGTAGCTAACATATGAATTGATTGATTGATTTGTTTTTTACAGTTTATCTACCTATAACATGTGTAGCATAGATAACATAGGGATTTTTAATACAGCAGATAACACAGGTACCGTAGATGATATAAGTAACAGGACAATGTATGTGTTACGTAGCTAACATATGAATTGATTGATTGATTTGTTTTTTACAGTTTATCTACCCTTTGCAAGTTATTTAAAGCCGAACAATATTTTGGACTGTACGAACGATTCTTTTTTGTTGCCAGTGAATATTACATTACAATTTTCTGAGAATAAATCATTTTTCCAGACATAAATCTTACTATTTAATCCATAGGGGGGAGAAGAGATGGACTCATACCTTTTCCAAGGGTATTTGTGCGTAAGTGAATGTCACGTATATGCCATCGAAGCAACACCAATCTATGCATAACATATGTAACGTAGATAACGTGGATGGCATAAAGAACATATAAATCTATGCACAGCAAAAATAAAATATGTACCGTAGATGACACAGATAACACAGGAATCTTTGCGCAATATAGATAACAATGATAATACCATGTAAAATGAAGATATATGCATAGATCTGTAACATAAGGATTTATACACCGCATACCATAACGTAGGTGATATATGTAACATAAGAATCACAATTCACACGACAGAAATGCATGTAACGAAGGCATACATCTGCAGTAGGGATTGCTAGCCGCCTTAGTATGTGGGTATACTCGAATACGAGTGCTCAGCTATTATATATATATATATATATATATATATATATATATATATATATGTATATATATATATATATATGTATGTATATATATATATATATATAAGTTATGAAGAACTTGGTAATCCGTATGGGTAATGCCAAGGAGGATGAAATCCTGAGAGCTCAATGTAAATCCAGAGCTAATATTTAAAAGAAAAACAGACCACTTTAAGGTACCATTATAATAATTTATTTCACCAGAGTCCTTTTAAAGGAAGCCGGACCATTCATCAGATAGCGCTTCCAAAAATGAAATGAAAAGAAAAATAAAATTAAAATTGATGGTTAGTGTAAGTTTTTGTAATTTAACAGAGAGTGTAAAAGGGGTAGTTAAAGAGACATGGTAGAGTATAGGAAGGTATTAATTTTATATATATATATATATATATATATATATATATATATATATATATATATATATATATATATATATATATATATAAAAGTGAACATAGAAGTCAACACTTAGAGGCGACAGTCTGTTTCATGCTATATGCAATCGTCAAGCCACTTGGCTTGACGATTGCATATAGCATGAAACAGACTGTCGCCTCTAAGTGTTGACTTCTATGTTCACTTTTATATTTGCACACGCTCTATCTCTGATATTGAGCACTTTATTCCATAAATATAGCACACCTTAAGACTATATTTCTTTATATATATATATATATATATATATATATGTGTGTATGTGTGTGTGCGTGTCTTTGTGTGTATGTGTGTGTGTTTGTGTGTGTTTGTATGTGTCTGTGCGTCTGTGTGTGCGTTAGAGAGATAGAGAGAGAGGGGGGAGATTTCATGTGTGTGTGTGTGTGTGTGCGTATTTACAACAGTATACGAGGATGCTGGAAATTTATTGAGCTGAACATGAAACCTTTCGTGCCAAAGGTTCTGATGTTGTTCATTTGATCAGATTTTAAGAAGTGGGTCGTCCCGAGAACTTTCCAGCAATCCCGCGTTTCTAAGCCTGCATAGTCGTAAAGATCATTAACTGCAATTTATTGCAATTGGAATTATAGTTCAAATATTTTTTTATATAAAGACAGCTAATACAGAAAAGGGTGTTCGCGGCAACTCTTGAACACCCTCCACCGTATCTGTATTATTAACTATGAACGACAAACAGCTTCAGTACGTGTTAAAACCTAATATTAAGTTTTAAACTTGAATCATAAAAACAAAGCGAGAACCATTTTGTAGGTAGTTTTGAATCAATAAATAAAAGTCTGTTCCTTCGAGACGTTTATAAAATCGAACATTGCTTCGTGTCACCAATTATATCAATAAATGTCTTCCTGATTCCATCAGGTAGTTAAGATCAATATAAATGCTGGTCACGTTTTCACTCACGGTTGTACCTTTATTGCTTCCAACCGTCTCTAGTATTATGGGCTTTGAAGAATGAACATTGTCAAGAGAAGCGACTGTTCAGTGTCTGCTGACTTCTAATGTGATAAGTGTCGACGAAGGCGTCCGTCAGCCTCTAACGACATTATTCTCCAATCAAAATATCAATTGTACAATTGTATATTTTATTTCAAACACGATCTTTTACACGATACATTTTTTCCAAAACGAACGTTTTCATTGTCAAAGAAACTTTAAAATCGAATGAAGTTTTGTTGGTTTACAACAGAAGCAAAAAGAGAACCTCTATACCGGGTGTAACAGCAAAATTGTCCGAATCGTGTAACAGCCTGCGATAATTATCGATCCCACAAAATGTTTAATATCTAAAAAAAAAAAAACACTAAACTAATTGAGTTTCTTTTTTCCAGGTTTTGTCGTAGGAATAAAAAAAAACTCTTTGAGATATTCAGCTAGAAAGAGAACAGGTTAAAATCGTTTCGTGTCAGGGCCACTATGTCTTCCTAACTGAGCAATGGTGAGAGGAAAAAGATCATTCAGGCCTTCAGTAATGGTACCAGCATTCATACAAGGGCTTCCATCTTCAAAGTCTATTCAAGAATCAAGAGAACGGTGAATTAGTTTAAAAAAGAGCGAACAACAAAAAAGAAAAATGGACCAGGAAGTCCCAACAACAAGATGGATCTCCATTTCAACTTAGAGCTAAATACATTCTTATTGTTCAAAGTAGAGTCCAATAATTTTATAAAAAACTCGGACTATTCCAATAAGATGTCTTTAATCATTTCTAAATTACAACGGTTGAAAGCTTAAACTAACACTTGGACAATTTTGCTGTTACACGATTTGTACAATTTTGCTGATACATTTGGCATATATATATATATATATATATATATATATATATATATATATATATATATATATATATATCCTCCCCCGTCTAATTCGACATTGAGGGTCATGCAGATCAGTTCCCAGGAAACCGACAGCCCGACAGCACTTGAAAATTGATTATCGTGGTGTAGGTTTCGTGCAGGATCATCCACACTTTTTGAAGGGCCGAATACAGAGACCTGGTGCACTACGTGTCACAAGGTCCCCAAACGACCCTCCGGAGGTTTTGAATTCAGAGTTGTCCTTCTAGACCAGTTGCCATCCAAGGCTATAGAAGCCAGTCTGTCCTGCTATTTACCCATAGATGGAGGGAGAAGTAGAAGATTCACACCTTTCCCAAGGTTATTAGCACCTAAGTGAATATAATGGATTCGACTGGAATTCGAACTCGCCTCTCCGATTCCTCAATCCAAGCCGATATCCATTATATATATATATATATATATATATATATATATATATATATATATATATATATATATATATATATATATATATATATATATATAATTTATGGATTTTTTACTCTAACATTATTTCTTACGAAAAATATTTTAATTAGTAGGTACACATGTGTAAATATTACTGTTTACCTATCGGTCGATTGAGAAGTCACGCTCAAGAAAATTTCGGCAGTTTCTTTAATACGATTTTAAGTTTTGTCAAAAATAAAGATTTTTTTCAAACCCGGATATATATATATATATATATATATATATATATATGTGTATATATATATATATATATATATATATATATATATATATATATATATATATATATATATATATATATATATACGACATAACAATGTATAATTTTATATACAAAGGAAAACTATTGAAAAAAATAGTATGAGAAATTGTATAAAAAGATTTCATGACCCGTGCCACCAAAGCCTTTTATCAATTTGTCATGCTATTTTTCTCATATATATCTATATATCTAGATATCTATCTCTATATATCTATATCTATATCTATCTATCTATCTATCTATCTATCTATCTATATATATATATATATATAAACACTTATTTTTACACAAATCGCTTTGATTGTCATTACACTTGATACAGTAATGAATATTATTCCGAAATCGAACATTATATAGTGAATATTTAAGATAAAAATTACTACTTGACGGTATCTTCGCATATATATATATATATATATATATATATATATATATATATATATATATATATATATATATATATATATATATTATGTATTCGTGTTGCGTGATTACTCTAGGAAATATCCTGCTGTTATTCGCCTCTCATCGCAACATTTCTGTGAACTTTTCTTCCATATGTCTATATGCGACCAAAACGTAGTTGAAAGGAATTGGCTTTCTATCAAAAGATTTACTTAAATTATGTTTACCTTATCGATATACAGTTGTTTGAATATTCTCCAAGAAAGAAATCTCCAACAGTTTCTCCTTTTGACATAGTTGGCAGCTGGCGTAGATTAAAATACTAACAAGTACACAACAATGAGCCATATTTAGTGGCTGGAACTTTTTTCGAAACAAAATTCAAACAATATCATTTGTAAAACAGTAAAATGAATGACGGCAATGACTTTCTCAATAAAATGAAGAAGAAAAATATAAAAGAAAAAAAAATACTTCTCGGAACAATTCTATAAGAGTGAAAACAGCGATAGTATTGAGAACAGTAATTCTAATGGTAATATTAACAGTTTCCCTATAAGGTAACATTCGGTATTCATCGACCAAACAGCCAGTACTACTATCGATTGAAATTTATAAAATCTTTCTCTTAAAACAATTTTTCAGGGAAAATAGGTTTCTCAAGTTCAGTAGCTCTTTCCAGTATAGATGGCGGTTTCCTTCCTAACCTTTTATTTGAAGTCGTGTGGAATGTCAACATCTTGATTATCTTATTATTTTCTCTTTGAGTTATATATGCTATCCATTTTAGTTGTTGTCGCTGTTGAAAGTCCCCAACTAATGACTCAACTTTAATCTATCTATCTATCTATCTATCTATCTATCTATCTATCTATCTATCTATCAACAGAAAATAGGAGAGACAAAATGAGTCAACAGAAAGTTTAAGTTTGTTTAAAAAGAAAAAAGAAAAAATAACAATAGAAAAGAAAGAAAATGAAACAAAGCAAATTCTAAAAACGCTGGCTTCTACTGTTTATGTGGCATGGTACAAAATCCTGTTGCCAGACATAGGGACTTCCAGCAGTCATCCCCTTGACACAGGGCAGCATTACCTACTCAAAGCACTTGATTTAGGCCTCCGTGTTGTCTCTGAGGCCCTATGGAATGTTGGTCATATTTCTATCTTTATTTATGCAATATTGTTGAAGTTATCCCTAATATTTTTGTCGATGAAATTTGAATAAGCTGATTTGTTTGGAAAATACTTCGACTAAAACCCTACATTGCGTTTTAATATTTTTTTTTTTTTAGTTTAATTTAATTTTATGGAACTTTATGGTAAACAATATTTTAAAGAATTTTTTTCCTTTTTCATTTTTAACAACGAAGAATAAAACATTAGAATTTCTTACTCTTGTGCATACAGCATGCAACTTCTTATGCATAATTATTTCTTTCTGGAGCCAAATTACAACTTTATGAAGCGTTTGGCCTTGTGATTTGTTTATATTATGTTGGTGCAAAAATAATGTCGTTTTCTCACATAGTAACATATGTGAGAAAACGACATTATTTTTGCACCAACCTAATAGCTCTCGCAAACGAAGGGCGACATTGAAAATGGATTCTTGTATGAAAAATATGCAAAAAACAATATTGCATTTTTACTAAATAAGTGTTTGTTATTTTAATCATTAATTTTTGTTTCAGAATAGTAGAGTTTTTATGAGAAAAAATCAATGGAAATTTATTTACTAAGCCAAGCACTCTAGTAAAATCAACTGTACTTGCACCTCTTTACCTGTTTGCACTTCTCCCAAAAGATTGGTTTCGATCGGTCAATGTATGACTATTTTAGAGGGCGTGACGGATGGACTTTAATGGAAGTCACAGAATTTTATATATAGATACGTTTTATATTTGCTCTCGTTTTGAGGAATTTCTATCTTCATTCATTTCATCTTTCTCTATGATAATTGTATTCACTAATCTGTCTAGACATGGTGGGACAGGGACACGTTCTCAAGCCTGTGTCCAGCTTTGCTTTACGTTTGTCTTCAAATCAGAGCGAATCCAATTGTTTAAGTTTCCACATCTTTCTAAGTTGTTCCATATAACGACGAATTGTTGTATTACGCAGTTCACTTTTTGTACTCGCCTTTTCACTCTAGCAATATAATTTCTATCGAGTTTAGACCAAAGCAGGCCATCGATAAACTCAACCGAACCATCTGTTCGTAGCGCAGCTCTTAATCTAAAGTCATTATTAGTGCTACATTGGCTTTTTATCTACGTTTCAGGAATCTTCATCACGAGCCATGAAATTAATTAATTAATATTTTAATTACATTTTCTCTGTGTTATATATATGTTATTATGTTTTACTATGTATATATCATTCCAAATTAAAATTTGTACGGTATAGATATTTTTTCCTTGTAGATTACAAGCCTAAGTCCCATCGTTATTATTTCTATGACTTTTAAAGTACCCTCGACAATTATTGTACGTATAAAGAATCTATTACATAAACAAAACGGATATAACGGCCTAAGTCAACAGCGTGATGGCTCTTTTTTTAAAATCATATATCATCTTTTAGACATAGACGCATCCATCTTTTGGAAGGTCAAGTAACTAATTTAGTGGAATTGCGCTGTAACGACGTAACTTGCTAGTTTCAAACTGTATGAACACGTCACTTATAAGTATTGTTATATTTTAGGCATTTCCCTTATAGGATAAATACCATTCGAACTCTGTCAGATTTTGGACGTGACCTATAGGATGACAGGATACGTCATCACGTCACATGTCCCATAATCCATTAGGGTCGTTAGGATAACACGTGTACTGGACGCATAACAGCAGTGGTGTGTCTAGAGCCAACAAGATACTTATCAAGATGCAAATAAATCAATCCATATATACAAAAAAAAATGACAGATCTTATATAAATATAATGTAATTTTCCTGTGACAGTATCTATCTATCTATCTATCTATCTATCTATCTATTTATCTATCTACTTTTTTCTGCCAAGTTTAATTATTCTCTTGTGTTTTTGTCTTTTTTCGAAATTAATGAGTTACAAAAGCTGGAGAAACGAAATCAGAATATTAAATGCAAAGTAGAAAAAAACTTTAACGAATAGAAGACAATTATTTTAAATGGAACTGAAAGAAAAGTAAAAATGTGACGACGACGACGAGAAATATCCTCACGTTTTAGAGAATAGATTAAAGAAAAAGGATGAGAAGGAAAGAGAGTGATTAAACAAAGAAAGAAAGAAAGAAAGAAAGAAAGAAAGAAAGAAAGAAAAGAAACGAAAGAAGTGGAGAGTCAGAGAAAAACAACAAAGGAAAATGAGAGTGATATAAAAATAAGTGGGGAATGATAACTTCTAAAAAAAAATATTGGTATTTTCTAGTCGATGTTTTTCGATAGATTCAAAGTGAAATTTTTCTAATTTATAAGAATTGTCTTGCGGACAAATCTTCTTTTCACTCTGGCAATTAAAGACACATTGAACTTTATTTCAGCAAGATCAACTGAATATGTACGTATATTATATACGTTGTAGATGTTCTGTTTGAAGGCATATATATATATATATATATATATATATATATATATATATATATATATATATATATGCTAATTTGATTATTGATATTTGATCCACAGTATATATATGCATGCGTGCACTCGAGTGGTTTGAACGTTCGCATTCTGATCATAGAACACGGATTCGTATCTCACCATCGTCGAGCTGTCAGGAAGGAGACTCTCTGATATTATCGGGCTGGAGGTGTCGATCCCAGAGTGACGCACTTTTGGAAAGCGCCTGAAAACTGTACCACGGGTTGACCCAAGCCTTGTGAGTGTGGGTTCCGTCGATAACTGTGCTAGCACGAAATCACAAATCATCGTGGTCGAGGGGTTGCGCGTGCTGGCCTTGTTCATATTGTTGATCACGCTAGATAACAACGTTCTTTTCTAGGTGCAATGTAAACTTTCCCATCTCTTCTCTAGGGTGTATATCTATATAACCCCTTGTCCTACGATTTGTACTACGTTCACAACTCAGCTGCAGCTTTGAGATTACATAATTCTGCACTCGGCGACCGCGAGGTCACTTCAAATCAAACCTTCACCTGGATCCCTCGAGGCACGTGGTGCAAATTCTACTCTGATTTGAAGCATTGAAGTGACTAAAGTCTTTTATTTTAATGCTATTGAGATATTTGGATGTTTGTGTAAAAAAATATCATGAACCGTCTTATACTTCTGGTCACGAATGCAGTAAAAAGATTTGTTCATTGATGAATAGCGTTTTTGAGATGTTTTCTGGAAAGCTAGACACTGAAAATATTATTATAAGTTTTCAGCGTCAGAAAGCCACAAGATGTCCTGAACTAAATGGTAATTATAACAATAACTAGAGTAACCGTGCCATCAAAATTGACGGCAAGAAGGAATGTATTACAATATGTAAATAATTTTCGTTTAATCCAACTACAGTTTTTTCTGTCTAATAATTGACGGGTAGTGTGCAAAATAACGATGAAACCAAATTCAAGTGATATTTGTTTTGGGAAAAGAAAAAAAACAGATCTTTAGTTAGATAAAAATTATGAGTGACAGACATGAGTCACGGGCAACATTAGACTTGCTGAATATTTATTTTACGGATTTAAATATATTTTATTTCATTTTTAGGATTAATTAGGAAGAAATAAACAAATATAATTTATGTACATCTGTGAGAAACAATGAAATGTTTTTTTTCTTTGCAAAAACAATTATAACTTAGGCGGGTGGCTCATTGCTTGTGTAAAGGAGTCATTACGTGTGTGCGTGTTTTTAGTAGTAACGAGGGATACGAGAGATTGTTAGAATCTCGTTCTTACTGTGAACTGTGTCGCAGTTGTTTGGGGTGGTCTCTTTGTAGTATTCAGCGCAGTAGCTTTTTGCACGTGGGCCTAAATGGGGGGATCTCATGCGTCTCATATCAAAACTTTGTACACTACCACTCAATTGTTACACACACACAATATATATATATATATATATATATATATATATATATATATTAGGTTGGTGCAAAAATAATGTCATTTTCTCACATAGTAACATATGTGAGAAAACGACATTATTTTTGCACCAACCTAATATATATATATATATATATATATATATATATATATATATATATATATATATATATGAAATTTTTATATATATATTATATATCCGCGGTACTTATTGGAAAGCGCTCATTATCAGTGATAGAGCTAACATATTCAGTTGGATTGACGTGAGTTTGTGACCCTGGGTTTCACTTTCTTTGGGATTGTCAGACAAACTCTCTCTCTCTCTCTCTGTACACACACACACACACACACACACATATATATATATATATATATATATATATATATATATATATATATATATATGCCGTATTATATTTAAGGATATTAGCTGTTTTCTTATAAGAAAACATTTGGCATTTACTGACCGAAGAGCCATTCATAATGTTGATTGAAACTTATATAATCTTTTTTTTTTATTATTAAAACAATGTTTCATGCCAACATTTTTCTTAAGTCCACTAAATGTTATCGCTCTTTCCAGTATGGATGGGATCATTTACTTGAAGTAGGAGTAAACACCAATTACCAGAAGAAAGAATGTATGGTTGTCAGCAAAAGAAAGATCGCAAAATGCAAAATGACAAACTGGTGATTCCAAAATCAAGCAAGTTCAACAATTTACATATCTGAGAAGTGTTTTAATAGAGGACGGAAAATCTGACACTAAAATCCAAAGGTGTATTGGGATAACGAAAAATGTCTTCCAAAAGCTAAGGAAAATATTAAGTAATAGGAAAATTTTTATTAGAAATAAAGAAAAGAGTACCGAATTGTTATGTAATATCATTCCTCCTATATGGCAATGAATGATGGGCCATCTGAAGATGAAGAAGAAACTTGATAGAAATGTGTTTCTACAGAAGGATGTTGAAAATACCATGGACTGAATATGTAGTAACAACGAAGTTTTTAGAGAAAATGGAAGCAAGAAAATAAAATCACTTATAATTAACTTCAGCGTAGATAACGACGAACGTAGGGCTGGAAATTTGGCATTTCAAAGGGCATACAGACAGCAAGAAGGACGAAGAAAAATGAGTTTGTACAAATGGGTGGCAGAATAGAGTTTAGGAGAGATAAGAAAAAGAGAAATTTTGCTAAAGCTATAAAAGGACAGGGAAATGTGAATAGTCATTATCACCTGAGTTCCGAAGGGACATAGCACATGGAGGAAAAAAGAAATGTGGAAAGTAGATATTTTTAATATATCATTATTTAAAAATAAATTTGCAAAGTAGACATTGTTGATATATTATTATTTAAAAAGAATTTTGGAAAGTAGACATTGTTATTATATCATTATTTAAAAAGAAATTTGCAAAGTTGTTATGTAGTGTGTGAAAGGTTTTTCTTCCTCCGTATGGGTTCGAATCCCTCGTCGCCAAAGTTGTTATGTAGTGGTTTCACAGTGGAGGCTTGTATTTGTACTAAGTCGGTCCTAAAATAGGATCGACGTACAAAACGTTAGGAACTTGATATAATAGGTAATGACGCAGTAATCTAGTTGGGGTGGCTGATACTTCAATATCCGACTAACGGTCGTCCAATATCGACTGACTGACCAACTCACTGAGCGGTATTTAGTCACCGTCCCCCACGAGGGCATCAGGTGGCACAAGGCCGGTTTAATGTGCGATATCCGAGCCCGTGGGTTCGGCCAAAAATATGCCTTTTGCACCCGTATAAACGGGTTCAGGGTCGGTTTACCTCCCTGAAAGAGACTCCGCCTCGTTCGGGTTCCTCCCCGCCCGAAGGCAGAGAGTTCAACCGATCAGCCGGTCAGCCGGTCGCCCGACTTCAGGCTGAAATCAGACCAACTCACTGAGCGACTCAGGGACTACTACTACTCCTACTTATTATAGGTGGGAGAGTCTATTAACAATAGCATAGGTGTGTTCCAGTATAACAAAAGTAGACATTGTGAATATAAAATAAAAATGTGGAAAGTAGACATTGTTAATATATTATTTCATCTAATGTGGTTTCTTTCATTTTCTACATTTCTTTATTTGTAATTCTATAGCGCCATTCTCCAAGGATGATAAGATGAAAAGTTTCCTCTAAGACAAACGGGATCGATTCCCTTTTGCAGTACGTGTCTGTAGTCCACAGTAAAGTGTTCATAAATAAATAAACTCTTTTTTTTTTTCAATCATTTGTGACTAGAATAGATTTGTTTCTTTTTTAGCCTCCAGTCAGTTATTTTTAATTTTAGTGAAAAGTGTGACTTTTTCCTCGTTGAGATTTCTATGCAAACTTTCAATGCGACTCTGTGACGCCCTATCAGGGAATTATCTTGTCAAACGCTCAAGGACAATAAGTGCTATCACGTCTTCATCATCAACGAATTATCTTGATTCAATATCACAACAAGAAGACAGGGAGCTTACAAAAATATCACGAAGTGCTTTTATTCACAGGAAACGCACTTTTAAATGTCTGGATGGTGTCTAAATCAGATTTCCAATCGGCAGGCGTGAATACTGCCACTTTTGGAAAATATTTAAATCTAAACTCGTAAAATATTATATTCCATCATCTTCTGTACATTCTAAAACGTTAGAAGCCTTGTCGCTGTTACATGTATTGTCTGTTCCACAGAATATCGCTTCTCAGGAAGACGTTGAGCGTAACTTCCTTTTTATTAATGGGATACAAAGGGGATGACGATGAACCTTTGTATGTGGTAAGGCGGGGCCTAGCTGTGAAGGTCTAAACTGGTGGATCTAAGGAATGTCGCTAGTTCGAAAATTTACCATCAAAACAGCGAGAGAGTAGCGATAGACATGCAATGCTTCGTCTATGGGTAAGGGGCTGTCGGACTGAAAATAATTCATCACCCACAGGGCATCGTAAATTTTTTTTTAACACTGTCAAGGCAGAAAAGTGAGGATTGACTAGCAGGAGACCAGGTATAGCCGAAATACGCCATTTTTGGTCTGATCTGACTTTTCTAAATCTTTTTTTTCTTTTTTTAACTGTAAATTTCAACTCCAATGGACGTCAATGGGCGGAGTGCGGACATTATTAATACTTTGTTCACGGCACTGGATAAAGATTTTTATTGCCTCTTTCCGTTGTATTGCTTTTCTCTTCCTTCAGTTAGATGACGTCAAAATTAATTGGCAACGAAATATTTTCCCTTTGTCTTATTAGCCCAATTAAAAAACAAACAAAAACTATTCAATAACAATGTCTACAGAGGTAAGGGAAAATTATGTAATTTAAAAAAAATTACACTACTCCCACCTGTCAAATAAATAAATAAAATATAAATATAAAAAAAGAGTATTATAGTCATCAATATATATATATATATATATATATATATATATATATATATGATGGCCTCTCCCCTCGTATTCGACATATGAGGGTCAGCAACTCAGTTCCTAGGAAACGACACCAGCACATCTGATTTTATTATAGTAGTGAAGGCTTTGGACAAAACCAACGACACTTTTTGAAGGGCCGAATACAGAGACCTGGTGCACTACGTGCCACAAGGTCCCCAAACGACCCTCCACAAGTTTTGAATTCTGAGTTGTCCTCCTTCTAGAGAGATAGCTATCCAATGCCATGGAACAGACCAATTAGAAGAAGAAGAGGATTCATACCTTTTCATAAGTGAATATAATGGATTCAACTGGAATTGGAACTCGGCTCTCAGTCCTAGCCGCTACCCAATACGCCAACGTTCCTCGTATATGCAGATATATAAATTGGGAAAAATAGTAGAAAAAGTTTTCTTGTGACGCACTTCGTCCTTTAGGACTTCATCAGTCTATATTTGTTATGTTGTTGCGACTACACATGCGCACGAATGAAAATGGTGGGAATTTTAAATTATTTTTTATTCAATTTTTTTGTGCGCATGTGTAATCGCCACAACATAACACATTTAATTTCATGAAGTCTTAGACGAGGAAACGCGTCACAAGAAACCTCTTTGTCATACACTTTTTCCCTATATTGTTCTTGATATTTAAAATATATATCGTTATCTCATTCATATATATATATATATATATATATATATATATATATATATATATATATATATATATATATATTCGAATTGATTTCTGTCTGCAAATAAAAGTTATCGACCTTTTGGAATGTCTTTAACTGCTGTGACACCAGGTGTGAAAAAGCAGGAAATAAATAATCACGCAGACAGATATATATATATATATATATATATATATATATATATATATATATATATATCGATTTGTAACAATTGTTTCTGAACTTTTTACTGACGTTGCCCCAATTCTTATATATAAGAGATGAGTGTAGTTACCTATATATATATATATATATATATATATATATATATATATATATATATATATATATATATATAAACAAATATAGTCTTAAGTGCTCAATATTAGAGATAGAGCGTGTGTAAAAGGCATTGAAGTCAACACTTAAAGGCGACAGCCTGTTTCATGCTAGACGCAATCGTCAGGCCTGACTTTTGCGTCCAGCATGAAACAGACTGTCGCTTCTAAGTGCTGACTTCAATATTCATTGATATATATATATATATATATATATATATAAATATATATATATATATAGAGAGAGAGAGAGAGAAAGAGGGGGAGAGAGAGAAAGGCTGTTTAAAAATACTTTTTAAAATATTTCTGAAAATCATTCGTTTTTGAGTTAAGTTTAAAGTTTACAATGAAACCTGCTAAATGTACAATACAAGATACAATTCATAAATACTTTACATACTTTGGGTGCGGGTTCATGTCTCACTAACCAATGTTTAAAATATCTTTCACTTGCTTCTACATACGAATGCACCTGCCGAATCATTTACTGGCAAACTTTTCAAATACTCCTACATAGTACTGAATGGTCTCGCAGACCCCCATGACACGTTGATGAAGCGTCTCTATATTATTAATGTCTGCTGAATATATCAATTGTTTCAGGTGGCCCCCAGAGATAAAAAACCAAAAGGATTGAAATCTGGGAAATGAGCACCCCATAGAACCTGTCCTCCACTATCTATCTATCTTTTACGGTAGATGCTGGTCAGAGCATCGCGAACAATGTGACTAAAATGAGCTGCAGCCCCAAATTTATGAACCACATGCGTATATGTATTAGCAGGGGTACATCCGCTAGCAGGTTTAGAAGTGTGTTCGAAATAAAGTCCCTGTAGACAGCACCTGTAAGACGTGCTGGGAGAACATATGGATGTATTAGGTTGGTGGAAAAATAATGACGTAATAATGTCGTTTTTTGATATATTTTTTAACGTCAAAAAACGAAATTATTACGTCATTATTTTTGCACCAACCTAATACCAGACAGTTATCTACAATTCAAGGTCTGTATTATACTATGTGGATTCCGATCCGACCACAAATGTTGTTTGTGTAAATCTGTTATTCCATCTCATCCAAATATTTTCCTCATACGTAAACAAGACTGAAGAGGCAAACAACTGATCGTCAGTGTGTGTAATAAACCTCGCTAAAAGTTCTCCCGTACTGAGCGATTAGAGGGCGAAAGACGCCGCACACGTTGAAAATGATACGGATACAGGACTTGCTCCATGCGTTAGTATGAGATGTGCAACATGTTAAGGCCACTTAACGTGTGCTGATAACAGAAACATCCACGACAGTAGTATCTGTTCTTCATGGTCAGGCGTACAAGCGGATCTCGGCCTTCCTCGATCCATAGTTTGTAGTGCAACTGATCCTGTCTCAGCAACGCGACGATAAAGACCAGCAAAGGCTGGATGACTCGGTTGCCTTCAATCTGGAAACGTAATCTATACAGCCGTGCAGCCTCGCGTCCATTACCATTCGCGGACGTATGTAAAATCATATCTGTCTGTTCACGATATGAATATCCTGCTATTGTTAAATGGAACACTTCTCAGTTAACTCACTACTACATATGTTAAACGTTGAAGACAGACTAGCAACAAATTAACAAGAATGACAAATGTAACCTAGTCTAAATGGCAACGCAACGCCATCTACCATAAACCTTTTTAAAATTAATAACTCAAAGACGAAGGATTTCTGGACATATGTTTATATGGAATTTTTCCTTGTTTTGGTATGAGAGCAGACTAGCCACAAATGTTCACGAATAATAAATGTAACCTAGTCTGCATGGCAGATTGCGCCACCTACAGTAAACTTTTCTTTAAACGTAAAAAAAAACCGCAGGATTTCCAGACAAGTTTATATCGACTTTTATCCTTGTTTCGGTGTGAGGAAACACACACAAACATACATACACACTTATATATATATATATATATATATATATATATATATATATATATATATTCTCTTTGTATATAAGTATTTAAGAATAAGTCCTTGTGTCTTATCCACTAGAAGAGTTTTTACGGAAGTAATGATGAATGAACAAATATTTTAGTAAGAGATTTTTTGTAATCTTAAGATAGAGATTATTCCGGTAATAAATTTACCTTAATAATTGATTCAGGCGTATTTCCAGCATATATATATATATATATATATATATATATATATATATATATATATATATATATATATATAGAGAGAGAGAGAGAGAGAGAGAGAGAGAGAGAGATATTCATACATGCTTTTCTGTTTAATCGTTCCATATGACGTCATTTTGAACTTTGAAGTGATACCTTTTCAAATTCGAAAAACGAAATAATTTAGAAAGAAAACCTTGCTGACTATACTGACAATACCCAGTTCTTGACAGTGACTGCAGTATTCGAAAGTACGTGAATAGTGAAGAAAAAATGAACTTTGGAAAATTTTTTATAAATTCCCTTTCGACATACAACACACATTCGAAAATTGGTAAGATATAATAGAATGTTGAATAGAGAAAAATTGCCGGTGCAATTTAATAAGACTTTTCTGGAAGAATTATTGTTACTTAATACACCTTAACCACACACACAGACACGCATATTTGCCTTAATAAAACTTCTCGAATATTCAGGCCAATAGATAAAATAAAATACGGTACAGCATAAACGGGACGTCTATTCAAATATGGGCACAACTGAATATAAATTTTAAAGTGATAAACACACACACACACACACACGTATTTTGAACGTCTTATTAGTGAAAGCATATGAATCAACGGTGCAGTGTAACTGACAGTTTCACGTTTAGTCAATGAATTTTAGTTAGTCTCTTGAAACATGAGTCACAAAACAAAATAAAGTCATATAGCCTAAATCTAATAACCTTTATTTCAAATACAAGAATTCAGGACTGAGAAAATATGAAAAAAACAATAAATTATATATATATATATATATATATATATATATATATATATATATATATATATATATATTGTCCGACGATCGCAGAAGCGTGAAACCCAGCGTCAGAAACTCACATCAATCCAACCAAATATGTTAGCTCTATCTCTGATATCGAGCGCTTTCTAATAAGTACGCGCATATAATATATAAATAATTATATATATATATACATATATATATATATATATATATATATATATATATATATATATATTTATATTTATATACACACACTTTTCACACACACACATACACATACACACACACACACATATATATATATATATATATAACTGCAAAGCTCTTCCATGAATTGAGCCCTCTCGGTCATTGGCGTGTTTATTCGAAGAATAGTATGTAAAAATTAGCCTCCCTCTCAAATGGGCGCTGATAGCTGGCAGGATCTCCGACTGATGCTTAAGGTAATCGGATGCCTAACACACCGATGAACTGTGCTACACCGAAATAGTCGGTCTATATATATATATATATATATATATATATATATATATATATATATATATATATTAAAATGGCTTAAGCACCAATATTCCATGGTCATAATTTATTCGATTGGAATCGTAAATACGATCCAATTCATCAGACCTACAAATTCAAAAAGAAAACAGAAAAAACAACTCCGGGAATAAATAAATAAAGACAAGGGATAAACTTATCTTAATCGACGCATTTGGTTCTCTGATGGACTTTATCAATGCAAATGTAAGGACTTTATTTTGCAACAAGTATTTATAAACAAAATAAAAAATGTTTTTTTTTAATTATTAAATTTTCGAGACGGCAATAAATATTCATCAATGTTCACGTTAGGTAAATCACGGCGGATGCTAAGTGACGTAATATTAATGTCAAATAAACGAAAGTGTGTAAATGATGCTGAATTTGTTTGATGCAATTTATATTTTAGTATCGGTTAAATTTATGTAGCATATAATTTTTACGTAACTGGTCGTTATGAATTTAGACTTTTTCTTTTAATTTTTAACCACCTGTTATTTGAAATTTTAAACCAGTTATTTAAAAAATACATAATCCAAAAATTCATTCTGTGTTTGTTGGGTGGCGTAAGAAAAGATCGAAGCGTTTTTTTATATGTGCACCATTTCCTTATGGGGAAACAGCTATATTAACGTACCATACTACACCATACTATATCATATCACAAACACACGCGCATGCACACACACAAACATACCGCTTACATATATATATATATATATATATATATATATATATATTGTAAATAAATATTAAATTGTAATAAGCCTCATTTATTACCTCCTGATGTTATGCATTGAAACATGAGTGCATTTATGTAGCAGTTTTACAAATGTTCTAATTTAACATCCGATAAACTACACACACACACACACACACACATATATATATATATATATATATATATATATATATATATATATACTTATTATAGGATATAATATATGTATATACATATATATATTATAGGAGATAATATATATATAGAGATTTTCTAGAAAGTATATATATATATATATATATATATATATATTAGAGGATATAATATATGTATATACATATATATATTATAGGAGATAATATATATAGAGAGATTTTCTAGAAAGTATATATATATATATATATATATATATATATATATATTAGAGGATATAATATATGTATATACATATATATATTATAGGAGATAATATATATAGAGAGATTTTCTAGAAAGTATATATATATATATGTATATATATATATATATATATATATATATATATATATATATATATATATATATATATATTAGAGGATATAATATATGTATATACATATATATATTATAGGAGATAATATATATATAGAGATTTTCTAGAAAGTATATATATATATATATATATATATATATATATATATATATATTAGAGGATATAATATATGTATAATGTATATACATATATATATTATAGGAGATAATATATAGAGAGAGATTTTCTAGAAAGTATATATATATATATATATATATATATATATTATAGGATATAATATATATGTGTGTATGTGTGAATGTGTGTTTGTGTCTCCTAACATATAATTTGAGCGTTTTTCAGTGGAAGACGCTATTTTTATATCTGTAAATAGAACATAGAACTGCTAATGAAATGGTGTCATAGAATTTTGCAGTGAATAGAATGGTTCCTTAGCCTAATAATCAAAGCCTATTCAATATGAAGAAGAAGATTCATAACAGTATAGCATTTTCAATATTTGTAAGATGAAATATTTCTGTTAAAAAGGTGGAAACTGGTAAAGTAGCAAAATGAAAGTAATACTGTTATAATACTTACTCTATACTTACCTTTTGCAACCCTCCCTGTATCATAGAATACCGCCAAATCAAATACAAATCGACAAATCAAAAATTAAAAAAAAAAATAGTAACATTATCTCTATCTATAAAAGGCAGGATGTGTGTGTGTGTAACGAATGCACGGCCGCAATTTTCGACGGATTTGCACCAAAATTTACATACCCATGCTCCAAGTTAGCGGGAAGGCCAAGACTGACTTTTGCATTTCCCAACTCCTATCGATAGTGGAAATAATCGATTTTTTCATGCATCTACGGCAGTTTTCATGCAGTTTGCGGCCATTTTCTACTGGCCAGAGTGAAAGCCTATAGCTGGCTGCCACGAGTATGCAGGAAGATTCTATTGGCCAGCGTGAGAGACAACAGCTGATCAACACGAATGTTAACTAGCATTAAAAAAAATCGATAGCTGCATTCGTAACAAGTGGGAAACATTTAAATCTGCATGGCACTTTACTCCAATTGGCTGATTCGCTTGCTTAAACTCAATGTTGATTCTGATTCCGCACAACTGGGTTAAGTGTGAAAAAGTATTTGTTGTTAACATTCTTTTTTCATTCGGTTTTTCCAGTTACGAGTCATTTTTTTTTGAAAGCTGATCGTTTTGTGTTCATTTTGTTTAGTTCTTTTTTTGTAACAGATTTAATGTTTAGTATAGAGCTTAGAAAAGATTCGCAGTGGGAGATAGGCAAGAAGTAAGGCATTTAGCAACATCAGCATGGCAAAGGGCACTCCTTTAAAGTCAAGGGAGCACAAAAATATTTTAAGTCAAGTGATAGCGATTGCTGTATGAGTCGTACGATTTTTGAATCAAGCACGGGCAACGCCGGGCCATGCTGCTAGTTATACTCAAAAGGCATCACCTAAAAATTAACAAAAACAAGATGAAGTAAAAGTGGTAATAAAATAATAATATTGAAAACGTTTAATGTTAGGAACGTTAATAATATATAGTTAGAGTAAAACTTAATTACAAATTAATAATACTACGGCGCGTTTTCATGCAATTCCTGACGGAATAAACGAAAATATGAGTGAAAGGAACGGTT
This sequence comes from Acanthosepion lycidas, assembly GCA_963932145.1. Lineage (NCBI taxonomy): Eukaryota > Metazoa > Mollusca > Cephalopoda > Sepiida > Sepiidae > Acanthosepion > Acanthosepion lycidas. The sequence continues at coordinate 58,929,738 of OZ010591.1, read as the reverse complement.
GGGCAAATTATATAGTCTCTCATGAAAATATATTTGGATGCCAACGAAAAAAAAAAAAGAATTCGATTGGTTGGGCGTTAATAACTAAAAATGGCGTTTCCCGCGAGTCCAGACGTTGAAAAGAAAGACGAAACACGCTTTCACATTGATTATTTATAATACAATAGAACCTGTAAACATATCCTGATCTATAGTACCGCTTTGGTGGAAGAAAAATAAAATAGGGAAGAAAGTGTAAAATAGGAAATCTGAATACAGTTGTCATTATAAATATTGCAAAAATACAAAATAAAGGATGGTTCTTTTCTTCGTCGATATTTTGAAATGCCTAAGATTATGAGACTTTGATAAGCAGGTGTTGTTATATATTTAATTGGTTTTTCTAAAAAGCAAATACGGTGAAAAGCAAACAGCATTCTTGGTCGTTTGCAAGTGAAGATAAAGTGAAAAATAATATTCAAAAGAATGATAAGGTTTGCTGCTTAATTTTTTTTTTTTATCATTTCTCGTTTTCCTAAGTTATTTTTTTTTTAAAAAAAGGTTTTTCCTTTGATAGGTTAAAGGATTATTTCATTTTTGCGCGAGATAACTCTTTCGTTATTAAGCGTGCGTAAAATATATGCAGAAAAATAACTACGGAACAAGTAGGGAGGAGCGTGAGGTAGATATATACAGAGAGGGATAGAAATAGAGAAAAGGAGAGTAAAAGAAATAGAGAAAAGTAGGAGGGTGGAGTTATGGATAGCGGCTCGGAATGAGGAGCCGAGTTCGAATTCCAGTCGAATTCATTACATTAATTTACGTGCTAATGCCCTTGGGAAAAGTAAGAATCCTCTTCTTCTCCCCCCCCCCAGCTATGGGTAAATAGCAGGACAGACCGAGTTCTATAGCCTTGGATGGAAATTGGTTTACCGCAGAAAGAAATGGCAGCCTACTGCAGGAAAAAATCTGCCTCGTCAGTCATGTATCGAAAGTTCGCTTAAGCGTGTATCACGCATGGCACATAATTAACTGAGGACGAGACAGAGCAAGTCTTAAAGAAAGATATAGCTAAAGAGAGAAAAAAATTGAAGGAAAGTCTATATAGAAAAGCAAAGTAGAAAAAGATAAAGAAAGAGAAAAGTAGAAATAAATAGGGCGAAGTAAAGAGAGAGGGAGAGAGAGAGAGAGAGAGAAGTAGAAAGAGAGATACAGAAAGAGATAGAGAGAAAGCGAATAAGATAGATAGATAGATAGATAGATAGATAGATAGATAGATAGATATAGGGAGCGAGAAGAGAGATAGAAAGAGACACAGAGAAATTTAAACGAGGGAGGAAGTGAGATAGGTATGAAGAAAGATAAAGAAGTATAGAAAGAACTAGAAATATGAGGAACGAGCGATATATATATATATATATATATATATATATATATATATATATATATATATATATATATATATATATATATAAGGAAGAGGTTATAGTTGTTCCAACGAGAGAAAAGTGTGTATATTAATAAGAAGAGAGAAACCACAAACGTTTTTGGTTGTAATATGGATTTTTAAAAAAATATATTATGCTTTATTTTGCATAATTTTGCTACACAGGTTTCCGGTCTCGTGACCTTCATCAGACAAAGCGTGGAGTTTTCCACATATTATTAAAAATAATTAATTTTTTTCTTATGTTTTTCGATGTTAAATATTCTCGATATGAGACATTCCCTTTTTTGTGTGTTATTGGCCCAAATGTCTTCCTGAATTAAGGAAGGCATTTGGGCCACTTTGATTTGGGTGGGGAGAAAGTTTTTTTTTTCCTTTAATTAATAAACGAAAAGTCTTGGTGCAATAATATCACTGATGACAGTGTGATTAACAAATGTCGTCGAGTATGATTTATTTCTAATTTATTCGTTTTAAAATAAAAAAGAACATTTCTTCTCCAGAGGAAGAGAAATTGATTGTTTACTGTTTCAAAACAGAAGATGTTTACACGTATGATCTTCCTTAGTGAAAATCGCCAATGGTTTAAAATAATGAAAACTTTATCTTCATTGAAATTTTACAAATTTCAATAAACATTGCACTTAATCATTGTTTGTGTATTTGGTTATTTGGAGAGAGCGTGTGAGTGAACAAGTGAAAACGAAACTGAACAACATTTTAAGAAACGTTATTTTCATTATAAAATTAAGCGTGCAATTCACAAAGACTAAATGGGGCGCAGAAATAAACACTTCAAATACATCGGTATATGAATCATTTATAACAGATTTAGTTAAGAAGATAAGGAAATTGAACATAGAATGCTGCGGGTAATTTCGCCCAACACTGCACTTTGCTAAAAGAATCAAAGCATTAACCAGAAAACTCGATTCATGTTCTTAAATAGCCACATCAGATCAAGATAGTCATATGGATGCCATGCATGGCGCTAAACCCATTCAGAAATATCTAAACTGTCAGTTGTATGGAAATTCTTTCTTTCAGTGAGTGGTACCTGTGGTTCTTGGCGAACCTTGTAGAGTGGGGATACGGAATCACAACGAAATATACTAAATAGCACAAACTACATCACTTGAGGACTTTCAACAGCGGCAACAACTAACAAGTATAGTACATATAACTCGAAGAGAAAATAAATAATCTCAAACTACTTCAAATAGGAGATTGAGTAAACCACCCCCTCCCTAACTCAATACTGGAAAGAGCTATAACAGCTACTGGACTTGAGAAAATTATTTCCCAGAAGAATTGTCTTATGAATTTCAGCCGAAAGTATGAATGAATGCCGAATTTCTCCTTGTAAGGAAATGGCTACAATTGCCATATATACTCAATGTAGAAAAGACGCTCAAAACAACATGATCAACATCGAAATTTATCAGAGGCGATCTTTTCGGGGGTTCAACAAATATTGGTATCAGTATTTGAAAGATAGCAATCGATTTCATCGCAGAGGTGGGAGCAGAATAAACCGGTCCGAAAACTAGATGAAAACTGAAAAGACATGTCTAGGGTAAGCAAAAGAGAGAGAGAGAGACAGAGAGAGAGAGAGAGAGAGAGAGAGAGAGAGTGTGTGTGTAAAAAAAAAGATAGGTGGACGGTTCACGAATGAATTTCCTGAACAAAAAAAAAAAAAAATACCCCGAGTGAAGAATGATGTCTCTCGCTACGAACACGTAAGCCGGCGAAATTTGTGTAAAATGGGGCGAGGTACAAATGTTTCGTGGAACGATATGACCCCTGATAAAGCAGTAGCAAGCCTCAGAATAAACAATTTCAATGCCATGACTCGTATTAGAAATGTTTTAAAAGAAAACGTAGACAAAAACAAATCTCATTAGACGGAACTTTAGTGAGACTGAAAGAGGCTCAAACAGAGTCGAGTAAGGAAACTCCAGGGAGACAGTGACCTGATGTTTTTATGAAAGGATACTCCCCTTCCTAACAATAACACCCCTCCCCTTCCTCACCAGCTTCCACTTTCTCCCCCAAACTCCCCTCCGTACTGGTACCGTTAAATTAAATCTCGTCTATATTTTATGGTTAGTATCGTTTTTTTGTGCTAGATTTAATGATTTTCATTGGTTTTGTGAATGAACTTGTGCACAAAGTATTGTTGCAAAAGCTTACATCAGCAATCACCTGGGATCCAGTAACGGATTAATCCATTATACATTAATTCATGATGGATAATGATATATATATATATATATATATATATATATATATATATATATATATATATATATATATATATAGATAGATAGATAGATAGATAGACAGATAGATATTGATAATATTAGTGGTAAATATACACATACATATGAAATATATATATATATATATATATATATATATATATATATATATATATATATACAGTGATACGCATAAGTATTGGATACATGTTATTTTCTGTTATAACTCTAGTTTATGTTAGCCACTTTGTCTGATATTTGGTAAGTAATATCTCGTAAAGTTGTTTTAGTTGTATGTGGAAGGGGAATTAAAAACTCATGGTTGAATCCATTTTTTTTAATCAAAGTTCAAAATTACCCTATTCAAAAGTATTGGATACATGACACTTTGTATTTTAAAAGACTTTAAATATTCAAATTTTCGATAGTATTGGAATGTTATCTCTGACCAATTGGCGAAGCACACAATTGTTTACAAGATAGTGCTACTAATCATCTGACTCTTTGATGTGCATTCTGCAATTGAAAGATTAAAAATGGCAAAAACTAAAGAATTATCCCGAGATATGCGAGATAGAATCATTAAACGTCACAAAGGAGGACAAGGTTACCGAAAAATTAGCAAAGAAATGAATCTAGCACTAAGTACAGTATGAAATATCATCAGAAAGTATAAGAAGTATGGCGACGGTACAGCAAACCTTCCAAGAAATGGAAGACCGAGAAAAATAAATGAGAGTACTTCAAGGTGGATCAGCAGAAATGTGCAAAAAAAAAACCCTTCATTACTAGTTCTGAAATTAAAGCTGATCTTGAGGGTGCTGGAATTAATGTAAGTAAGGATACCATTAGCAGAGCTCTATATCGTACAGGCTTTCATTCAAGATCACCAAGAAAAGTGCCTTTACTGAAAACCAAACATGTCAAAGACCGATTAAAGTTTGTCGAAACTTATGAAAAGAAAGGTATGCAGTTTTGGGAAAAGGTAATCTGGTCGGATGAAACGAAAGTTGAACTATTCAGAAGGAACACAGCGACAAAATTTTTTTGGCGAAAAAATGGCACTGCCTTCAACAAGCACAATACCATCCCCACAGTTAAGTTTGGGGGTGCTTCCATTATGATATGGGGATGATTTTCATCCAAGGGCACTCGTGAGTTACAAATTATCCATGGTACAATGAATGGTAGCAAGTACAGGAAGATTCTAGAGAAGAACCTTCAGAAATCTGCAACTTCTTTAGGACATGGTCGGAATTTCGTGCTTCAACACGACAATGATTCCAAACATACCGCGAAACTTACAAAGGAATGGTTTGAAAATAATGGTATTAATACTCTCAATTGGCCAAGTCAGTCTCCTGACTTGAATCCAATTGAGAATTTGTGGAATACTTTGAAGGTTAAAGTTCATAAGTGGAATCCACAAAATATCAAGCAATTAGAGGAATTATGTAAGGAAGAATGGAGTAAAGTAACAGTGGATCAGTGTGGAAAACTTGTGACCAATTATAGAAAGCGACTGGAAGCAGTGAAACAAAACAGAGGCTGCGCAACAAAATATTAAATTGATGTATCCAATACTTTTGCATAGGGTAATTTTGAACTTTGATAAAAAAAAATGGATTCAACCATGAGTTTTCAATTTCCCTTCCACATGCAACTAAAACAACTTTACAAGTGAATGCAATGGATTCGACTGAAGTAAGAACTCGGCTCTCTAATTCCTCAAGCCGAGCCGCTATCCATTACTCCACCATCAGCATATTTCTGTAGAACATCTCTGTTGATTCAAGTCTTTTCTTCGTCTGTTTGCGTCTCGCACTCACTGTTACATAGGGGAAATAATTTAACATAATTGTTCAGCAGTCATTTAAAATCAACCAACCGAACGTAACCTCTCAACAGTCAACAGGGAGAAGGAATATTCAGAATTGGATAATGGCTAGCGAGCTCATCTGGTTGACTATTACGGTTTTGTAGTCAGGTTGCTTTCCACTAGGAATCTCATAATCATGGCCTTGCACTAAACTTAGCTAAGCGTAATAGACAACATTTGCAACAACAGCAACAGGTAGACAGAAGTCACTCTGCACAAGATGGAGTTTATTTTGGAATCAGTAACTAACGGAAGTTGATACATTAGATACACGAAGGAGAAAAAAACGAATTTATCTTCAAGACAGAGTTGGAAAAAAGAAAGGAATTTTATATATACTTATATGAAGATGAGGCAAAATTGGAAATACATACACACACACACACACACACACACACACATATATATAATTTTGCCGCATCATCTTAATATAAGTAGAGATAAAATACTTAAAATCATATATATATATAGATGGGTGTGTATTTATATATACATAAAATTTGTACATGAGAGAATGTAACGAACCCGATTAGAATTCGAACTCGGTATCCGATCCGATATTCATTACACCACAGAACACTTGGAAAAGGTATAAATCTACCTCTTATCCCAATCAGTTAATTACTAAGACTTGTACCACTAAAAATTATTACTCCCGCCTCCAAAATTCTTAGAATCTAAATTATGTTCTGACTTTAAATAACCTGCAAGGTTTGATAAACCACAGAAAACGAATCTCTCTCTCTCTCTTTCTTTCTTTTTCTCTCTCTCTCTCTCTCTCTCTCTCTCTCTATATATATATATATATATATATATATATATATATATATATATATATGTGTGTGTGTGTCTATAAAAGCAATGTTTTAAAACGCTTAAACTGTAATTTAAAAAATTCAATTGTATAAGTTAAAGTTGCTGCACTTAGATAACCTACTATCTTTAGTAGTTAATTTTAAAATTGATTATAACGAAGCGCATTCATAGTGTTTATAATTTAGGTGCCTCCAGGAAATCGCTAAAAAAAAGAGCATAGTCTGATGAAAAAGACGCCAAACTCTATGAAAACAAAATTTTATCGTCTAAATGCTTATGTTTTTATGAAGAGAAAAGACCAAAGTTTTTTTTAATTATTTTTAAAAAATTTTCCTTCTTTTTAGAACATTCTAAATTTTGATTAAAAAAACCTTGTTTCTCTTTGTACCAACAGGGGCTAGTAAATAACATAATTTTTAGCACGTTCTTTTTTGTATTACACACATTAATTTGGAAAATCTTGCAAAAATAAAAATAATTGTCAGATGTTAATGAAACTTTCAGAAACTATTCACAGATGATCGAAATTATTATAAATATGTTTTTTTTATTAAAGTCATGAGAGAAATATTTTTTTAATATTTATTAACACCCCCATAACTAATTTTATGAAAAAGTAGAAATTCGAGAGCATCAACCTTAGTGATTACAATAGTTAAAAGCACAAGGCTTTGAAGAATGCAAATCATGTTTTTTTTTTTAATTAGCTCCACGGTACCTAAAATCAGCTCTGAATTGTAACATACAAAACTTAATAAAGCAAATATATTATTTAATTTCAAATGCTTTTATTTGTTTTTAGTTGTTTTTATGAATATGGAAATATTTTCTGAAAGCAAAAAATTTTTTCAATGAAAATTGAATTTTTAATACAATTATTTGTTATTTCTTTAATTATAATAGATTTTTACATCAAGTTTTTTAAAAATATTATAACATTAGTTAAAAGCAACATCAACCTTTCAAACTGTTCTTATGAGATTGTCATTGTCTAGCGCTTTGAAAATTGTATCATTTCGACGAATCAGAAGAGCCACGGTAATTAAAAAATGTAATTTTTGTGCTTATAATCAGCCGGTATTTATAATGTACGAAAGACCAACCAGAATATAATTTAGTAGCATTACTTGAGTTCAGCATTGTTCTCCGCTGTTAAGGCCTTTACTTTTGCGAAACACATATGGAGAAGTTAATTTGATTTTTCAATTTCAACTGAGAAGGGTACCTATAAGTATCAGTATCATCTTATGAAATTTAACTACTGCTAAACTTTAATTTATATGATCTTATTTTGATATTAATCTCAGTTACGACATTTTTCCATAAATGAAATATCAAAATTAATAATAAAATGAATGGAAATACAAATAACACAGTAAAATGTAATAAATGTACATAAAATTATAGTATTTTATGTACGCTTCTGATAAAATTTCATAAGAAAGGTACCTATAAATTAATTAGATACCTTTTTCTTATGAAATTTAATCTCACTCTTAACAGTCTTATTTTTTAATTTCTCTATATTTTCCATAAAGCATCGTAAACGTAAAGATGAAAGCTAAGTACAAAAAAAAAAAAAAAAAGAAAAAAATTAAAAATAGAGCGCTGAAAGTTTTCCTTAAAAGTAACGAGGTAAATAATTTGTTCACTTAAATCTAAATAATTTCACTTCCTTCCATCCGTAGAAAGAATTATCCTCCCGTAAGTTATCTAAACGTCATGAAAATGTCTTTCGTCACTTGTCAAATGACGCGAAAGGTTATGACCGGCTTTGTTTTATTTTGTAATTACATTTTTCGGCGCAGAAGCTAAGTTAAGCTTGGTTCAAGATTTTTTAAATAAACATTATAATTTCTGATTAAAATCAGTTTTGAAAAAATGATAATTGATTTTTGAAAGAATATCAAAGTCAGATTTTGATCTCTTTTATCAAATCGAAAAAAATGATTGAAAATGATTGATTATCTGTACTTTTTTTTTGACAAAAAAAAAACAAGATTTTTAACGAAAATTTCGGACGTACTGGGAACGATTAAAAAATGTAAAAAAATACACCAAAAATACTTTGATCTTTCCTTTTTAATAATAATATGAACATTAGACGATAAAAACTTGTTTTCGTCAAGTTCGGCGTCTTTTACATCATGCTATGCTCTGTTTGTTTACATTTCGTGGAGGTACCTATTATAATTATAACAGATTCTCATGCGCATTTACAAAAAATCGCAACTAGCAATTATATATCTATCTATATATATATATATATATATATATATATATATATATATGTGTGTGTGTGCGTGTGTGTGTGCGTATATATATATATATATATATATATATATATATATATATATATATATATATATATATATATATATATATATATATAATTGCTAGTTGCTAGTATATCTGTAAATCAACAATGTAAAAAAAAGAAACAAACGTATACTTATCTTAGCCTGCGCTATTCTTCTTCTGACAAAGTTGTTCAAGGGACGAAACGCGTTGGCTAAGATAAGTTTCCTTTTTTTCATTATATCCACACACATAGACACACGCACACACAAACACACACACCCACACTAAAACCCACACACGCACACTCATATATATATATATATATATATATATATATATATATATATATATATATATATATATATATATATATAATGAATCATTCATACAAAAATTAGTAAAGTTAATGATATAAAATGGCGAAATCCGTTCGCTAACTAAATTTTAAAGATGCATTAACCTACTAATCACTCCATAAATGTTATGATCTTTGCTTTTAAAATTATAAGCTATATTTGGTCTTCTTTAAATACGCAAGTAGTTTCGACTGTACGTCCAGTCATCATCAGCTATGGAAATTATTTTGTTTCTGGTAAAATTCAGGTAGCATCTGAGACGAAAAAATATGATGTGAATCGAAATATGTTTTTTATTTAAATGTGTTATCGATAACGGATACACACTTTTGAAGCGCGCAGTCGCAACGCTGAGGTTGAATTTTTCTCAACATTTAAGCGTGTGCGTTCTTTTTACTAATATGGCAATTTGAGAAATGTTCTTTTATCAGACAACTTTGCATGAACTGCACCATATATATATTATCAATATATATATATATATATATATATATATATATATATATATATATATTATCAATATATATATATATATATTTGAAATATATATATATATATATATATATATATATATATATATATATATATATATATACACACAGAAATTTTATTAAATTCCACCGATAAGGTCTTTCTATTAAACTTCTTTTTATTATATCATTACAATTTCCGAAGGAGGCTCTGCCATCGGGATTGAAGATTTGGATAAATGACACGTCTGATTCTTATTGTGTTAGTTTTCCTGATTGTTGTCGCGAGCCGAATAAAATTAAAACATTCACTCATATTCAAAACTTCAATCCCAATGTACCAGACTCATTCAAAATTTGGGCTTACGGTCATATCACATTGAAACAGATGTTCTCGTACGATCACCGAAGTTAAACAAAGTCAGGCACAACGGGTGACCCCTTGGGAGTACCAGGTGCTGTAACCATGGATTTGCAGGTGGTGTAATAGATAATCGCTCGGAATTGTTATTCGGAGAGACTAGTTCCAATTCCAGATGGTTTCATTATATTCACTTACGATAAATTACGCTTGTGAAAGATACGAGTCTACCTCTTCTTTCCTCTCAGCTAAGGATTAATCAGTAAGATTCGTATCACTCAATCATTATTATTTTAAAAAAAATCTTACAATATAAAAATATTTCCTGGCTTAAAATAACCTGCAAAGGGTTGATAAACCATAGAAAACGAATCAGTCAATCGAAAATCTTAAAAATATAATAAAATGTAGACTTGACATACCATGCTGATGAAATTTAATAAAAACTACATATGTTTATATATAATGCATCCCTACACATGGAACAATATATATTGTACCGTTCAAAAGATTTTGGTCCCTTTAAAATATTGAACATTTCTAATAATAATATCCACCTCATAGTTGGATGTTTCGCATTGAGTTTTCTACAGATGAAACATTTCTCCTACTGGAGTCATTTCTATACCTACTTGCATTGGTTGTACCTGGGGTTCTGAATGAAAAGGGATTGTCCAAGACAATCTAAAAAAAAATGGCCATGCAGTGATTTTATCCATCTAATCTTTTCTATCACTTATTCTTCTACTGTATTTACTTTCCATTCGACGGAATTCAACCAACTTTTTGCTCCATCTGTTATGGTTTCTTCTTACTATGTGTGGAGCTGGTTTCCGTTTCTGTTGATTAATCGCTTCGATGAGATTTCTTTTAACATGCATTGTTTTCGATGTTGGTCTCTTAAATTCATCCCTAACATTGCTCCTTCTATTAAACTTTATGAGCTCACTATATATATATGTATATATATATATATATACATATATATATAGTGAGCTCATAAAGTTATATATATATATATATATATATATATATATATATATATATATATATATATATATATGAAGAAAGAACAGTGAGATATATAATCCGGTTTTCTTATAGATACTTTTATTTTTAAAAAATAGTGTTCAATGTAAATTTACAGAGCATAATTAACTGATTTAAAATGTGGTTTTTCGCTACACAGTTCTAACCATGTTTCAAAAATGGAAGCTAAAAGCTTCGAATTTAATTTTGTAATTAAATTAAAGACATTAGTTCCATTTCATCCTCAAACGAATTTTGGAGTAACTTATTTTAAAATTTACTGGGTTTTAAAGGCACGGCAAAAAAATAAATAAATCATAATTTACCGTTTCCAATGATACAGAGAAATCCATTCGTCCAGACAAGGGGTGGTTGCGTGTTCATTTTCATTAACTTTTGTTGTATTGAAAACGCAACCACCCCCTTCTCTGTATGTATATATATATATATATATATATATATATATATATATATATATATATATATATATATATATAAATTCGTACACGCAGAAAGATCAATGGAAAGAGAAATGGTTATATTATGTAACACAGCGTTGTTAATACACATTAAGCGTCTTCGTGTCTGTGTCCCAGAATCAGAGATACATTCATTAAAATATTTTCTTGCCTATGGACTCGCCTCTACAAATATTTATTTCCCTTTGTTTCTATGTGCATGGATGTTTTCTTATGTATTTTCCGATGTATCGGTATATGTTTATTTAGTGAAGATAACCTGTAAATCTTTTTTGTGGCAATGCAGGTGTCTGAATTTTGAATGCCCTTGTGTGTTTCTCGAACATTTTCCTGTGTATGTTTTTTTTTTTTTTTTTTTTTTTTTTGGCGCGAAAGACCATAGCTGCGGGCTGAGCACCGTATCTGTTTATTAGTTTGAGAAACAGACAGAATTACATCACAAAAGAAAGTGAAAACATTGTATATCTTTAATTATCTTTGCAAGCCAGTCAAACAAGCGAAAAACAAGCTAAAAATAATGAATAAAAGAATAAATAATATTAATGATAAATGTAAATAAATAAAAGTAATAATGATGAAATAGAAAAAATAAAAGCGTATTGTTGAGATATTTTTTTCTTGACAGTCCACAAAAATTCTATTGCGCATGCGTGTTACGGTGTAAGATAAACCGCAAAAGAAAAGACGAAAGTTGGCCATTTTGAATTTTCTTTGTCTTCTATCAGCAATGTAAATAATTGAGATTCTCGCCTAAAATTTCTTTTGAATAAACAAGACGTGATTATTTGATGCTGAGCTTTATTTCAAACTGGCAATACAAATAAGTTAATCGAACATTCCCCTTGTTTAATCACGCAAGTCTAGTTGCTTGGTAAGCGTTGGTACCCGACAAAGAAATCAGCGTATTTACCTATAAGGCAGAATTTAGATTCGCTTTCTGAAACTTTAATATCCATTTATTTAAGCAATTGCATGTGGAAAACACTAAAGATAACAAACAGTTATCTGAATAGAACATAAGATTCACATTATACAGATTACAACATAACTGTAGTGGATTAATCAAACAAAGTAGGACACTTTTATACGGTTTATACTCAAATGGAGTCATTTACATTATTTACACGGTATTCGGTTCGTAGAGAATGCTTTATGAGCTAGTCTGCGTTGATTGTTTCAGTTCTTTGAACAGTAGGTTTTCTATAAACCTTGCTTTGTTTCAAAAGCTAGTCCTGGAGATCTGTCGATGGTACATGGGGTCGTTTTATGTCTACTTGTATAAACGGATCCCTTTGCGACGGAATGGCGGGTTTTACGAGCACGGCTAGAATTATACGTCACACCACTTTTAGTGACAAGTGAAATTTGATTTCCTCTACAGGTTTAAATTTTGAGACAAATGATAATAGATCTCATTACAAAATATATTTGATTTTGACAACAGAGTTTCTTAAAAAGCTACAGTTGTTACATTATAATATTAGCTTACTATAGGGTTGGAGAGGTCACTGCCAACGTTCGACTTTCCCGCTAACTACTATCTCACGCGGAGATCACTCAGAAGCTGTATTTAATATATATTTTAGTAATGACAAAATAACAGCTGATTTCGTCAATATGATTATATATTTTTCTGTCATTGTCTATGAATTTATGTAATAAGAATGCTTAAAAATTTATGGATTTAAAAGGCTTAGAAATAATATTTTTATAGTAGTAAAGCTTTTAAATGAAACTTATGCAGTAGAAAGATTTAAAAATAACATTTATATCGTAGGAAGGCTTAAAAAGACATTTGTATAGTAGGAAGGTATGAAAATGAGATTTATTTAAATAGAAAGACTTAAAAATTAAATTTATATATTAGACAGGCTTAATAATTAAATTTCTACAGTAGAAAAGCTTAAAGTAAAATTGATATAGTAGAGATTAAAAATAAAATTTATAGAGTAGAGCAGGTTAAAAAAAATGTATATCGAAAAAGGCTTAAATAAAATGTATATTGAAAAAAAGGCTTAAATAAAATGTATATTGAGAAAAGGCTTAAATAAAATGTATATCGAAAAAAAGCTTAAATAAAATGTATTTTGAAAAAGGATATGAATAAAATCGATATAGAAAAAAGCTTAAATAAAATGTATATTGAAAAAAAGCTTAAATAAAATGTATATTGAAAATGGCTTAAATAAAATGTATATTTGAAAAAAGGCTTAAATAAATTGTATATAGAGAAAAGGCTTAAATAAAATGTATATAGAAAGAAGGCTTAAATAAAATGTATATCGAAAAAAGGCTTAAATAAAACCTATATAGAAAAATGGATTAAATAAAATGTATATCGAAAAAAGCGTTAAATAAAATGTATATTGAAAAAAGGCTTAAATAAAATGCATATCGAAAAAAGGCTTACATGAAATGCATATTGAAAATAGCTTAAATAAAATGTATATCGGAAAAAGGCTTAAATAAAATGTATATTGTAAAAAAGGCTTAATTAAAATGCATATCGAAGAGAGGCTTAAATAAAATGTATCTTGAAAATGGCTTACATAAAATGTATATCGAAAAAGGCTGAAATAAAATGTATATTGAAAAAAGGCTTAAATAAAATGTATATCGAAAAAAGCTTAAATAAAATGTATTTTGAAAAAGGGCATGAATAAAATGTATATAGAAAAAAGCTTAAATAAAATGTATATTGAAAAAAAGCTTAAATAAAATGTATATTGAAAATGGCTTAAATAAAATGTATATTTGAAAAAAGGCTTAAATAAAATGTATATAGAGAAAAGGCTTAAATAAAAGGTATATTGAAAAAAGGCTTAAATAAAATGTATATCGAAAAAAGGCTTAAATAAAACCTATATAGAAAAATAGATTAAATAAAATGTATATCGAAAAAAGAGTTAAATAAAATGTATATTGAAAAAAGGCTTAAATAAAATGCATATCGAAAAAAGGCTTACATGAAATGCATATTGAAAATAGCTTAAATAAAATGTATATCGGAAAAAGGCTTAAATAAAATGTATATTGTAAAAAAGGCTTAATTAAAATGCATATCGAAAAGAGGCTTAAATAAAATGTATCTTGAAAATGGCTTAAATAAAATGTATATCGAAAAAGGCTTAAATAAAATGTATATTGAAAAAAGGCTTAAATAAAATGTATATCGAAAAAAGGCTTAAATAAAATGTATATTGAAAAAAGGCTTAAATAAAATGCATATCGAAAATGGCTTAACTAAAATGTATATAGAAAAAAGGGTTAAATAAGATATACATAGAAAAAAGTCTTAAAAAATGTATATTGAAAAAAGGGCTTAAATAAAATGTATATTGAAAAAAAGGCTTAAATAAAATGTATATTGAGAAAAGCCTTCATTAAAATGTATATTGAAAAAGCTTAAATAAAATGTATATTGAAAAAGCTTGTATAAAATGTATATTAAATAAACGCTTAAATAAAATGAATATTAAAAAAGGCTTAAATAAAATGTATAGAAAATAAAGGTTTAAATAAAATGTATATTGAAAAAAGGCTTAAATAAAATGCATATTGAAAAAAACCTTAAATAATATGTATATTGAAAAAAGCTTAAATATAATGTTTATTGAAAAAAGGCTTAAATAAAATGTACATTGAAAAAAGTGTAAATAAAATGTATGTAGAGAAAAGGCTTAAATAAAATGTATATAGAAAAAAAGTCTTAAATGAAATGTATATTGAAAATGGCTTAAATAAATGAATATCGAAAAAAGGCTGAATTAAAATGTATATTGAAACAAGGTTTAAATAAAATGTATATAGAAAAAAGGCTTAAATAAAACGTATATAGAAAATGGCTTAAATAAAATGTATATTGAAAAAGGCTAAATAAAATGCATATCGAAAAAATGCTTAAATAAAATGTATATTGAAAATGGTTTAAATAAAATGTATATCGGAAAAAGGCTGAACTAAAATGTATATTGAAAAAAGGTTTAAATAAAATCTATATAGAAAAAAGGCTTAAATAAAACGTAGATAGAAAAATGGCTTAAATAAAATGTATATCGAAAAAAAGCTTAAATAAAATGTATATTGAAAAAGGCTTAAATAAAATATATATCGGAAAAAGGCTGAACTAAAATGTATATTGAAAATAGGTTTAAATAAAATCTATATAGAAAAAAGGCTTAAATAAAACGTAGATAGAAAAATGGCTTAAATAAAATGTATATCGAAAAAAAGCTTAAATAAAATGTATATTGAAAAAGGCTTAAATAAAATGTATATCGGAAAAAGGCTGAACTAAAATGCATATCGAAAAAAGGTTTAAATAAAATCTATATAGAAAAAAGGCTTAAATAAAACGTAGATAGAAAAATGGCTTAAATAAAATGTATAAAGAAAAAATGCTTAAATAAAATGTGTATTGAAAACGACTTAAATAAAATGTATAACGAAAAAAGCCTTAAATAAAATGTATATTGAAAAAAGGCTAAAATAAAATGCATATCGAAAAAAGGTTTAAATAAAATGTATATTGAAAATGGCTTAAATAAAATGTATATCGAAAAAAGGCTGAAATAAAACGTATATAGAAAAACGGCTTAAATAAAATGTATATCGAATAAAGGCTTAAATAAAATGTAAATTGAGAAAAGGTTTAAATAAAATGCATATGGAAAAAAGCCTTAAATAAAATGTATGTTGAAAAAAGTTTTAAATAAAATGTATATTGAAAAAGGCTTAAATAAGATGTAAATAGAAAAAAGTCTTAAATAAAATGTACATTGAAAAAAAGGCTTAAATAAAATGTATATTGCGAAAAGCCTTAAATAAAATGTATATTGAAAAAGGCTTAAATAAAATGTATATTGAAAAGGCTTATATAAAATGTATATTAAATAAAGGCTTAAATAAAATGTATATAGAAAAAGGCTTAAATAAAATGTATATTGAAAAAAGGTTTAAATAAAGTGTATATTGAAAAAAGGCTTAAATAAAATGTATATTAAAAAAAGGCTGAAATAAGACGTACATAGAAAAAAGTCTTAAATAAAATGTATATTGAAAAAATGGCTTAAATAAAATGTATATTGAAAAAAAGGCTTAAATAAAATGTATATTGAGAAAAGCCTTAAATAAAATGTATATTGAAAAAGGCTAAAATAAAATGTATATTGAAAAAGGCTTATATAAAATGAATATTAAATAATGGCTTAAATAAAATGAATATTAAAAAGAAGGCTTAAATAAAATGTATATTGAAAAAAGCTTAAATAATATGTATATTGAAAAAAAGATTAAATAAAATGTTTATTGAAAAAAGGCTTAAATAAAATGTATATCGAAAAAAAGCTTAAATAAAATGTATTTTAAAAAAGGGCATAAATAAAATGGATATAGAAAAGAGCTTAAATAAAATGTATATTGAAAAAAAGCTTAAATAAAATGTATATTGAAAATGGCTGAAAGAAAATGTATATTTGAAAAAAAGCTTAAATAAAATGTCTATAGAAAGAAGGCTTAAATAAAATGTCTATAGAAAGAAGGCTTCAATAAAATGTATATAGAAAAAATGCTTAAATAAAATGTATATTGAAAAGGCTTAAATAAAATGTATATCGAAAAAAGGCTTAAATGAAACCTATATAGAAAAATGGATTAAATAAAATGTATATCGAAAAAAGCCTTAAATAAAATGTATATTGAAAAAAAGGGTTAAATAAAATGCATATTGAAAGAAGGCTTACATAAAATGCATATTGAAAATGGCTTAAATAAAATGTATATCGGAAAAAGGCTTAAATAAAATGCATATCGAAGAGAGCCTTAAATAAAATGTATGTTGAAAATGGCTTAAATAAAATGTATATTGAAAAAGGCTTAAATAAAATGTATATTGAAAAAAGGATTAAATAAAATGCATATCGAAAATGGCTTAAATAAATTGTATATAGAAAAAAGGCTTAAATAAAATTTATATTGAAAAAAGGCTTAAATAAAATGTACCTAGAAAAAAGGCTTAAATAAAATGTATATTGAAAAAAGGCCTAAATAATATGTATATTAAAAAAGGTTTAAATAAGATATACATAGAAAAAAGTTTAAAAAAAATGTATATTGAAAAATGGCTTAAATAAAATATATATTGAAAAAATGGCTTAAATAAAATGTATATTGAAAAAAAAGGCTTAAATAAAATGTATATTGAGAAAAGCCTTAAATAAAATGTATATTGAAAAAGGCTGAAATAAAATGTATATTGAAAAAGGCTTATATAAAATGTTTATTGAAAAAAGGCTTAAATAATATGTATATTGAAAAAAGCTTATATAAAATGTATGTAGAGAAAAGGCTTAAATAAAATGTATATAGAAAAAAGGCTTAAATAAAATGTATATCAAAAAAAGACTTAAATAAAATGTTTATTGTAAAAAGGCTTAAATGAAATGTATATTTAGAAAAGGCTTAAATAAAATGTATATGGAAAAAAAGTTTAAATAAAATGTATTTTGAAAAAGGGCATAAATAAAATGGATATAGAAAAAAGCTTAAATAAAATGTATATTGAAAAAAAGCTTAAATAAAATGTATATTGAAAATGGCATAAATAAAATGTATATTTGAAAAAAAGCATAAATAAAATGTCTATCGAAAGAAGGCTTAAATAAAATGTATATCAAAAAAAGGCTTAAATAAAATGTATATTGAAAAAGGCTTAAATAAAATGTATATCGAAAAAAGCCTTAAATAAAATGTATATTGAAAAAAAGGCTTAAATAAAATGCATATTGAAAGAAGGCTTACATAAAATGCATATTGAAATTGGCTTAAATATAATGTATATCGGAAAAAGGCTTAAATAAAATGTATTTTGTAAAAAAGGCTTAAATAAAATGCACATCGAAGAGAGGCTTAAATAAAATATATCTTGAAAATGGCTCAAATAAAATGTATATTGAAAAAGGCTGAAATAAAATGTATATTGAAAAAAGGCTTAAATAAAATGTATATCGAAAAAAGGCTTAAATAAAATGTATATTGAAAAAAGGCTTAAATAAAATGCATATCGAAAATGACTTAAATAAAATGTATATAGAAAATGGCTTAAATAAAATTTATATTGAAAAAAGGCTTCAATAAAATGTACATAGAAAAAAGGCTTAAATAAAATGTATATTGAAAAAGGTTTAAATAAGATATACATAGAAAAAAGTCTTAAAAAATGTATATTGAAAAAAGGGCTTAAATAAAATGTATATTGATAAAAAGGCTTAAATAAAATGTATATTGAGAAAAGCCTTAATTAAAATCTATATTGAAAAAGGCTTAAATAAAATGTATATTGAAAAAGGCTTATATAAAATGAATATTAAAAAAAGGCTTAAATAAAATGTATAGAGAATAAAGGCTTAAATAAAATGTATATTGAAAAAAGGCTTAAATAAAATGTATATTGAAAAAAAGCTTAAATAATATGTATATTAAAAAAAGCTTAAATAAAATGGTTATTGAAAAAAGGCTTAAATAAAATGTATATTGAAAATGTGTAAATAAAATGTATGTAGAGAAAAGGCTTAAATAAAATGCATATAGAAAAAAAGCTTAAATAAAATGTATATCAAAAAAGGCGTAAATAAAAAGTTTATTGAAAAAAGGCTTAAATAAAATGTATATTGAAAAAAAGGCATAAATAAAATGTATATTGAAAAAAGGTTTAAATAAAATGTATATAGAAAAAGGCTTAAATAAAATGTATATTGAAAAAGGGTATAAATAAAATGTATATAGAGAAAAGGCTTAAGAAACATATATCGAAAAAAGGCTTAAATAAAATGTATATTGAAAAAAGGCTTAAATAAAATGTATATCGAAAAAAGGCTTAAATAAAATGTTTATTGAAAAAAAGCTTAAATAAAATGTATGTAGAGAAAAGGCTTAAATAAAATGTATATTGAAAAGGGTATAAATAAAATGTATATTGAAAAAAGGCTTAAATAAAATGTATATTGAAAAAAAGCCTTAAATAAAATGTATATTGAAAAAAGGCTTAAATAAAATGTATATTGAAAAAAAGGCTTAAATAAAATGTATATTGAAAAAAGGCTTAAATAAAATATATATCGAAAAAAGGCTTAAATAAAATGTAAATTGAAAAATGACTTAAATAAAATATATATTGAAAAAAAGGCTTAAATAAAATGTATATTGAAAAAAGGTTTAAAGAAAATTTATTTCGAAAAAAGGCTTAAATAAAATGTATATTGAAAAAAAGGCTTAAATAAAATATATATCGAAAAAAGGCTTAAATAAAATGTATATTGAAAAAAGGCTTAAATAAAATGTATATCGAAAAAAAAACTTAAAAATAAAATATATATAGAAGAAAGGTTTAAAAATAAAATCTATATTGAAGAAATAATTAAAAATAAATTTATACAGTGAAAGGCCTGAAACTAAATTTTGCATAATAGAAAGGTCAAAAATATAATGCATACAGCAAAAAGCAGTGAATAAAAAAAATAAAGAATAAGAATAAAATAAATTTTAAAAGATACCTCTTGTAAATTAGCAACTGGAGCGGCTTCCCGATATATTGTTCGATGTTGATACAAACATTAAAGTATTAATAAAATCAAGTGAAAATTCTCTTTTCCTCATCGAATCCAGTAAAAATTTCTTATGCATGAGTTATTTTTATGCCTTACATTTTGAAATTGTCAGACAGACGCAGATTTTAACAGATAAATTTAATAATGAATGTCAATCATCCCAAATATTATGCAATGTGCGTGCAGACATTTCCAGCGAATACCGGTTTTCAATGATATATTTAATTTCTAATTTTGAAAAAGAAGGAAAAACAGTGCTGAGAAATTTAGCACACGCCGAATAATGTTTTATTTTGTTTAAAATGCGAACATTTTTAATAGTATTTTAATCATGTTTGGAGTCTGACACTTGTACACGCACTTTAATTATATAATTGGTGATATTCACAGCATCGCCTTTTATTTCTTTACGTCTTGCTAAGCTGAAAGAACTTTGGCAATTTTCCCCGACGGATGGAAGGATAACTTTAAAAGTTAAGAATTTAATTTAGCATAATTTTGGTAATCATGACATAAGATTATTTGTCAATGCCTCTCTTACCACATAGCCTCTCAATTTTCTGACAAGAGGTTATTTCTAAATGAGTATGTGCATTCGTAAGTTGGTAGATGAAGGTTACAAATTTTTATAATGTATGCGCGTAGGAGAGATGGAGAAGCTTAATGGTACAGAGATTGGCGACATTTTGTCCTAAAGCTCAAATAATATTGTAGTAAAAGACAGTTGATTTTTTCTAATTCGCTTTATGAGGAAAGAAGTGTTGGAAAATTTAACACTCGCAAGATATATCGCCGCCAAGATGGACATATGGAAGCAACGATAAACTTGACTAACGAGCTTGTGTAGATGGAAGACAGAACAAGGATTGGGGAAGGAGAGTAAAAAACAAACAACGCCAAGCATAGGAAATTGTGGAGAGCATGATCGACTACGTCTTGAATGAAAACTACACATAGAATTAGTAGAAGATATCGAGAGTAATTACAAAGTCGGTGTGTTAGTAACTAAATCTTTAAAGATTTTTAGTCACTGTCTTGGTTTTTATACTGACAACGTTTCGGCAGCTATAGCGTTTTTCTTGAAGTGTCTGTTGTATCCGGTAACCCTTCTAAGATTTTGAAGCGAGCTCTTTATTCAATTCACGACAATAGATTGTTCTCAATCAGCTGTCTATGCTAGGAGACATCTCGAATCTGTTAATTATTCTTAGTCGATTCATTGTCACCATAATGGCCACTCCTCGTTCAACTGAGCGAGAGGATACGAGTTTCATTACTTCACCCACAGCCTGAACTCACGACCAAATCAAATGATTGTATACACTTAAGTAACGTCTTTCGTCTATCATGCCGCAAGCTTTAAAACTAAACTTTCTACTTTCTTCATCGTTCGACTTTCATGTCAATGTAATTCGCCTCATCACACCCGCCTGCATTTCGGCTCTGTGGTGAATTATTAAAAATAATGCACCTACAGTCATGTTGGCGGTCGGTACAAAAAGACGAGGTCATTCTAAAAGACGATTGACCGTTTTTCGATGCTTCAACGTATTTAGTGTTTTATTTCCGTTTGAATGGTTCCTTTGAGCAGTTCCGATCTTTTGTCTTCAGGTATTTTGCTTGGCTTTTCGCAGACTCAGATGCAATTTGCTTGAACGGCATCCAATCAAGGAGATAACATAAACAACAGCTGGCTCAGTCCCAAACGGTCAAATTCTTCTGTAAGCCAGCGTTTCTCTGGGGCTCAGCAAATTGGAAACGACGACTCTTCTTGATGAACCCCAAAATCTAACAATGCCAACATTTAAGAAGATTTAGAAGAGTCTATTTAGAAAAAAATAGAGAAAAAAGACAAAATACTTTCTGTAGATATAAAGCTCACGTGAAAGAAATTTCCTTTCCTGATTTGTCTGACACACGCAAACACAATACATATATATAAATATTTTGTGTATATATATATATATATATATATATATATATATATATATATATATATATATATATATATATATATGCGTGCATGTACACTATATGTTTATATATATACAAAAATACAATATGTAAAACTAAAAATATTATTTGTAAAACTATTTTTATTACTTGTTTTATAAATTATATATATATATATATATAATATTATATATAAATTATATATATATATATATTATAAAATTATATATATATATATATATATATTATAAATTAACTGATTTAAAATATGCTTGTTTCGCTACACAGTAATAACCATGTTTCAAAAATGTAAGCTAAATATTTTTGATTTAATTTTGTAATTAAATTAAAAACATTACTTCCTTTTCATCCTCAAGCGAATTTTGGAGTAACTTATTTTTTTAAATTTAACTACAAGGGCAATTCATGATTACGGTTACCAAGGAGACAGAGAAATCCAATCATCCAGACAAGGGGTGGTAGCGTGTTCATTTTTATTAACTTTTGTTGTATCAATTATTTGTCACGTTCGAAAAATTTAAATATATATATATATATATATATATATATATATATATATATATATATATATATATATATATGCGTTTAGCGTGGCGGTTATAGGTGCCAAAAATTGCATTAGTATGCTGAGTTCAAATTGCTTTCGACGTCGTTTCGTTCATTTTCTGACGCAAATACGCATGGGGGAAATGTATGTATCCATCTCCTCTTCCTACAGCTATGGGTTAAATAGCAGGACTGGGATTTCTAGTCTTAGATGCTAACCAGTCTAGGTGAGTGACAATTTTGATCTGAAACCGGTTGAGCGTTGGTCTGTCAACTCCAACCTGTAAATAGTTAGTTGCTACAGAAATCGCGACAACGCCACTCGCATAGTGAGTCTTGCTCCAATACTTCAAGGAGAAGACTCCAGAGAGGAGGATTTTGAAACTACTACAGTCTTAACCCACTTAAGTCTAGTCAATCTCTATCTATCTATCTATCTATCTATCTATCTATCTATCTTGCTTATTTAAGTCTGTTCATATCTATCTATCTATCTATCTATCTATCTATCTATCTATCTATCTTGCTTATTTAAGTCTGTTCATATCTATCTATCTATCTATCTATCTATCTATCTATCTATCTATCTATTGAGAAGACGATCCCTTTTATCGTCTGCCGAAATAATCTATTCCCTACATGAGGTATAAAGAGTTTTCTTATTGTTATGACATTTTACATTTGAAGTGTTATAATTTAAATTCATGTGTACATGCCTCAATACATACATACATATATACATATATATGTGCGTATGTTTGCATGTTTATGTGCATCAAAAGTTTATGTTAGAAGTAATGGAAAAACATTTGTGACGTGATTGAATAGCAGAAGCTTTTTAAAAGATGTAAACATAGAAGCACTATCGATAGAGAGAAATATCTTATAAATTAGATGCAAAGACTGGCTTTCGGACGCATTCTTTAATGTGTAAATACATAGTATTCATAGAGCGATATTCAAAATCCTTTCTAAGTTGCTTGCAAGAAGCGACATTTGGATATCAAAGGACGAAAAAAAATGCCGATTGTCGACGAGACCTTATCTGGCAGGGAAGATATCGATAGAATTTATATGAAAGGAAATGAAGCAGAAAGAAATCTCTTCAGCATTAAAGACGTTCTCGACACTTTGAGGCACTTCAAGGTAAAGTAATGATAGATTGAAATAGAAACCTTTGCAGAATGGACAAGAGAGCTAAGGTCGGATGACGAATATTAAAAAGTAGCCAAGGAATTTGGAAGAAAAACTACTAGACGAAGAAATCAGAAGACAAATAACTGCTCACAAAATATAGACATTAATGAGTAAAGTACACTTTAGCTGCCGTACTGATCATGACAATAAACTCCATCCGGCAGTAAGGCTTCTGATCGGGATCTTTTGGGGAGCGTGGAAGCATTTCTTAATTGATTTTGTTTCCATGTCTACGCTGACCCGGGGTGGTAGCACCTGTTAGGGTCCCAACTATGGGCAAATAGTTTCAAAACACTATGAAAGTATGAACAATAGTTTTATAATAAAAATAGCAGCAACACATTTTCATAATAATAAAAAAAAAATATCTAACAAACATTACCAGAAATACATTAAGAAAAGAATATATGCATTTCTGAAAAAAAATATCAACAACTAGCAGCATGGCCCGGCGTTGCCCGTGCTTGATTCAAAAATCGTACAACTCATACAGCAACCGCTATCACTTAAAATATTTTTGTCCTTCCTTGCCTTTAAAGGAGTGCTGATGTTGCTACATGTCTTACTTCTTGTCTATCTCACACTGCGATTTTTTTCTAAGCTCTATACTAAACATTAAATGTGTTACGAAAAAAAACTAAAAAAAAATGAACACAAAACGATCAGCTTTAAAAAAGGACTCGTAACTGGAAAAACCGAATGAAAAAAGAATGTTAACAACAAATACTTTTTCATACCCAACCCAGTTCTGCGGAATCAGAATCAACATTGAGTTTAAGCAAGCGAATGAGCCAATTGGAGTAAAGTGCCATGCAGATTTAAATGTTTCCCATTTGTGACGAATGCAGCTATCGATTTTTTTTTGCATGCTAGCATGATAGCTAACATTCGTGTCAGTCAGCTGTTGGCTCTAACACTGGCCAATAAAATCTTCCTGCCTATTCGTGGCAGCCAGCTATAGGCTCTCACTCTGGCCAGTAGAAAATGGCCGCAAACTACATGAAAACTGCCGTAGAAGCATGAAAAAAATCTATTATTTCCACTATCGATGGGAGTTGGGAAATGCAAAGTCGGTCTTGGCCTAGTCGCTAACTTGGAGCATGTGTACGTAAATTTTGGTGCAAATCGGTCGAAAATTGAGGCCGTGCATTCGATACACACACACACACACATCCCGCCTTTTATAGATAGAGATACAATTTTTGTAAATAAAATTTGTAATATTCTCAAGAAAATGTTGGCAGTAAATGACCCATGAGGAGTTGATATGCCGCTAAACAAACAAACAAAAACATCACTTGAGCTGAGAAAGGCAATTGCTATTAATAACAGACAAGACAGATCTGGGTGTGAAGAGACAAAAATAAAATCTACGAGTCTGAGTCAATAAGCTCGAAGCTTAGGACGAATGGTATAATAGTTAAGCAAGCTTTGCTTGCTCGATCAATTATGAGTGAATAGTGAGTTTGGGTGCTCCACAATTTCGGCCTTGTGCCACATATATACTAAGCTTAGAAAATCACTTGAGCACTTCAACTTGTTGCAAATGCTACATGTTTCTCTTGCTAGATCATTTACGACTGAACATTGAGTTCGATCCTCAATGGTTACCCCATATTTTCGGACATATGTCGGCAAATATGTCGGCATCGGTCGATGTCGACATATTAACAAATATTTACTTTGTTACTTTAACAATAATATAACATAATAAATCAAATAAAATATTATAATATAATTTAAATAATAATGCAAATGAACAAATGTTATAATTTAAGTAATAATATAACATAACAACTTCAATATAAAACATAAAAATTTAATTTCGAAGAAAAATTTACAACTGGAATAAAATGAAAACAAGTGAAAAAGAGAAACAGCAGCAGAAATTAATGAAAGTGCACAAAATGGATTGAAAAAGACGCGGAATAAATTGAACTAAAATTGGAAATATTTAGATAAAGAAAACCCATTGAAAAATATACATTACCAAGATACTTCGAAGTCGAAGAAAACAAAACGGTTGATATTTAAAGTTAAGTTTTATATATATATATATATATATATATATATATATATATATATATATATATATATATATAAAGTGAACATAGAAGTCAACACTTAGAGGCGACAGTCTGTTACATGCTAGATGCAATCGTGTCCTGACGATTGCATCTAGCATGAAACAGACTGTCGCCTCTAAGTGTTGACTTCTATGTTCACTTTTATATTTACACACGCTCTATCTCTGATATTGAGCACTTAATCCCATAAATATAGAACATCTTAAGACTATATTTCTTCATATATATATATATATATATATATATATATATATATATATATATATATATATATATATATATATATATATATGTAGAGAGAAAGAGAGAAAGAGAGATAGATAGATAGATAGATAGATAGATAGGGTGAATGAATACTAACTCCCCACATTAAAATACTTAAAATTTATTTATTAATTACAATTTTTACAAGTAATTGACATGAGAGGTTTCATTTTTAATTCGATATTGGCTCCAGATTTCGTTACCTGCTTCTTGCGCTGGACAAGAATCGCTTCAACTAATTTCACCAGGAACTCATGTGGTATAGAAGACATAACTTATATATACATACATACATATATATATATATATATATATATATATATATATATATATATATATATATATATATATATATATTTGAATGGATATGAGTTTGACGTTTTGTTTCTCTGAGGATCGTATAAGCGTGAAACCGACGGTCACAAACTCATATCCATTCAACTAAATATGTTAGATCTATGATTGATATTGAGCGCTTTCCAATAAGCACCGCACATATATAAAATATGTATAGAATATATATATATATACATACATAATGTATATAATATATGCATTATATATATATATACATATTTATATATATAAGGACGAAGAAAAATATAGGGAAAAACAAAAATCCGAATATGCAAATATGATGTTCTAATGTTATTTCAATGTCGACGTCAAATGTTTCGGTGTAGTAGACCTTCTTCAGGACATGAATATATATCATGTTGACATGAATATCATCTAATGTTAATTATGTTTTAATAACTATGTCTTGAAGAAGGTCTACTAGATCGAAACGTTTGACGTCGGCATTGAAATAACATTAAAACAGCATATTTGCATATTCGGATTTTTGTTTTTCCATATATTTTTCTTCATATTATCGGATCTATATTCATAGATTTGCTTACATATATATGTACGTATGTATGTATATATATATATATATATATATATATATATATATATATATATATATATATATATATATATATATATAAAAGTGGACATTGAAATCAACACCCAGCGGCGAGAGTCTGTTTTTCTCTTGCACGTAATCGACATGGACTGAGGATTACGTTTTAATTATGAAAAAGACTGTCGCCACTGGGTGTTGCCACAATTTCTACTTTTCTATTTATATACGCTCTATCCCAGATATTGAGTTCATTAACTCATCAATATATTATAACTTAAATCTATATTATTATCATATATATATATATATATATATATATATATATATATATATTATATATATCCACACGCACACTAAACATACATTACGTCTCTTTGACGTCAACACTCAGAGGTGACAGTCTGTTTCATGCTTGAACACAATCTTTAGGCCATCCATATATCTATATATATATATATATATATATATATATATATATATATATATATATATATATATAAGATAACGATATATATTTTTATATATCAAGAACAGTATTGATGAAATTGTAAGATTAAATGGAAAAAGTTTATTTGTTTTATTTGTGACGCGATTCGTTTCATCCGGATGAAACGAAACGCGCCACAAATAAATTTTTCCATTTTGTCTTGCACACACATACACACACACACACACACGCATATATATATATATATATATATATATATATATATATATATATATATATATATATATATAACTAAAAAATCAAATTAAATTATATATATGGTAATAAATAAAAGTAAGCGTTCACTCATTACCCTCCTTTGAGTCATATATATGGCTTCCGTAAAGTCTGGACACACAGGAAATCTCATTAACTGGATTTTTTTTTTTTTTACCCCCACAGATTAAACATAGTTTTGTCGAAAGAAGAAAGAACTGAAATCTTTTTTGTGGAGCCTGATCCTGGAGAAGTTATAATCAATGAAGATCACAAATGCAACGCAATTGATTGAACGCAAAAAGAGTGAATGCGCTAAAATTGACGGCAAAGTAGAGATTTTGCATCGAGTCCAAGTGAGTCTTGCAAAGCGCACCAAACTTTTTCATCACAAATGATGGCAATCATATTGAAAATGTTATTTGTTAACATTCCAATTCAATAAAATATCGTTGAAAATTTAATTTCTTTAAAATATGCGTTTTTTCCCCATGTGTCCATACTTTAGAGACATTCTGTATATGTAAAGATCTTCCTCTTCTTTTTTAAAGTCATTCTTTTAGTCTCTCTTCATTTTAGCGAAAGTCTTGTCACTCCTATATAATATAATTTTCTATTTCAGATAGATGGCTCGTGCTCCTACTCATTTGGTAGCGGGTGACAAAACTTTCGGACCATTTTGCACACACACACACACGCATATTATATATATATATATATATATATATATATATATATATATATATATATATATATATATCAGTCTGTGTTTTGATAGGCAGTATAAACAGGCTGGTGTAGCTATATATCTTGTAGAATAGACACATTAATGTAAATAGTGTGAGATAGATAGATAGATAGATAGATAGATAGATAGGTAGGTAGGTAGGTAGGCAGACAACAGACAGACAGACATGAACACATATAAGTTCAGATATCACTGTCACAGGTAAACTAATAAATGTAGGGCTTCATTTAAACTGAAGTGCATAATCCTTTAATTTTGATATCGATTGTCAAATCAGTTACCTCACCACCAGCATTAAAACCCCTCCAACCGGAATTTACTTGGGACGCTTATTTTAATTGCGGCAAGGCTTTAATGACTTATTATTTAATGACTTATTATTTAATGACTTATTATTTAATGACTTATTTATTTTAATGGAACTTTTAATGGAAATAAAATTCGAAGCAGAGTCCAACTGCAGCTACCATCACCGTTTTACACGGTCTCAATGAAAACGGGTGAAAAATTAAAAAAAAAAACGGAACCATTTTAGTTAGTCATTGTTTTTGTCCTATGTGCAGTGTCCCTTCAGGAAGTGACCGATAACAGTTGTCCACAACATCTTATTATTTGGCTCTCTTAACAATGTTTATTTATTATCTCTCTAAATTATAGTTTTACCATTCATTTACACAAGCTCGTTCGGTAGGTTACTCGTCTCTTTTCCTTGCTGCTTTTGCCCTTTAAGTGACACATTCTTCAAGTCCTCTTTCTTCATCACGTGTCCAAGCAAGTTCAACTATTACTTTCTGGTTCTATCTAGAAGAGTCACATGCATTTATTAGATTGCTTATTTACAAGAATAATTTTGTATTCACAAGAATAATTTTATATTTAAAACATTCTAAAAACTGACATAATTATATTAAAAATAATGCAATGCAATATTTACCAATTCATAAAAAATAAATATGATAACAATTTTTATTCAGAATTTTATAAAAATTTACTAAATTATTAAAATATATGAACCAACTATAACCTTATTATTTACCATTTTATAAAGTTCGAATTGATTGACAATTAGCTGATGTTTTACTAGCCATTCCAATGAACAATATAAATAGCGTAAATAAACAATCTAATACATAAACAGTGTTTATTATTTTTCTTGTCAATTCTCAAATATTCCAGACGGTTCGTTATATTTATGTATATATGCGCAAATATTCTTGGGAAAGATATGAATACACTTCTTCTACTCACACGTAAGGATTAATCAGTAGGACTTATATGAACAAGTCATCATTATCTCCCCACAAATTCGTACAATCTAAAAATATTTTCTGTCTTTAAATAACCGACAAAAGGTTGATAAGCCGTACAAACAAATCCTTTTTCCATTAAGGTCGGCTGTCTCTGTGTCTTTTCCTGTATCGCTCCATTTCTCTCGTTAATTCTATCTTTCTTTTTTTCTTTCTTTTTTTCTTTCTTTCTTTTTTCTTTCTTTCTTTCTTTCTTTCTTTCTTTTTTCTTTGTTTGTGTGTTTCTTATTCCTTTCTTTCCTTTTTTCTTTCTTTGTTTCTTTCTTTTTCTTTCTTTTTTTCTTTCTTTGTTTCTTTGTTTCTTTTTTCTTTATTTCTTTATTTCTTTGTTTCTTTCTTTCTTTCAAATGTCTTCGTGCCTTAGGTAGTATCACAATACAGGAATGTAATTTCTTTCTTTCTTTCTTTCTTTCTTTCTTTCAAATGTCTTCGTGCCTTAGGTAGTATCACAATACAGGAATGTAATTTCGATCTAGTGTCTAAGTATCAGATAAGTAGAATGGTGTAATTCCTGAGGCAATGTCAACTACGCTGGTCTGGGCATTCGAATAAGTCATGATAGGATTTCGAAAGCGTTGCTCTAAGGCTAGCTGCATCATTGAGCCCGAAATGCTGGCACACGTCTGTTCCGCGTTAAGGATGAACCGAAAAGCTATCTTGAAGTAGTCAACATATTGGCATCCTCTGCTGGAATGTTTGCCACCGACTCTATAATGACGCAAGATTTGAATTGATTGGTATGAAGAAACGCGTCTTATCTATCTCCAAGAAATAGGAGGAAGCAACAAAGCAAGGACAAAACAAGTTGTCTGCTTGAACTATGGCTTGATCTGCACATTAGAAGATCGGCTTAAGTCTCACTTGAGACATAAGCATAGGCAGAGAACATAAACAGAGTTATTCGGCCATCACATTTCGAAATCAACAAAAGAGTCAATCACACACATATATATATATATATATATATATATATATATATATATATATATATATATTTCGTTAAATATGGCAAACAAGGAAAATTTGACTAATTTTTCATTTAGTTTTCCAGCGTTCTTACATTATATATATATATATATATATATATATATATATATAGCTAGATAGCTAGATAGATATGTGTGTGTGTGTGCGTGTGCGTGTGTGTGTGCGTGTGTGTATGTATTTAATTTCTGGTTGATTGAAAAGTAACTCCCTATTTTATGTATGATGGACTCTCCCGTCTTGCAATAATTATAGACGGGAGAGTCCTTTATACATAAAATAGGGAGTTACTTTTCAATCTGTCTGTATATGCATAATCTCTAAGCTCATTATGCATTAGGTATACCAATAATATAACAATTAGAATCGTTTAATTAATCAATCATATTAAAGATTTAATTAATGGGAATAATATATTGATGGTTTAAAAGTAAGCGTCAATTTAAAGAATCTAATTTACAGTTAATGAAACCTGAGATATAAAAACAATTTTCTGATAATAATAATAATAATATC
>OZ010591.1:58848521-58893521 GCA_963932145.1 Acanthosepion lycidas | reverse complement strand
AAAAAATAAATAATTATATCTGCTCTACTTTGTATTGAGCACTCTTTTAAGAATAGTAATTGTTGGCTATTGGAATTCATTCCATATACACCAATCATATACTTGGATATATATATATATATATATATATATATATATATATATATATATATATATATAATTATTTATTTTTTTTTTTATAAAAAAAAGAAAATAAATAATTATATCTGCTCTACTTTGTATTGAGCACTCTTTTAAGAATAGTAATTGTTGGTTATTGGAATTCATTCCATATACACCAATCATATACTTGGATATATATATATATATATATATATATACATATATATATATATATAATTATTTATTTATTTTTTTATAAAAAAAAAAAAATAAATAATTATATCTGCTCTACTTTGTATTGAGCACTCTTTTAAGAATAGTAATTGTTGGTTATTGGAATTCATTCCATATACACCAATCATATACTTGGATATATATATATATATATATATATATATATATATATATATATATATATATATATAATTATATATATATAATTATTTATTTTTTTTTTTATAAAAAAAAAAAAAATAATTATATCTGCTCTACTTTGTATTGAGCACTCTTTTAAGAATAGTAATTGTTGGTTATTGGAATTCATTCCATATACACCAATCATATACTTGGATATATATATATATATATATATATATATATATATATATATATATATATATATATATATATATATATGCGGGTCCCTCGGTTACTTTTTTAACTCGTATTTATAAACAACGCCGTATCTGTTTCAAGGCAGAAACTGTTAAAGCATGTGAATAATTTTACATGCAACATTTTCCTTACAAATGTGAGAGAAAATCCTTTTCAACCGTATGTGACACGCTTAGAGCACTGCTGATAATTAGGGAATTACGTACCCCATGTGAGTCGGTACATTATTCTATTAAAGACGCCATGAGCGAGAATTACCTGTGCTATCATACACCTGTTTTTACTCCCAAGCAGCAACTCGTTTTAAACAGGTCAACGGCTGAAGACTGTTTTGTTTTTTCCGATCCTCATACACCCGACCGGCGTTAATGAATTTCAAATAATGTATCTTGTGTAGGTGTTCAATAATTATCAAGTAAAACCTTTGGATGGATTTCCTTAATCTACCTTATCGAATCAATGTGCAGACTTTCCCTTGGCTTTAATCTTGAAATTTAATGTTGAGGTTTTGAATTCATAGTGGTCCTTCTTTTAGACTGGTTGTCAACCAAATAGAGAGATCCCTATCTGTCTTGTTAACCTCTAACTGGAAGGAGAAAATATAGATTCATACATTTCCAAGGTTGTTTGTGCAAAAGCGAACGCAAAAATCTCGGCTGGAATTTGAACTCAGCACGACGATCCCACTTTCTGGCATGTTAACCACGACACTTTCTGCACATCCATTCTCTAAAATTAACACCTCTAATTTTACCATTAACTGTAATAGTATCAGTTCCGAAGATTAATAAATTTTAGCGCACACACACACACACACACACACACACACACATATATATATATATATATATATATATATTAATTATTTTTTTTAAATATGATTCCATCGCTACACAGGAATTACCATGTTTCAAAAACAAAAGCTAAAAACTTCCATTCAGTTATAGAATTAAATTAAATTAAACTACCTACTTATGTTTCATTTTCAAGCGAATTTTGGAATACAAACAAAATTTCAAAATTGAATCATATTTAAAAAAAAAATTATAATCTAGGCTCTACTTGTGTATCGAGCACTGTTTTTTCAAAATAAAAACATAAATAGTAAAGAACTTTTGATCACCAATCTAACGGTTCTTTCTTATTTTAGCAATATATTTGCCTATATATATATATATATATATATATATATATATATATATATATATATATATATATATATATATAAGGTGATTGAAATGTAACTCTACATTTTAAAATACTTATAATTTATTTATTAACTATAATTTTTGCAAGAAATGGATTTGACAGGAAAGTGGTTAGGTATTATTTAAAATACGATATGGGCAAGTTCTTTCTACGTCTTGGTTTGATAGTGTTGACTTTCTCATTTAACGAATATTTAACGAAGAAAAAGTCACAGAGTCCTAAGTAAGGACTCCGTGTTGGCCGCACATACATAAAATAGAGAGTTATTTTCAATTACCTTGTATATATATGCATACTAATTACTGCTATTATGAACAAAGAAATCTTTCTGTGTTTCCTAAAGGAGCTCGACTGTTTTTTTTTTTAATTTTTGAACTGATTTTGGCTGTTTATTATAGTTCTGTGGTTACCACACACGTAGTGTAGACCAGCAGTCCTCAATCACAGGTGGTCGTACGGTATTTGATATCGGGCCACAAAGAAAGAGCAAGATTTTTTCCCAGTTTATTGATTTTGTGGATTTTGTTTATCGTGTTTTGTTATGCGTGTGACAAATACCGACCCAACATCCCGGCTTGGCGAAAAAATCCTTGTTCATTACATCGGACCTTGGCGCAAAAAAAAAAAAAAAAAAAAAAGTGGGGACCTCTGTTGTGAACCTTTTCACTAGCATTAGTGAGCTCGACCCTCACCGGATAACCCACTAGTTTAAGGTATGCTTAATGCCAGTTTCGTTGTTTACAAGAGTGTTTTTTTTTGCCACGTTATTTTTAAGCAAAGCTCTCTCTACTTTAAAAACTACACCAACAAAAATCCCTGACTCCAGCGCCATTTTAACCGACACAATAGCAGACTAAGACAAGGTGGATGGTATCATGACGTCTACTATATCTCGATGTCTAACCTGTTTACCTCACAGATGGAATTCGATATTGCAAGTAGTTCTGTCCTCACTAGTTGGCATGCTGCTAAAGTATTTAAAACAGTCTGAAATTTTAATAAATCACCATGAGAGAAGTAAGCATACATTGTATTTTGTTTAAGAATTAAACAATACTGTCTTTTGGAGAGAATTTCTTCGTGCTGGAATTTTCACGATTTTACTGTCTCTGATTTACCAGCGAAATGTCGAGCTTTTATTTCAATTATATTTGGGTTTAGTTGTAGGGTCCAAATATTTCTGGGACAGGTTCTCATTTCGTGACATCTTATTTTTTTTTTGTCTATGAAATTGGGAAACGATCCTCCCTACATATTTTAATCCCTTATAATTATTATTTGTCAATTTTATATATGGGCCAACTGAATTTGAGAACTTGTTTTACAAACTGGTGTAAGTATAGTAAACGGTTTGTACGAACCGTTACAGTCCCCCTTTGATCCCATGATTATATGTACCTGGATAATAAACAGTAAACTTCCTGCCTAGTCGATTGCATAAAGGACCTTGGCCAAGGCATTAATCTGTATTTTTCTTCACAGATGTGGGTTAAATATCAGTATAGATCGGGTTCTTGAGCCTTTGATGGCAAACAGTCTAGGAGAAGGAAATCTTAATTCCAAACCGCGTAGAAAGCAGTGGAAAAGACTCTACCATATTTGCCCCAATCATCATAGTAATTCATAGTTAATAAAGAAATGGAAGTCATAGAGAGTCATGATCGCCTACGTCCTGAAAGGACATAACATTAAAAATAGATATGCTTCGTGAAAGGACATAAGAATCAGCTTTTATGGTATATTTGCTAATTAGTGTAGAAAAGTTAAGACCATTTAAGAAACGGTTCTGCAAACTTGTTTAATTTCTGCATATGGATGGTTTCGAATCCGATCACGGTTTAGATCTCTAAAGCGCTAATGGAATTTGAATTTAAGCATCAAGTGGACATTAACTCCACGCTCTTACAACCGAGTTTCTTCAGAACAGTTTTCTTTATCTTCGTTCTAAGCGCGAAGATGGGCGGCTAAATTAGAAAATTAACATTAGATTTGTAGGATAGTACTGAAACTTCGCGTTGCGTTTGAAAGCGAAACGGGAACAAAAAACAGTGTCGATATGTTGAAGAAAACAACAAAAATTCTCATTCGTTAGAGAACTAGTAAGAGTATATGTTTACTTAAGAGAACTTTGTGCGTTCATCTGGGCGGCTTCCGATGCAGCTTTGCTTCCTAGCCTGAGGCACGTAATAAGATGATTCAAAGTTTTAGGATTTATTGATTTACACAAAAAGCAAGCTTAGCATTTCTTGTACAAATCAGCAAGGATATTCCACCTCTCGGCGTGAGACCTTTGGCAATTTTTACATGTTATACCGTATATATAGGAAGATGCGTAGGTGGAACAAAACTTGGTTCATGTGGAAAGCAGAATCGGCGACCCGTGTTCAATTTCCGGCCTAGCGTTGCGTAGCAGTTATTTGTGTGGAAATAGGCATAGGCGTCCCCAGTTCAATTCCTAGCCGAGGACGTTGCATTCACTTTCTCACAAATATCATTACCTTGTCTAAAATCGACGTTGATAGCAGTACATACGGAGACCTTTAGCCCCTAATACAGATCTGTGGTAAATACTGCAATCAGATAAATAGGAGGGTAGATTGTGCAATCCATTATAGGGAGGCAACAAAATCCAATCCAGAGAAAAAGCAAGGGTAAACCATTTCAGCATTTTTCTAAGATGTCATACCATTTTACAGAGAATACTGAAAAACAACCTAGAGACTCATGATCCTCTCCGTCCTGAAAGCGAATGGTAATTTTCTAAGCGTAGCTTAGATGTGACGCAAGGCAGAAAGTATGGGACACCTAGAGAAGATCAAATACACTACTAAGTCGTAACTGTTCTAACGAGACAAGCTCACTGCCCATTACATTGTCTAAGTACCCCGTACCGAAATGAAATGATGTTAAAAGGAAAATGGAATATCGATGTTACTATTCAGTAATAATTGTCAACACGATGAGCTCGTTAATCATTAACGTGCCTTGAGAACCCACTTATTTAATGACACGCGCAAGTTACTTTTTTATGGTGTATCCAGCTTGTGAACCTTCTGTAAGAATCCAGACCCCAACATTTGAATGGGAATTATCACACATTCAAACACTGAATAAGTAATGAAATACATACACCATTGTACAAATTAATTGAAACAAAACGAATAATTCCGTTATTATATACTTTATTTCGTATTTTTCCAATGACACATGTTAATACTTCGCATGTTCATTCTACGAAGTCATTGCTAGCACATTGACCACAGATTCTCTATTGGATTTTAATCAGGAGAGTAGTATAATACTTTTATTTGATCACTGGTAAGGCTTGCCATTGTGTTCGTGTAATTTTCGCACGCTTCCTTGGAGAAGGACAATGGCCGTAGGATAACTAATGGACAGTCGAGACAATAGTGTCTGGGCGTGATAAAAATCTGATGCAATCACGGATGACGCAATATTTTTCAAGATGAAATAAATTTCATCGTACACCATTTCATCATACACCCCGAAAATAGATTAATATTAATGCACACCACTGCAAATGAGCTAATATCAGGAAAAAAATCCAGTGGATCTAAATCTGATCTTATGGTGAAATAATGGAAACCTAAGCAATTGTTTCAATTAATTTTTACAAGGGTTTAGTTAAATAATGGCCATAATTTCTCGTTGAAAATTTATTCGTCTATAGACATCAGACACTCAGTTTTCGTTTCGTTTCGTATTTTTTCCTGTTTTTCGTTTAATATTAAACAATATACTCACCTTCTCCAATCTCGAAGGTCAAATAGAATACCAGTTGGAGGAAGCGTATTTATCTTCTGTGCAAAATCATATTTCAATAAAAACAAAAAAAAGCACGCTTACCTGAAAAGAGAGAAAGAAAGAAAAGAAAGAAATGTTTTAAAATATAGAAGCTTATATCTTTTTGCAAAAACTGCATCGGGATATTACCTGAGCGCTAAAGTTCCCATCGCCCTCATTTGAAAACTAGAATTTAAAATATTCAAGCAGGTAGATGTAAATAAATAAACTTTTAATAAATAAATAAAAATAAACACGAGTATCTATAAAAATATGAGTATCCCTTTATAATAACGTTTAAACAAATTGTAAATATGTCGGATTTAATCCATTTCCTAAAAATCGTCTTTGCTTACGTTAGGATACGAAACAGGGCAGGTATTTATAGTTCAAGAAACTGTAAGATATGTGTTCAAAAGAAATATTCGTTTTTTTTTTCTTCTTTTTTTTTGCTTGCTCAGGAAGTCCTACGTGGCCGAGTGGTCTAAGGCATCGCAGATCTAATGACGGTTTCCACTAGTTGACGCAGGTTAGAAAATCCTGCCAGATGGCGCGTATTTTTCTGACAAGACTTTTCGAATATCCAGGCCGTTAAGTGAATATATATACTGTTTATTTAATAAATAAAAACAGAGCATCTACTCAATTATGAGTATCCATTTAAAATAACGTTTAAACAAACAAATTAAAAATATAAATAAAATGATTTAATCCATTTACTAAATATATACATATATTTTTTCCATTGGCCGAATGAATTATTATAAAATGTTCTTCTTCTCGAATCTGTACAAGTTCACTATTATATAACTATATAAGTTAGGTACAGTTCTTGAAGGGAATCTTTGATTGGGGAATAGTTTAGATTTTCTATTTAAGCCTGAGGATCAAGATAAGATTATTCAAAGTTTTAGGTTTTATTGATTTAAACAAAAAAGCAAGTTTAGCATATCTTGTACAAATCAACAAGGATATTTCACCTCTCGGCGGGAAACTGTTGGCGATTTTGACGTGTTATACTGTATTAGAAGATGTGCGGGTGGCGTAAGAAATGGTTGTCGTGGAAAGTAGAATCGGCGTTCTGAGATCAAATTCCGACCGAATATGGTACACTCACTTTCTCATAAATGATCCACGGAAAAGCATAAACTCATTTCTTCTCTTTCCAGCTATGGGTTAAATAGCAGAATAGATTGGGCTTTCGAGCTTTGTGGCAATCGATCTAATACAAGGAAAAATAATTTTAAAGCCTATAGAAGGCAATGGAAAACTACTCCAATATCTTTCCTATGACACTGACCACCCAACTTGATTGACGAGTGATTTACACTTATACTTATTTCACTCATAATCAATAAAGGTAAAAGCAAGCCCTAAATAATAATAATAATAATAATAATAATAATAATAATAATTATTATTATTATTATTATTATTATTAAATATTAGTGTATGTAATGTTCCTGCTTTGTATCCTGTAGAGACGTGTCCAAACTATGCTCCTTAGGCCCTATAGGAGAATTGTTATTTAACTGATAGCGCTTTTCTTAGAATTTTGGATGTTACTAATACGGCAATTTTCTGGGCAACTTGTATGTTGATGTTACCTGCGACACTGTTAGTAAAATTGTCCATTCCTTTTCTCACCAGGCCCAGTGCTCCGATTACTATTGGTACAGACTCAGTCTTCATCCCCCACATCCTGTTAATCTGGATTTCCAGGTACTTGTATTTGGGCAATTTCTTGATAATTTTTATGGAGGAGTTTCTCTCAGATGGTACTGCTATGCGAATAAGTATACACTTCCTGAATTTCTTGTCTTTTATGATAATATCAGCTCTGTTGGCTTTTATTTCACTGTCAGTTTGAATCGGCGTGTCTCAGAGGATAGTTACATCATTAT
This sequence comes from Acanthosepion lycidas, assembly GCA_963932145.1. Lineage (NCBI taxonomy): Eukaryota > Metazoa > Mollusca > Cephalopoda > Sepiida > Sepiidae > Acanthosepion > Acanthosepion lycidas. Next base: position 58,885,887 of record OZ010591.1, on the reverse strand, counting down.
TTTGGACCAGTGGTTTCGATTTTGTGCTTCTTGCATATCTTTCAGTGCACATATGTCGCTACCTTGTTATTATTATTATTATTATTATTATTATTATTATTATTATTATTATTATTATTTTCTTTGATTTCTGTTGCATAATCATTTCCTTCCTGTCCTCATCTTTGTCGCCATATTTATTACAACGATTCGGCCGTAGTACGCTCTGGCCTCCTTCAGGCGGTTGGAATGTTGAACTTAACCCTTTATTTCGCTCACTGAGGTAGACTGTTCTAGTTCCACGTGTCATGTTTAATGGATGACAGTTATCAGTTATCTCTTGTTAATTCCCCCCCCCCCCAAGTTCTCCACTGCCTTAACCGGGTATTGATCTCACGTACTTTGGGTCCTTTCACTGGATCTAACCAACGCCTTTATCCACAGTGCCATGTGTCCTTAACGACAAAGATGAGGACAATAGTCCGAATAATGTAAATAGTGTACATAATACCTCATCTCAGAAATATAGACAGGTAGAATATGTAAAGATAAAAAAAAATATACAAGATAGCAAGTTGCATGATAATTTCGGATCCTACTAATGTCTTTTACTGCTGTGTCTTTTAGTAGAGTTTATCGCTATCACTTGTTAGTATCCGTATAAAATAACATCGATATGATGTTGCATTTAACTTAAGAACTTTAATATTCCTTATTTTCGATGAATGTGGGTCTGTGTAGTTGCGAAGAATAGCAACTGAATTTAAAAAAGAAAAAGAAAGACATATCAGATCGTTGTAAAAGTCCGTACCTGATTTTCATAGGGATTATAAAATGAGTGTAACTTGTTTTGATGCCGATTTCTACGGTGTTCTAGATTGAAACCTTGCAACGTTCAGTTGCGATTCAAATTTTATTGAATGATGAAGATTTGTCCCAAAATGAAAGCCTTAAAGGTGGAGGATGAAAAGTTGCACTTTCGCCATATTATACTCTAAGCATTTCAGAAAGGGGTAAGCATCGGAATTAAAAAAACAAAACAAAAAAAAAAAACATTCAGAAGGTTTATTTGAATCACGTTTCAGCTCTTCGAAAAGTTTGGCAGATTTCATCACGGTGATTTTAAACTAGACGATCAACCACGCTCCGAGGTTGAAGTTGCCCTACTTGTCATCGTGGAGAATAAACCAAATATTAGGTTGGTGCAAAAATAATAACGTAATAATGTCGTTTTTTGACGTATTTTTTACGTCAAAAACGACATTATTACGTCATTATTTTTGCACCAACCTAATATTTCGACGGAAGAGATTGTTAAGAGTTTGAAAATCGATATCTCAACCTTTTTTCGCCATTTGAAGAGACTTGGATTCAAAGAAAACAGCTGATTTTGGCAAATCGAAATGTTCTCATTTTCTACAACGATTACGCAAGACCACATGTTCCAAAACAGACCTTGTAGAAGCTTAGATTTGAAACGGGAGACCCTCGAGCACCCACTGTATTCTCCTGACTTTGCTTCTTCAGATTTGTTCCGTTGTCGACAGAAAAATTTAAATGATAATAACCTTGATTCTTTACATTCGGCGGAAATCTACCTCAAAACCTTTTCCAACAACAACAAAAAAAAAACCCCAAAACCCAAAAACAAAAACATGAAGTTTCAACGAAAACGATGGGAGACAGTTGTTATTAGGTTGGTGCAAAATTAATGTCGTTTTTTGACGTTCAACTTCAAAAGAAAAACGACATTATTTTTTGCACCAACCTAATAAAATCACTGGAGAACTTGCCTAATAGATGGTATTTTTGTGAGTATGTCAAATTTTGTTTTTAATTTTCTAATCGAGCACGGACTTTTGCAACAATCTAATACAAGTCAAAAAATCAATAACATAGAGAAAAATCTACTTGTTTGAAAGAGTTCCTTCATCAAATCTCATCAAGGTTGGCCTAGAATAAAAGATACATAATCAGAAGGTTTCATTTGCAGATAGATTTAGCGCCTTCTAGTTGAGATACGTTATGTATTTCGACGTGTTAATCAGGTTTATTCTTTACGTTCATTCATAAACACTAAATAAATCAGATTGCCTTATCGAATATGAAACAGTGGTAATCTCTCTCTTCTACTCTGCCACCTCATCTCGTCTTGTCACCTGTCGATCGTGCATATCTTACCTGCTGCGCAGAAAGCTATTTCACAACACGTTCGTCCATCTTGGGTGGTACTAAATTATTAGCTATGCGTCAGTGTTTGTAGAACACTTTTGTTCTAAAATCTGGAGATTGAATACATAATTGACAGCTGTTTTTTCTTTCCTGGAAAATTTCTCGCACTTAATAATATTGAATTTTGTGTCAGTTTGACCAACTGCATTTCAAAAATTTCTTTTATAACGACAAATAAGTATTGAGATTTCTTAAATACCATTATTTAGTCTCATATATTTTATTTTGACATAGTTGTCTTCTTTTTCTATGTGCCGTGTCCCTTGAAGACATGGGCGATGATGACTCTCCACAACTCCCTGTTCTTTGTAGCCTTAGTAAATTTTATGTTTTCACTATCTCTCCCAAACTTTGTTCTGCTAACACAAGCTTGTTAGTTAAATTATGCGTTCTTTTCCTCTATCCTTCTTGCCTTCAATTTGTCCTGTGAGTGTGAAAATTTCCAAGCTTTCTTTCCTCATTATGAGCCATAGAAATTTCAACTGTCTTTCTGATGCTACGTATAAGTGTCGTTTTTATTTTATTTTTCTCTTCTCTAAAACTTCGTCGAGGCTCAGGTGCTTAGTCCTTGGTAGTCAGAGCATTCTTCTGTCGGACTATATTTCTGTTGCCTCAAGTCTCTTCACCCTCTGTAATGAGATCGCCCAGCATTTACTGCCATAGAGAGGAGGGCCGATATTATATAACAGTTCAGTAAGATTTTCTTCGTTTCCTATGAAATTGTCTTGTTAAAAGGGACAATCCAGAGTCAAATTGTATGATCGGCCTTAACGTCCAACCTGTATTAGACATAAGTGATCTCTGACAAAATAATACATATAAAAATACGTGTTCTGTTACTATAAAATTGCGTTTATTATTGGCAACGGATCATATGTTTTTTATTGATTTTCAATACATTTCTACAGTAAAATAATTTACAGGGTATTTGTTTATTAAAATTATTTATTTATTTACAATGCTTTTCTACTATTATCTACATCAGTTTAGGTGGCAATGAAAATCCCGTTTCAATTGAACATGGAAATATAAACACAAAAATACCATATATACCCGAGTATGGTACTAGTTTTATGATCAGCTCTTGACGCAAAATATAGGGGGTGCACTATAAACAGGTAATTTTATTGTAGGGGTTAAAATTATACATTTTAGGTGAACAGTTGCATTATACATAAGTAATTTTAGTTCATGCAAAAAAGTTCAGAGGTCACATTATACATGATGTCTGCTTATACACGAGTATAAACGCTATAGATAGATAGAGAGAAAGAAAGACAGACAGATAGATAGATACATACATACATACATACATACATACATACATACATAAATAGAAGTGAATTAACTGTGAACGAAAGAAACAGACAGACAGACATATAGATAGATAGATAGATAGATAGATAGATAGATAGATAGAAATGAATTAACTGTGAACAAAAGAAATAGATAGATGGAAATGAATTAACTGTGAACAAAAGAAATATATATATATATATATATATATATATATATATATATATATATATAGATAGATAGATAGATAGATAGATAGATATACTATATATACTTTAATAGCTATATTTAATCAAGATAACATTTCTCCTCGTTATCAATAAGATAATCCTATCTATTTGGCAAGATTATTGACCCCTCGGTCGTAAAATCCTTTATGTTTCGATACAAAGAAACAGTATCAGTTTTAACATCTTCACAATTAATTAACTGTACAGACATGTTGCAGACTATTTAACTAGACGCACACAAAAAACTAATCGTCAACAGTCTTAGAATGTATCTGGTCAAATATACTTTTGCAGCAAAGGCTTACGACCGATGCGTTGGAACACCGGTTCCCGTATGATCACTGAAGTTAAGCAATATCAAGTACCTAGATAGGTGACCGCTTGGGGAAACTAGGTGCTTAAGTTTAGATATGTGGTTGGTGTAATGAATAATGGCGCTGAATTTTAATAGGAGAGCAGAGTCCCAATTCGCGTTGGGCTCGTTATATTTATTTACGTGCAAGTAGGCTTTGGAAAGGTATCCATGCACATCTTCTACCCCCAGCTGTGTGTTAATTAGTAAGGCTTGTACCACTAAACCTATATCCCCAAAAGTAAAACATTCTTACAAACTAAAAATATTTTATGTCTTTAAATAACCGGCAAATGCTTGATAAGCTGTAAAAAACGAATCAGTCTATCCAACACTATGTAGCAAGTCCAACATGTATATTCCACCCTAAAATAGGATTTATACATTTTTACGTTTGAGTTTCAAATAGAAGGGGGTTGTTAGACTAAAGGGTTGGCTTATGATCTTCGGAATTGAAACGATTTGTTTTTAAAATGCCCACAGTCTAAATGAATAAGTGGGAGGAAACTTGCAAAAATATTGAACAAAAGGGATGGCTGGCATAAGTATGTCCCAAGAGGATTGTTGTCCATAACAAAATATTCTATTTGAAACTGAGGATTAGTTGCAGGTCACTATTTTTGGGGCGCTTGACTTTACATATGAGGTCTGATAAAAAAAGCATCGGGATGGTGCTGTAAAAAGAAAGCTACAACACACATTAATTCAGTATTTAATCTCCCTTGAAGCAGTCCCCTTTTGATGCCACACAATTTATCCAGCGTGGTTACTATTGGTGGAAGCATTCCCGGAAGCCTTTTTGTAGGGATTGCGATTAGCTGCTTCGTCGCATTCCCTTGGATTTCCTTGGCGTCTTGAATCTTGTTTCTTTCAAATGACATTTGATTTTTGAAGAGGAAAAATCGCAAGTGGCGAGATTTGGAAACATATATTAAGTATAAGTACCATTTTTATTTCCATTTTCTTTAAAACATTGTCCTTGCTAAATTGTGACATAGGGAATGCTGTCATTGGCCCAAAACTGCTGCACAAGCCAGGGTCACAGATGGAACCTCAGTGGAGTGGTGAGATGACCACACTCTACACACTTTCCTTCCAAGCACTGTTATAAGCAACGGAAGTGATGGAGATCGTTATAACTTAATGCGTATGCGTGATAGAGATCAGGGTCAATCTGTACCAAGAGGTTTCACTCTGTGTACTTTAGCTCCTTTAACATAGCTACAGTACCGATATTTTTTTTTATTAGACATCAAATGATGATCCTATTCAAGGTTGCTTTACTTTTGCGCAAGTATTAAAGCGTAAGTTGTTTAAATGGTTTCTTAAACTCGAATAAACCTCTTACAGAGTCGACAACCTTCTAGCACCGTAGGATAGACTAGGCCCCATAGCTATGTATTCACTGATGATGCGACAAGGTTGAGTATAGGGCATCCTTGACTGAAAACAATGGCTAAGAGATAGTGTTTCTAGTCGGAATCAACGGCCACTTGTCCGTCTTCAAGTTAAGACGATATCAGCTGTAGTTTGACATGAAGAAGGATTATCTCCGCCATGTCTATTAGCAAAGACACTGCGCATAAATGAATAACTCTTCGGCTTTTAATCGAAGTATGTGGAGGAAAGCGATGAGGTTCTCAGCTGGGTAGCCACCCGACCACCACGCCTGACAATGGGATTGTGAGTGAGATGTTGATAAATCTGAATAGCTCTACAGTTTAATTCTGTACATAGCAATCTTATTGGCGATGTGTGTAATTAAATTGATTTGGGTTTTACAAGTACAGAAAGAAGACTCATATGGCGAGTAGTAAATACATTATAATATGATAGGTGTAGAAATATCAATATTGAAAAACGTTTAAAGAAAAATGAAAATAAATTTGAGAGTCATCTTCAATGGTGCATGTGTACTGAAAACCGGACTCGCAGCTGAGAAGAAAGAAAGAATGATTCGCGGAGCTCTAAAATAACAATACACCACCAGGTGGCGCCATTGTACTTCTGCACTCGTACCGGCCTGACTGGCTTTTTAACGACTGCTTGGTCATATGATCGTGATGGCATGTGCACCATATAGATTGGTTAAAAATCAAAGTAAATAAAAAGAAACCAAAAAAAAAAGATGAAAACCAAACAAATATGAAACTTTTATGAGTATAAAAAAAACTCCCCAAAAAACGACAAAGAAAAAAAAAAAAAAAAAAAAAAAAGAAGAAAAAACCAACATTTCTTTTTTTCTTTCTTAGAAATTTTCCATTTCCATCTTGACAGATTTTTCAGTGTGAAAGGATTGTCAAATTTGGAGAGGCGCACGCATAGAAAAAATTTAAATATATTAACAGGCACATGTACGTGGGTATATAGAATGCGTACATACAAATTAAACCATACATATATATTCACTGAGGCAAACGATACATCTAAAATGGCGTACACACTGGTATACACATATCAACATGTATAGAGTGACATTTAACACTTGCCTACAATAGAAAAGGCATACATAATATCGACGTAGAAAAACATATTCCAGTATGCAGAAAGATAGATAAACACATACAAAAATCTATATTGTTCTTTTAAGTCTCTTCAGGACGTTGGCAATAATGGCTGTCCATGATTTCCTAACCTTTGTAATAAATTTTATCATTTTGTTATCTTCCTAAATGCTGTTCTGTCATCCATTTATTCAAGCTTATTAGGTATGTTATGCATTGTTTTCCTCTGTTCCTCTTGCCTTCAATAGTACCAAATTTTCCAAGCCTTTTTTCCGCATTATGGGCCCTAGAAGTTTCAACTGTCTCTCCATGATATTAAGTATAAGTACCATTTTTATTTTCATTTTCTTTAAAACATTGTCCTTGCTTAATGGTATTCGGTGCGTGTTATTCTCAGCAGAACTATATTTCTGTTGCTTCAAGTCTCTTCTTCATATTTCCCAGGTCCGACAACTACCATATAAGAGGACGGACATTACATAATACTTCTCTATCATTTTCTTTGTTTCTAACGAAATTTTCTGTTTGTTAATACTTAAAGAATTAAAGTGTTTTATTTTTAATCTGATATTTTCATTACTTTAGACGTTATGTTTTAGTGGATACTCGTATTATAGTAGACGCTCCGTTTATTTTAAAGAGTATTTAATTTCTCTAACGGCATGTGTGCTCAAAGAAACGTAGCATCTATTCAAATTATTCATTAAAAAATGAAATAACGTTTGAAATAAAACAAACAAACATTGATATATATATATATATATATATATATATATATATATATATATATTAGGTTGGTGCAAAAATAATGACGTAATAATGTCGTTTTTTGACGTTAAAAATGCGTCAAAAAACGACATTATTACGTCATTATTATTGCACCAAACTAATATATATATATATATATATATATATATATATATATGGTCTGAGGATTGAGTCCAGTATGAAACAGACTGTTGCCTATGGATGCGTGCTGATGTCAATGTCCACTTTCATAATTACATATGCTCTATCCCAGATATTGAGCACTTTAACCCATAAATATCACATACATTAAAAGTATATTTTATCATTTTATACATAGACACACACACACGCATACACACACACACACACACACACACACACATATATATATATATATATATATATATATATATGTGTGTGTGTGTGTTTGCGCGTGTGTGTGTTATGACTATATATAAATGTATGGATGCATGTTTATATATGTACATACATTTATATCTTCGCATGCATGTTGTTACGTATACGCAAATATAAATTGTAATGTCATATTTTTATGTACCTATGTATACCTCTGAAGATGTGGATGTATATCCTTATATATGTGTATATGTGTATATATAAATTATATTTGTGTGTATATGCGTATTATATTAAAAATATGTATATGTGTATAAATTGAATTTGAAATATATTTGAGGGATATATATTGGCATTGATATTGAGCATATATATATATATATATATATATATATATATATATATGTATATATATGTATATATAAGCATATATATATAAGCATATATATATATAAGCATATATATATATAAGCATATATATATAAGCACACACATATATATATATAAGAGCATATATATATTTATATATATATATATAAAAGCATATATATGTATAAGCATATATATATATATATATATATATATATGTATGCATTTAAAAATATTTTGAACTTGGATGGGTAGACGTTTGTATATTTGCCTACATTTGTTGTGTGTTATCTTTATGTGTTGATATGTTTGTAATTAGTTGTATTTTTTAGAAATCTATTTAATATATATATATTTTTCATGAGTACATATATCTATCTATCTATATATATATATATATATATATATATATATATATATATGCGTGTGTGTATAGGTTTGTGTATACATATATATATATATATATATATATATATATATATATATATATATATATATATATTATAAAGTAATTGATTTAAAATGTTTTTTCCGTTACACAGTTCTAACCATGTTTCAAAACATGTTTGAAACATGGTTAGAACTGTATAGCGGAAAAACCATATTTTAAATCAATTAATTTATAATATTAATGCTCTGTAAATTTACATTGAGCACTATTTTTAAAAAATAAAAATATCTATAAGAACACCGGATTATATATCTTACTGTTCTTTTTTTTATTTATATATACATAAATATATATATACATATATATATATATATATATATATATATATATATATATATATATATATATATATATATAAGCATATATATATATATATATATATATATATATATATATATATATATATATATATATATATGTATATGCACGTTTCATTAAATAATATAGACAAGTGTTGTCGATTTATTTTATGTAAAATCTTTTCATAAAGTCTAAGTTTAATAACATTATCGTTGAACGAAGAAAGAAATTCACAGTATTTATCCATATTTTTTAAAACATTCTAAGCCATTCTCGAAGATGTCAATTGCAACATATTAAGCATTATACGGACAAGACAGTGATGATAGTCTGTCATTGTTTACATAGATGGTTTCTAAGCATATAAGACGCTAGAAGCGAAACCGCATCTCACCGCATGTCATGATGTAATACATGACCACACGAGAGTGAATTGGAGAAGTATGAAGTATGTGAAGTCGTTGGTATTTATATATATATATATATATATATATATATATATATATATATATATGCGCGTGCGTGTGTGTTTGTGTAAATATATATATATATATATATATATATATATATATATATATATATATATATATTGTCTCGAGATTCTATGATGTTCGAGTAAGAATAAGTCATCACTTTCTTGTGGGATTTTACATTATTGATACGAATGTATGAACATTTTATAATAAATATATATGGGCTCCTGGAACATTAGCCCCGCAAGCAATATTGGGGGAATCATGTGAGTCCGGGTAAAAATAAACAGAAGAAAATTGAATTTAAAATTTAAAACAAACGACAATTAATGCATGTTCCTAACAAAATGAATTACATATGAATGAAGTTGAAATGAAAAGAAAAAAAAATGGCTATAAAAATGAGCTTCGTTTTGTGTGTGTGTGGGGGGGGGGAATAAACGAGAGCGTATGTACGAAAGTTCAAAAGTCAACAGAGGAACAAGGAAGCGAACGTGTCCCACCGGCACCCTTCTTTATGTACGGTGGACTACATCTGGAAGCAAGAGGAAAGTGAGGGAATATGCTTGCATTTTTATAGACATAAATAGCACCACCTAACGGGCACTTTTGGCACAACCAAGTGAGGTATCCCACAAAATATAAATAATGCTACATACACACATATGATAAAAAGGTCATGTGTTGCGTGGCAACTCGACTGTTTATATAAAGTTGGCAACGGGGCATTATGGATATCATAATAAACAAAGAAATATTTGATCTTGTTACCCATAATGCCTCATTATATCCAGGTTTCCCCTAAATGTGAGAAGATGACCAAACATGCTTTTATGAGGTGTTTTTGAACTTTTCGGCAGTCTGCAAATTGAAACCTCGGGTAAGATGTTCTTAAATAGCCTCCTCTGAATGAGCTTTTCATATGGATGTCATGCATGGCTCAAAACCAGTTCAGAAATAGCTAAACTGTCAGCTGTGTACAACCGTTTTCTAAGATCAATGGTTAAAAATGGCTTTCAGTAAGTAAAGCCTGTACATCTTGGAAAAGACCATCATTCTTTGAACCTTGTGAACTGGTACTACAGAATCATAAACAAAGAACTGTATTCACATACAAAGAACTGACTTTGCACACTACTTCTAATAAAAGGCTAGGAAGGAAACTCCCGCCAATACTGGAAAGGGCGATAACAGCTATTGTATTTGGGAAACCTATTTTCCTGAAAAAAATGTTTTAAAAGAAATATTCCCTAACTTTCAACCGAAAGCAGTACTGGCTGCTTGGTTAATGAAAGCAAAAAGTTTCCTTATAAGCATGTGGTAATAATTTTTCTTTTTATACATGTATGCGAACATATATATATATATATATATATATATATATATATATATATATATATATATATATATATATATATATATATATATATATATATCTTTTTAATTTAATTGAGTTTTGTAATATATTCATTTTTTTTAACCAGAAGAACGACACTGTTAAAAGTAAGCAATATTTGAAATTACCATGCAGTTGAATTTGTAAAAAAGGACCTTACAGGTCTTGTATCTGGTAAACCCTGGTTTACTTAATTTACAAACACCGATCCCATATACACTTTGGGAATGGGGCACCTCGAGGTCGTGTAATGATTAATGACCCTCACTCGGTTCCCCATACTTGGGCTTTGTGCCACATCTAAGCTACGCTTACAAAATTATTTGGGCACCTCGAGGCGGTGTAATGGTTAGCAAGCTTGTCTCGCTAGAACAATTACGACTGAGTAGTGCGTTCGATCCTCACTGGGTGCCCCATACTTTCGGCCTTGTACAACATCTGAGCTACGCTTGGAAAATCGCTACACGTTGGAAATGTTAAACCAGAAACTTTATTTAAACCACACACAGTCCAGAATAATAAAAAAAATACGTTTTCGATGCTGATGATATGGGATGACAGTGGCTGTTAAAAGCTTTTCGATTACGTAGGGAATAATACAGTTTCTGAAAAATAGATATATTTTCTGTCAGAGCGATTTCCTTCAATCTTCACTAATGGGTATTTTGATAAAAAAAACAAAAAACAAAGAAAAAAAAACGTCCTTTCGATGGAGGGGATCGAGTTCAATGAACAGCAACAAAAAAGACCCAAGAACATCAGATTAAAAATAAAAAAAAGAAATAATCTATTAAGTCAAATCCATGGTCAAGTCAGTCTCCTGCTATGATTTCTATTGAACATGCCTCTGTCATTTGGGACATAGGAGAAGTACCCAAGAAAAACCTTCACAAAGAAATAAAATGGAATATTTACTTCGTGATTTGAATACAGCCTTCTTGGATATCCCATAGTAGTAAATAGCAGTTCTGACATATTCGACACGTAAAAGACTTAATTTGAAACTGGTTAATAGCTAGACGATCAAATTTTCATTTGCGTAATAGTATATTCGTAAATCCAGGTAGATCCGTCAAGGGTGGCTTTGAAAGAATTGCTGTGTTCCTATATTTTCGGCGTTATATTTGTATTTAAGTGTACTATCTAAAACAAAAAAGGGGTGGAAATATTTAATGACTAAAAATTAAAACCTAGTATTGTGAAGCGGAAAAAACTTAGAAACAAAGGAAAGAGTACTGAACTGTTACGTGATATCTGTCCTCCTATATAGCAGTGAATGCCGGAACACCTCCTCAAAGATGAAGAAGAGACTTGAAGCAACAGAAATGTCGTTCTACAGAAAGATGCTGATGATACTAGAGACAGAATATGTGAGCAATGACGAAGTTTTAGAGAAAACTGAAACCTAAAAATATTTAAAATTATTTAGTTTAAAAATATTTACTTAAAATATTGATTCTCTATAATTTGGATTATTAATTTTGATAATGAGGTTAGCAGTTTTAATATTTTATAATAAATAATTAATTTAATTTTCTTAATTTAATTTTCTTGAGTTATGTATTTCTGTATAATGTTTTTAAGTGAAGATTCGTCTTGTTTATAGTTACTTTGCATTTGGTTTTTGTAGAAAATATTCATGTTATGTTTTTTGTCTGTTTCAGTGTTGCTATTGCTTACTTTTGAAGGAAAAATATCTAATATGGTATATATATATATATATATATATATATATATATATATATATATATATATATATATAATTTTATATATAAAATATAATATGATATATATATATATATATATATATATATATATATATATATATATTATATATATATGTATGTATTTATATATATATATATATATACTCTATAAGATCTTAATCTATAAGATCTATTACAGAGAACAAATATTATTTACGAACTAACATGTCCCTTCAGGAGCTCTGTTTCTGACCAATTCAAATTTGTAAATAATTGTATTGGATATACTACAACATGTTTAGCAAGAAGATTCACATTACATCTCTCTGACCATAGTTCAATTAGGTCTCATTTAAATACACACGGAGACCTACCTAACTCTATCTGCAACATACTCGTTGATAATACAAATAGAACAACAGCAGCTACATGTACAAAAAGCTAACAATAATGGAAGCATTATTTAACGTCATCAAAACTAATGATTCACCTGCAGGATCTACATAACTGAGAACCAATATTATTTACGAACTTACATGTCCCTTAAGAAGCCGTGTTCCTGACCAATTCAAATTTGTAAATAGTTGTATTAGATATACTACAACATGTTTAGCAAGAAGACTCACATTACATCTCTCTCACCATAGCTCAATTAGGCCATGAGACTCGGGTTCGAATCTCGACATCGTCGATATGTCCTGATGTTTTCGGTCTGGAGGGATGCAATCTCGGCGTGCGGTACCTTTGAAAAGTGCCTGAAAACAATACCACTGGTTGACCCAAGCCCTGTAAGTGAAATTGGGTTGGGGGCCGTTGGTAGCTGTGCTAGCACGAAGTGACAAGTTATTGTGACCGAGGGTTTGAGCGTGCTCGCCCCGCAAGATAACACGACCTCTCCCAGAAAACTACGGTCTACTTAGCATAGTTGCAGTATAAGCCACAAGTGGGCTCTGTGGGGGTTGAGCCAGCGTCTGCCGCCCTCGAATAAAGGTAGTAAGGAACGCAGCCATAAATACAAGTAAAAGTAAATTAATTCGAGCTAGTGATTAGCAATCAATAGTCAGTCAGTTATGTGCCATGTGTGATACACGCTTAGGTAATCATGTATCTTTTGATATATGACTGACGAGGCAGATTTTTTTTTATCCTGCAGTAGGTTTCCATTTTTTTCTGCGGTAGACCAGTTGATATCCAAGGCTATAAAACCCGGTCTGTACTACTATTTACCCTTAGCTGAGGGGAGAAGAGGAGGAGTCATACTTTTCCCAAGGGTATTGACACTTAAGTGAAATGTAATGGATTCAACTGGAATTTGAACTCGGCTCGCTAAGTCAATAACCCAAGTAATCATTGTTATTCTCAGAAAGAATTTAATGTAATATTCACTAAACAAATTCGCCAAAAGAAAGAACTATTTTTTAATCATTACACTCCAAGCAAGGCTATAAATCCAATAAGATGCAGGGGGGGGGATGGATACTCAGTGTTAGGGAATATGAGGAAAAAACACTATTAAGGAGAGAGAACAATAAAAGAACAAGAATTAAGAAAACAGACAATCTAAAATATGTTTACAATCTAAAATATAGTTTTGCTTTAAAACCCTCACAAATGGTTGTCATGGACCATGTGTGATACACCCTTAGACGATCATGTATCTTTAGATACATGACTGACGAGGCAGATTTTTCCCGCACTAGGTTGCCATTTCTTTCTGCGGTAGACCAGTTACCATCCAAGGCTATAGAATCTAGTCTGTCCTGCTATTTACCCATAGCTTGGGAGAGGGGACAAAAGAATTCATACCATTCCCAAGGATATTAAAGGGAATAATAAACATGCTAATTTTTGTAAATTTAGACATCCATACACAACATTTTCAGAAAATAAGAGCCGTAACTATAGTAAATTTAAAGTCCTTAAAATTCAATAAAACATCAGATTATGGAGAATATTTTCTTACATTTTAAAGATTAGTGAGTAGTTAAAAAATTATACGAAAATGGTACTCATATTATATACTTCAAGTAATTTTTACAGCTACGTCTCCCATAAAAAATAGATGAATTTCCCAAACACAAGGCTGTCGAAACCTCATAAAAACAACAAAATACACCGTGCCTCCTAAAAAGGTCAGCTTAGTATGGCCAGTCAGTTATGTGCCATGTGTGTTACACGCTTAGGCGATCATGTACCTTTCGATAGATGACTGACGAGGCAGATTTTTTTCCCGCAGTAGGTTGCCATTTCTTTCTGCGGTAGACCAATTGCCATCCAAGTATATAGAATCCAGTCTGTTCTGCTATTTACCCATAGCTGGGGACGAAAATGAGGATCCATACCTTTCCCAAGGGTATTAACACGTAAGTGAATATAATGGATTCGACTGGAATTTGAACTCGACTCTCCGATTCCTCAATCCGAGCCGCTAAGGTAATAACCCAAGTAAATTAATTGGACTTAGTGATTATGCACAAAAATGAACTGAAGATAAAATTAATTAAAATGTATAGTCTTCACTTAAAATCAGTCTTGTAGCTTGAAGTATATAAATTGTGTGAATGTGTTTTTATAGTTTTTTTTCCCATTTATTTGTGTTTTATTTTTAATACAAATTTATTCTTTTTTAAACAATCCAGGCAAATATTATTGATCAAAATGATTGAGAGTGACAGCGTATGAAACTTGGCTATTCAGTATCCAATTCTGTGTTCCTTTACACCACCCGCACATCCAAGCTTACAGCACCTGGTATTCCCAAGAGGCCACACATCGAGGTAATAACCAGACTCGACGTTGTTTAATTTCGATGATAGTGCGAGAACGGGCGTTTCAACGTGATATGGCCGTAGGCCTGTTCGGAGGAAGAAACAAATAGTTGAAGAAAAAAAAAAAAAAAAAAAGAGAAAGAGAAAGAGAAAGAGGTAAAATAAGATGAAGGAAAAGCGAAAGAGAGAACAAACATCGAATGAAACGAAACTTATCTTGCCGCATAAAGATTGATGAAGCTTTTCAAGAATCTATCACTGTCAATGAGTCTGCATTGTGGCTTCCAATCGCTAAATGTTGACCAAAATGATTCAGAGAGACGGCGTACGAAATTACGCCCAAATGCCAGTGAAATCGATAGTGATCGTCTTATGCACGTGTTACAATTGATCGATCTTGTGTATGTTACTGTTTCAGATCGTGTAAAATAGAATAAAGTAGAACTTGAACAATTTCCAGTCTATATGTGTATATTTGGAATTGTATATTTTATCCGTTCGTATTTTTATTAGGTTGGTGCAAAAATAATGATGTAATAATGTCGTTTTTTGACGTATTTTTTAACGTCAAAAAACGACATTATTACGTCATTATTTTGCACCAACCTAATACAATATAACTTGTAAAATAATTAAAAGAAATCACTTAAGCCTTAGATGAATGTGATATAGTACGATTAAGTACTATCTGTACTATTTCTGAGATGAGGCATTGTAATTATTTACATTGTTCGGACTGATGTGTTCATGTTCATGTTCATGTATACTCCGGCCTTCTTCAGGTTATTGGGATCCTTTATTTCGTCGACCATGTCTTTCCTTGAGATTTCAGTTTCAGTTATCTTCCTGTAGTAACTCAACTCTCCACGTCTGTTCACCTCTCTTATTGTCAGTTATTTGAACTAACAACACTTTGGATCAAATAACAGGATTACTTCAACCAACGCTTCTACGCTCTGGGCCATGTTGAAGAGTTGAGTTACTCAGTTCAAGAAATATTATTAAAGAAAAATTGCGCTCTCAGGCATGAATCTAACCTGCGTCAATCAGGAGAGTGGGAGCTACCATTTAGCCCGACTCACCTTACCGACCTGGCCACAAAGAGCAGTCGGTCAGACGAGATCAAATTTTGTGCTTTCACGCAAAATTCCTTCAGTCATAGATCTCTAGAAGTTTTTCATATTTGCACAGTTCCGTATCCAAACGTAAACAGAGAGAATTTTAGAATGTATTTTAATTACTGCAATAGATTTTTATCACTTTAGTATATACTAAGAATGGCGTTTAAGTTGATAAAAATCTGTCTGATTCATAATAAAAATATCCATATATATATATATATATATATATATATATATATATATATATATATATATATATGGGCATAGATAGCAACATTGGATAGCGATAGTGTGTTTCATGTTTAAATGCAATCCTATGGCATGGGGATTGCATTTCAATAGGAAACTTTTGTACCATAAATATAGCAAATCTTAATATGTATTGACTATCATCACTGTTGTGGGTTGATTTCTACACCTAGTGATTGTTTCTCTATCTATCTATCTATCTATCTATCTATCTATCTATCTATCTATCTCAGTCTGTGCATATCTATCTATCTATCTATCTAGCTAGCTAGCTAGTTAGCTTCTTACGGTCACATTACCTTGAAACACCGGTTCTCATACGATCAAGTCAAGCAACGTCGAGCCTGGTCAGTACCTAGATGGGTGACCGCTTGGGGATATCAGGCGCTGTGCGGCTGATGTAATAGATAATGGATGCGAATTGTTAAACGGAGAGCCGAGTTTTAATTCACATTGGGTTCGTTATATTGGCTTACATACAAATACACTTGGGAAGGCTGTTTACCCACTTCTTTTTCCCCACCCTCGATACATGGTTAATTAGAAAGACTATTATCACTAAATCATTATTATATTAAAAAAAAGTCTTACAATCTAAAGAATATTTTCTGGTTTTAGATATCCTGTAAAGGGTTGATAATCCCTAGAAAACGAATGAATTACTGAATCAATATCTATATATTTGGATGTTCTTAGTGAACCCAGAACCATACGGGGGACCTTAGTATTGTTAAGACTATCTCTTTTTACTGATTAATCGTCTCTGAGTTCTGGGTCATTTCGATTAAATAATACTTTGAAGTCGGATCACCTTAGAAGTGGGGATCTTCATCTGTGCTTCGTTGGTTGGTACCAAAATAAAGCGAGTTGGTTGGCGAAGTCAGTTGTTGTAGAAATCTGGTTCAGAACTGATTGTTCATTGGATATGTAACTATGCCACAAATACCCATTAAATACCGACTGAAGTTAGTCTGAATTAATTTCAATTTCTCGTCGGTAAGCACTTTTATTTCATTTTAGCCAACTGACCAAAACACTAAATTAAAATAAAAGTTCTTTTGTTTAGAGAGAGCGACTGAAGACGAGATGCCAGATCATGGTCAACCACATTGCTTATCCGTCTCTGGATTTTGTCGAGGCCCTTAAGGCGGACAGTGGGGACACCAGTCCATATATAGCAGCATTATTCCATGCAAGGGCGAATGGTTGATTTAAATATTATTCTGCTTTTCCAACCTCACCGGTTATTTCTCATCATCTTATTGTAAAATCTGCCTTGTCTCGATTTAGACATCGTCCTTTAGACAACGTTATTGAAATTAGTCTTGACCAATGAAGCTGGTCTAATCAGTTACTTCGGGACCTCATTTCTAGTCCGGATGAAAACAAATCAGGTTAGGAACATGACGCAGCAAGGGAAAGGTTCCAGTCTTTTAGATGTGACACTTACACAGCAGCAAGGCAAATAATTGCTTCTGGCTAAACTCAAAAATCGAATTCCCAATGTCGGGTGTTGGTCTGTTCTTTGTGTCGAATGCCTGGCAAATGGGATATTTTTATTCATTTACAAGAGACAGAAAACCGAAACAGAAGTTTTAAAGTTATAAACTCTCAGTACTTTAGATGAGGGAGCAGAATTAAGGAATGTCAAAATAATTTTTTGAAATATTTGACCAAATAAAAAGAGGGAAAAGAAAGGCAGATGGCGGAAAGATCAGAAATTTAATAACTTTCAGGTAGATCCTTAAAGAATATTTTCCATAACAAAAAAATGTAATATGAGCTCTTGTAAAAAAAATTATTACCGAGACTTTAAGTTTATAAGTCCAAAAATTCAATCCCTGATGTCCACAAGGGCACAAAGGACATACATGGCTCAGTGGATAAAAACGTTGGTGAAGTAATGCAGTGACTTGAATTGTGAGTTCAATATATGGCCTCAGCAGAGGTGGACAAAAAATGGAGAGAAATAACTGCAACTGAGGTATCCAGAAAATGGCACGTAGAACTAGTAAAATCTATTCCAGTGGATTAAATAAAGTTTGGTTCGAAATTCCAAATTATATCATCCTAAGAAGGCCCTAGCTTACAACGGCCGAAACGCCGTGAATATGACAATAAAAATGAGGACAACAGTCCGAACAATGTAAATAGTGTAAAAAAAAATCTTAGAAATAAAATATCCCTATCACTCATTATTAATTATTTTTCTCTGAATTGTTCATATTCGTTGGGACCAAAATAAATCGCGTTTTTAAATATTGGTGGCATTTAAACGAGTTTGGTGCGTTTCGGCGTAGTCCTTTTGTCGTCGCTGATTCGGCGTCAGGAAAATCATTGGATTATTCGGTACAGCTGTTTAGGCGTCAGACTGTTTTAACGTCACTGTCTTTAACTGGAGGCAACTCGCCCCGCCACCAATCTTTATTCAATCTACGGGGGTTGACTGAGTTTGGTCCGTTTCGGCGTAGCGCATTTAGCGTCGCTGATTCGGCGTCAGAAAATTAATTGGACTATTCGGCACAGCCGTTTAGGCGTCAGACTATTTCGACCTCACTGTCATTGATCAGTGATAAAAAAAAAAAAAAAAAGGATAAAAAGATTGAAAACACCCAACTTTTGAATATGAATTTTTATTCATTTAGGGAATTAAAGATCCTATTAAAACAGTAATAGAATCGTGTAAATTAAAAATTTAAATCAAAAATATTGTATTTCAAAAAAAAAAAAAAAAAAAAAAAATTAAAAATTAGTAAAGATATTTAATCTTAGAAATTACTGCATTTCGTAATTATGAGCAACACCTTTCAGGGATTTAATATGATTTAATAATTCAACTTCCATTATTAATAAATGATAATGATAACATATTTGCTTCCATTTGGAATAAAAGGGCTTTGACGACTGAAAAACGACTGAAGGAAATATAATATAAAAATGCCTCCAACTATTCTTTTTCTTAAATTGGACTATCCGAGCATATAACGTCGAAGTACTAATTTGACTACTAAACGAGAGAGAGAGAGAGAGAGAGAGAGAGAGAGAGAGAGAGAGTGAACAAATTTGACTATAACGACGAAGTAGTAATCTGACGCCTAGACTTCCCTATGTCAGAAGATTCCTATGTTGAATCGGCTACGCCGAATTGGCCACGCCGAATTGGCCACGCCGAATCAGTGGACGCCAAATTGGCTACTCCAGAACGTCCCATTTTACATTTAAACACATCATTTTGTTGTAAGGGAGAATTAAATTTGACATAGGCATTTTCTAAAATGTGATACTTCAACTGACCGATCTACATGTTCGTCATTTGAAGCTATTTTATTTCAGTAAAGAGAAATATACTGTATAAAAAGCAGAAAGATATGTTCTCTTTATATTGATGGTGCCATAGCTGAAATTACTTTTCATAAACAGTTCATTAGGTTCAGAAGTGGAAATTTTGATTTCGAAACCGAAAAAGTCCCGTCAGGCTTTAAGCCGTTGATAGTGACTCAATTAAATGGCTTATTAAAATAATGCATGTTAACCTACACGGAACATCACAATTATATTCAAAGTTGACGTAATCGAAAAGGTGGGCACATTTTCATTAATAAGTTTTCTCGTGTGTACAGGCCGGTTGACGAAATATATACTGTTTAAAATAAACGTCGTCTCAAATACGGGTATCTACTAAAGATAATGTTTGAAAATGCTGGATTAAAAAAAAAAATCTCGACCTTTTTTTTAGAAATTGATTTGTTGATGTTGCTGATACGAAACTGAGCAGATATGCGTTTGTTTCCAATAAAAAATCTTAACAAGTCAGCGTGCTTTGAAAGCAAAATAGAAACTTGCTTTATAGAGACGCTCTTCATAGCCGAGTGGTAAAAGCACGCCGGATCAGACGACATTTCATCCTGCAAAGGGAGACGCTGGTTCGAATCCTGTTGAAGGAATTCATTTTCTTTATTAAGTTTTCTCGAGTACGGAGGCCGGTAGACGAAATAAATACAGTTTAAAATAAACCCTTAAAAATTACATTTGAAGTAATAAAAATATATCGGATTCAAAACTGAAATATCTTAATTCTTTAGAAATATATACACACACACACACACACACACACATACATATATATATATTGTATTAGTATATATACTAAAATTGCATATTTCGGCAGTAATTCTTCATTTTTACATGTTTCATTAAAGACAAAAGACAAGGCATTGCGTTTAAGCTTTTTATTTAATTTTTCTTGTTTTTGAACAAATGTTTTCTTTTCTGGACACAGAATGTGTAAAAACTGTCCAAATGTTTTGTAATTCCAAGCGCTTTCGGCTAATATTTTAACCATTATCAAGGATGTTTTTAGTTTTGCTTTTTAATTGGGTGTATGAGTTGTGTATATTTCTAGAGTTATATGGATGTTTTATTTGCCGAACACAGTTAGCACATTGTGGCCGTGTTCGTCGTTAAGATGATTGAGTGCTGACTATTTTTTTTATTAAGGCTTCCATTATTTTTTTTATTATTAAGGCTTCCATCATTTTTAATCATTTTTTTACATGTAGATGAGGTTGTGATGTTTGTATTTTCTATTAGTATATTTCGGATGGAGTCTGGTTAGTTTGTATGTGTGCTTAAATGGTTTCTGATGTTCGGATAAGGGTAGCGTAAGACGTCTTGATAGGCATGTAGTAGTGTAACCGATGTAATTATTCATGAATTCGGTTATATATATATATATATATATATATATATATATATATGATTATTGTATATATATATATATATATATATATATATATATATATATATATATATATATGATTATTGTATATATATATATATATATATATATATAATGTGTAGTTTCTCATGGAGGCACAAATGGCATGGGTCATCCCAAGTTTTGCAAGTTCTAGTCCTAACAGGAAGTAGAAAATCGTTAATTCTTGCCGGTTGTTTTGCTAGTTCTAGTCCTGTTAGGACTAGAACTTGCAAAACTTGGGATGACCCATGCCCTTTGTGCCTCCATGAGAAACTACACATTATTAAGCTTCTAAACAATAAAAACCTATTAAACAACCGGCAAGAATTAACGGTTTTCTGCCGACACAACCGAACTTACGCTCTGAATAACTAGCTAAAAACACGCATACAAAAAAATAAATTTTAAAATCCATAGCCCATATACATAGTTTTAATAACCTACAAAAATTGATAACCCTTTATGAAGTCGTCAAATAACAAACGTTACGGCCTTTTAATATACACAAATCCCTTTCTTAAAGAGATATAATAAAAGAATAAAATAAAAATAAATAAATAAATCTCCGTAGACGCTCAAGCCAGACTATGCGAAAACTTCCTCCGTCGTAAATTTAGCCACCCCCACCTTACCGTGACCCGGCATCTATGAAAGTAACTCTATACTGATACAAATTATTAACACCCCACCCCTGCCGATTCTAAACAATCCGCCCTTGATGTTACCATGGAAATTTTTGATTTCAATTCTGACCATACTATTAAAACTCATTTCAGAAATAAGTCATTCCCAAAAAATTTCGCTTGAAGATGGAACAGAGCCTACTTTAACTCAAGTTAATTCAAATATTATTTTGAAGTTTTCGGCTCTTGTTTTGAAACATGAGACCTCTTATGTAGCGAGTTGGAATCATATTTTTAAATAAATAATTATATATATATATATATATATATATTAGAATGGATCAACTATTATTTTCTATTGCATATATATATTTATATTTTTATAATAACAGTAGAGAAGTTTGCTTATCGTCCGGTTCACAGATCTTCGCGGTCTTTTGACCAAGAGTAGAGGTTTATTCCTTGTTCTCTGTTAAGGAATGGGTTTCCGGCTCCTTCTAAAGTCTTTTCCTTCACTTTCATTTCCAGTAGCCTCTTGCGTCTTAGTGGCATTATTACCTTGCCTGGGGCTGAATTGATTAAAAAAGGCTCAATATAAAGTTGTTATATATATATATATATATATATATATATATATATATATATATATATATATATATATATATATATAAGTTGTTATATATATATAACTTGAGCTATTAAATAGGTCAATGTTTGATACTTAACCCTCCCTCCTCTCTATTAAGTATTGTCATAAAAATAAATTTAAAGCATTCCTACCTCTTCCTTCCCTCTCTAATTTCGACCATGTCACACTATTCTCAACACTGTGTATATCACTTTACATAACCTTAATATCTCCCTTCAAATGTGTAAGTTTAAAATCATTTTTTCATCCTTGGAAGTGAGGTCTGACGATCCAGAGAAAAAGAAACTCTCTGGTGAAATAGATTATAATAATGGAACCTTAAACCATTTTTTTTTTTTAAATTAAATTGAATTATTCGCTCTGATTTAACATTGAGCTCTCCAGATTCCATCCTCCTTGGGATTATCCATATGGATTACCAAGATTTTCATTACTTATATATATATATATATATATATATATATATATATATATATATAGAGAGAGAGAGAGAGAGAGAGTTTACAATGATGTTCGCCCTCTACAAGAACTGAGAAACACTTGAGGTAGAGTAAGAGACATAGTTTATGCCGATAATATGAGGAAGATAACTATTAACCGTAGACGAGAACAGGTTAAGATTGTAGTGATCGAGGAAGCATACTCTTGGAAATCAATTCCACAAAGCAACGGTTAGTATGAAGAAGCTACTCGATTGGAAGTTACGTCTCACCAGTGGAATACTAAGTTAATCAGGGTGATTCGCTGCAATGCACTTAGCATGGCCGGACGTAACCATGAATGTTAGAACTAGTGCAATTGAGAAATGTAGTTTGTCTCAAAGCTTTCTGTGGAAATAACGATAAAGCAGGGAGATGCTTGCTACTTTTCGTCTGTGAGAAAGCTGTCGTAGGATTTAAAATAATTTGTCACCCACAAGGACAAGGAGAGTTTTTTGGGCTCTATATTTATATAAGTAAATAAAATTTATAATATAATATTTATTATTATATGTAGGCAAACAATAGCGATGTAGAGGACGGCTAATTCCTGTCTTATCTTTCCACGTAATTTGTTACAATATCTTGCCTGCCACTAAAATCTTGTTTTTAAACTTCTCTGTCATACTGCCGACACCATAATACAGCAATTTCTGTATGAAGTCCTAGCTAGTCCCCATATGTACAATTTGTAGCGCCGGTAAGGATAACATCAACAACAACGATCAATAATATATATTGAAGCTAAAATGCGACCACAAAGGCCCGAAAATTTGGAAAGGAAAATGCTAGTCATTACTAGTTCATTTTTAATTTAGGCAATCACAATCGGTGACCCAAACATTTGAGAATATTTCTTGCCCCCTCCCCCAATACATTCTTACTTAGCATTCGGACTACAATTACCATAATATCGCAAATTCCCTATGACGTTCGAATTAGTTCCACGTTTACAATTAGTAGATTGATTTGTTTCTTTACGGCTTATCGAACTTTTACTTGTTATTTAAAGCCAAGAAATAACTTTAGATGGAATAACTCTTTGGAGATAATAATGAGGTTCTCGTCTTTAGTACCCCGACTTCATGAATAAACTAGATTGGCAGTTAGGTCTCGTCCTCTTATTGTAGAAAGTGGTAGAATTAACCATAAGTACTATTCTAGCAGTTATGACTTCCCCAAAGCTATTTGCGCATAGGTAAATATAACAAGCGCGACTTGAATTCGAACTCGGCATTTCGATTTTCAATTCAGAACATTTAACAATTACACCACCCACATATCCAAGCACCCGATATTCCAAAGCGGTCACCCATGTAGGTACTGATCATACACGATGTTATTTAAATTTGGTGAAGCGGTGTTTCCATGTTAATTTACCCATAAGTCTTATAATTTTTGAACGGGATAAATATATCATTAACGAGTAAATAGCTTAATTTTAAACGCTCACTGTATAATTTTCTATCTATTTATTTATATAGCTGTTAAAGTTATATAGTTATTCATAAATTTTAGTTACACTTGACGATCTCTTTGATATCGGAGTGTGAAGCTAAAGCGTATTAAAGTAATTCGTCTGACTGTTTATCTGATGCATATTCGTCGGTTATCAAAATAAAAACGGAAAATTACCAAATTACTATTAGATGACAAACGAACACCAAGCGACATTTTAAGATAAGACTGCTTCTAAATACGTATTGAGGTATTTTTATATTTCTTTTCACTTTTCGATCATACAATGCACCAGTTTGCCGATAGAAAGAAGGGAACAATTGTGCGTTCTTATAAAGAATATACAATTCTATACTTTGTAGCTCTCGAGTAAATATGTCTGTGAAGATGTCCCGAAGTCTCCAAGAATTTGCAGTTACAAAGAGAGTCACGCAGACGAATACATATATAGCTAATTACTCACTCCCTGGATTTCTACTAGACAAAGCGAGGTCTAATAAATAAAAATATATATCTAATTTATTCACTTGGCCAAAAGAGACTGGCGCGTGTTTGTTGCTAGATAGCATTAGGAGCGTTTAGTTTTAAATACCATCTTTCGAAACGATCACTTTTTATTGTTTGTGAAACCTATTACACCATGAATGGAGTATGTAAGCAACGAAGAAGTTTTAAGGAAAGTAGGGAAAATCTATATATAAAATCATAAAGAGAGAGTTGAAACTTTTGGGATATTTAATAAGGAAAGTGGGTTTGGAGATTTTGACACTCACAGAACATATTGAAGGCAAGAAGAGGAAAAGAAACCATTAGTTAACCTACCTAACGAGCTTGTGTAAACGGATGACCGAACATGGACTGTGAGGGCACGTAAGGGGACAAAAGTTGCTTAGAGATACAAAGGAAAGGAAGTAGTGGAGAGTCATAATCATTCTCGTCCAGAAGTGAAACGTTAAATAAAAGACGTTTTCAGACGAATGAGGAGGAAGATACAGTTCGATAGAGTTAATGTCAAATAATCAAATACTTGTCTTGTATTTTTTAGTTAAGAATGCAATCGAATTATTAGGACAGGGCAATATTCATATATTACAATGATATAATGTTGGTAAAAAGTAATTAAGTCTTGCACTGGTATGAAATAAAAGTCTACCAGTCAAGGCAGAACCAGGAATAAATGGTAGGAAACTGCGTCTAGGATTTGTTTATCATCACTCCTATTAGGGTGTTCGGAAAGGAATGACGCTATAGATCATGAGTCGAATCTTCTATATATACAGACCGAGTGACACTTGGCCTGAAGATCGCATTGAAGCACGAAACAGACATGCGGTGCTGATTCTTCTATTCACACTATCTATAGAAATAAATATTGTATCGCCAATATTGAACATTCTATCTATAAGCATACTATATGGATAAATGGGGATAAAAGAGTTTGTTAAGTGAGACAAACAGTGACTTGACCCAAAGAGTTTTGAGTTTCAATACATGGTTACAACAGGGGAAATAAAAACTTAGCGTTACTCAGGGGAATTAACTGAAACTTAGATATCCAAACGAATGCCACCTGGAATAAGAACATTCTACCCTCGTCGACTAAATAAAGGGTTCGATTCAAAATTTGAACGTGAATCAGCTGAAGAAGGTCGGAGCGTACAACGGCCGAAACGTCGTGAATATGACAATAAATATGGGAACAACAGTCCTTCAACAGTATATATATATATATATATATATATATATATGTGTGTTTGTGTGAGTGTGTCTCTGTGTGTGTATATATATATATATATATATATATATATATATATATATATATATATATATATGTGTGTGTGTGTGTGTGTGTGTGTGTGTGTATATATACCAATTTCTAAAGCATTAGTTGATTTATTTTCATCCGGCATTAGGAGACATTTTGTTATTGAGGAGAATGCATTGTCTTTACTTGGATTTCTTGAATTATAAGGCAGATAAACATAATACTCAGTGGATAATGAATAAAATTGTGGCGTCTATTTCAAATACGAAGTTCCCCCTATAAAATCGTTTCAAGTTATATATATTACTTCAAACAGCTAGTTTTTAATCAGCACCTAACGATTGCATTGTGCATGCGGTGTGCTACCGGTGAGGAAAAAAAAGTCTATTTATTAATAGCAAAGTGAAGACATATACATATATAAATATTTAATTTATTATTTAAGCATTAAAATTAATTATTTATGTAAAAAAAAAGAAAGAAATACAATTTTCTTAAATCAAGAAAATATTAGAAGGCTCAAAAATTAATAACGATAGCATGGACAAAAAACCGGAAGTCAAATGATAACAAATGGAAGAAAAAAAAGAAAAGAGAGAAAGAGTCAAGGAAGTAGTGTAAAGAAAAGAAAAACAAAAACACGATAATGATAAATAATCACGACATTCTACACGCCCGCGCAGACGGGTGCATGGCCACACGCGCGTGACGTATACACGCACACATACATTATGAAAAAACTGCAGGGATGAAAAGTGAATAGAAAAAAAAAATCAACAATTATAAGCAGTCAATTGCTGATATTCCCTGACGAGTGAACGGTGTAATTCCTGGACCTGGAGTGTCCGTCTAGGAAACTTTGAAGACGGGATGTTGAAGGCAACATCAGCCAGCTAAATGACAAACCTTTCACTTGTAATTATTCTCTCTCTCTCTCTCTCTCTATATATATATATATATATATATATATATATATATATATATATATATTCACACACTACACGCCAGTCTCTAGTGGCTTTCTGGCAGGCCAACGATGGCAACGCCAGTGATCCTCTGGTGACAGCCACCATAAGGCTACCGGTGGGCCACGGGTGGGCCTCTAGGGGTCCACCAGTGGTAACATTGCCGAGACGAACATGCCGACGGTCCGACAGCGGGTTAACGCTAGTGGCATGCCACCCAGTAGCAGATTGGTGACTTGAGTTTAGGATATACATGCATATATACATATATATATATATATATATATATATATATATATATATATATATGTGTGTGTGTGTGTGTGTGTGTGTGTGTGTGTGCGTGTGCGTGTTCATTTACTGTCCAAGAGAAAATAATTTTTATAATGAAAGCGTTTCAGCTGTCTCACCCATAACTTCGTGCCTTGTACAACACTTTAACGCATAATATGAAGATTCAACATTGACCCTGCCGAAACGGTAATCGAAAATTTTTAGCAAGCCGGCCTCTGATATGACATTGTAGAAAAGGCAGGTCGGTTTATATGCAGCTTAAGTCAGCTTGGGTGTCATGCTTTGTACGAACGGGAAAATAATGAATATTTCAAACCAGCAACTCACTCGACGTGTAACTACAATCCGACGTTCCTCCAGTGGCTTCTTTACTCGAAAGAATGCCATTTTGGGGTTAAGTGAGTCGACATCATAATACAATGAACGATTGTTTTGTTCTGCTTAGTCGTTTTATTGTCAAAGAATGGCTATTTTATTCGCGAAAGGCCAGGTTGTATGAGAGTCGTTTACCGGTTTCCTGCCGTTTACGTGGAAAGACAGTCAGAACAGGCTGATGCAGATATGAAAAACGTGATTGAAATACAGCGGCAAAACTCCGAACGATAGAAGTTATTCAGGCCAGCCTTGTTCCAGTAACGGGTAAAAAAAAAAAAAAAAAAAAAGAAAAAAAGGCGCGAAATATATTTTCAAAAAGGAAACATTTCTCAGCGCATTCTACATAGCGATATCAAGTTAAAAACTTTTCTTCTTTTGCTTGTGAGTTTGTGAAGAATCTCTCTCAGAACTCTTAAACATTTTAAATTGACAACAGCTAATCTTGTATTTTGGGAACAATGTGATATTAATTTTACAGATTCAGTTGAATTCGAATTAAGATTTTTCGAGAAAAAAACGTTACAGCTGGGAAATCGTTGGGATACTTATCTTGTAATCTATTGAGCGCGAAATTGTTCCACAGACAGTAATTTATTTCCAAATCTAATTCAGTGTGTAAATATTTAAAAAAAAAAGCCTTCATGTGCGAAATGTAATGGAAACATTTCCCTCAATAGACAAAGGACAATTACGGGTTGGTATTTGAAATATGCATTCTTTTTTGTCGAACTGTAATGTTTAAAATTAAGTAGGATTTATTTTGCAAGTTCCAAGAGCTACACAGAATAGAAGGATTTTTCTGTGGTTTAATAGATAGTGGCACAGAATAAGAAAACTGAGAACCGAATTCGAATTCTAGTCGAGTTCATTACACTTACGCACTCTTGAGAAAGGGATGGGTTCTTGCGTTTCCCAAGTCGAATTTGTATTTGGAAAAATCAGTGTTATTTTGCAAAAAAAAAACAAAATAAAAAAAACCAAAAAAAAAAAAAACCCACTGTTAATCTCATATTCACTCTCCGCGCAAAAAGATCTATTCTTACAATCTAAAATATGTCTCGAATTTAAAAAAATCCACAATGCCGTAAAAAAAAAAAAAAAAAAAAAGTAAATATCGATAGAATTATTGTATGGACGTAAGAGCAGGAAGTAAGTGAAATTATGAAAGATTAATAAGGACTGGCTCTAAGCTTGAAGAGGTTAACATTGTATTAATCTGGGAAGCATCTTATCGCGGGCACGTTCCACAAAGTTGCGGTTTTTGGGGAAAAACTGAGTTTAACTTCCTTCTTACCAATGGGATACAAAAGGGGTGGGACTGATTCGACAGTTGTGCAGTGAGAGAGGTTTCTCTATTGAATTTTAAATATCAAATCTATCATAGGCAGATAATATATCCATGGCAGATAGCAATCTAAAGGAGAACGGAATATTTTTTAACTCTTTTTTGTTTTACGATAATGTAAAAGAAGCAGGCCTTGAATTAAACCTGAAGAATACTGACTCAATGACAGCAAAGAACCACTCTACCTCAACATTCAAATAAACGGAAAAAGAATTGATCAATTGACTGATTTTGCATAGCTTGGTTACAGGCTATCTTCCGAGAACAAACGGAGCTGCAGTAAAACACCAAATAAATCTTGGCCGAGCTGATTTTGGAATACATAAGGCTATGCTAAAACCAACAGATTACAATACACACTGAGACAAAAATATACCTTACAAGCATTTTTGTATTTGTTTCACATGATTTTCTATGTGATATGACCTTTGTAACACCCCCGTATCGAGAAAATTGTTCGAAAACAATTATTCGAAAAATATTTATTCGAATTGTAAATTTTTTGAATGAAAATTAATCGAGAGGACAATTATGCTAAATGATAATTATTCGAAAATACCTATGAGGTTTTGCTTTGGGAGAGTTAATGTTCATTTTCCTAGAACCAATAATGCCCTTGAAGGATGCCATAGAGCTTTTTTGCAGCAAGTGTCATCTCCTCATCACACAGTATGGAAGTTCTCAGACGCTCTTAAAAGAGTACAGGAATTGCAAGAAATTCATATTGCAAAAGGTAGGAGCAGATTACCAAAATAACAAGAGCGCCAATAAATACAACGACGTAAATGGAAAACTTAAAAAATTAATGGCATCCTTTAACGAATACACTTCAATAGCTGACTATTTGGATTCAGTATAATATAAGATTTTTTCTTACTAAATTGTTTTATTAACGATATTTGTATTTCGAATAATTATCATTTGTGTATTTCCTCTTCGAATTTTTACATTTTTATTGCAATAAAGAATTTTTCATTTTGAATGATTATCATTTAGTATAATTGTCCTGCCGATTAATTTTCATTCAAACAATTTGCAATTCTAATAAATGTTTCTGGAATAATTGTTTTCGAACAATTATTTTCGATAAATGTTCACATAATTGTGATACCCAGACTGATAAGGACATAATAAATATGTACGTCATCATAATATAAACCAACTGCATACCAATAAACATTTAAACAAAAATATACCTTATAAACATTTTTCCAGTCCTTTTATATGATTTTTTATAAGATTACCCATTGTGACACACCCAGTCTGATAAGGATATACTAGACATATGCGTCATCTTCAAATGTGCACGATACGATAACAGCTTTTGACAAAATCAGTCTATACATTGCAGGTGGAGTTCAGTTAAAAATACTTCCAGAACACAATCTGCTCAGATGGTTTCTAATTAAGTGTGTTCCCAGGAATCTGGATTTGACTCCCAAATCATTCTTAGCTTCTTCAAATTTAAAAAAAAAATAAGCCTCTCAACAACAGGATGTGATGATTCCTCACTATTCTCATTCATGAACAGAGCTGCATTGTGAATGAGTTTTGAGGGTTGGTTATGGGTTAGGCAAGTAACAAGCAAATCTATGCTACTGAATGGGGATATTTGCAGTAGCCCATCTTATTTCAGCGAGACAAAACATTTACATGTTGATACCTCCAATTAATTAAAAGCATAAGCAATGACTGATCTAACATCTGATTTAGCATCTTTCATCATCAGCATTATTATTATTATTATTATTATTATTATTATTATTATTATTATTATTATTATTATTTTCTCTGGTTTCTTGTGTATACTCACGACAGAAATGGCATCATGACATTTTCCCCTGTGCATATTTTAGAACCCCTCCCACAAATAAAAACAAACAAAAAAAAAAACCAAACAAACCTAAGATCACACACATTTTACCTTTGTAAGGTGTGAGCTGTACTTGTGAGCCCTTTTTTGGCTTGGGCTACCAAGGGCACCTTAAGTGTGTGTTTACGTCATCATCTTACCAGAGAGTAATTTTAAGTGCCTAAGTACCAAGTCCCCTCTAGGGTCTATGAATAAAATGGTTACTGTAGCATTTGGGACATTCCGTTTAGATGGAGAGGGTTTTGTGGATATTTGCAATACAGCACAAATTAAACTTTTGTAGCTCTGAGATACTGATAAGTCAAGGAGTTTCCCCTTACATGATTTTCGGTACCCTTCTTGATTATCCTCAATGCCCCTATTAAAACAGAGACAGACATAATTTCCCCCATTTTGTTACTTCGAATTGTAGGTCCTTATAATTCGACAGTTTTTGAAATTCTGATTTAGAACCCTTGGAATCCTGTGAGGAAGTCGTATCAATTAGTTTTCAAGTTTCTTTTATTAAATCTTTTTATGGCTATGTTTAACAAATCGAATATACATAAAACCTGATAAACCAATGAAAATCAAACAATACAAAAATAAAAAAATAATAATCTTTTCCTTCTTTTTTTTCTCTCCATATATCATTCTCTGATAAAATTTTAATAAAAGTTAAAAATTTAAAAGTTTCCTATTTGTCATTTCTCTTATTCTCTCGGATTCTGATCCGCATTTGATCTGTATTTGATAGTAATATATATATATATATATATATATATATATATATATATATATATATATATATATATATATAGATATAGATAGAGAGAGAGAGAGAGAGACAGATAGAAAGAGAGAGAGAGAGACAGATAGATAGATAGAGAGAGAGAGAGATAGTACCAATAAATCTCAAGCAACAAATGGTTGGTTTGATTCATATAATCAGGTGTGTAGTATAGCCTCACTTCCATTACTAAAGATAGTAGATCATCCGCATTGACATTTTTGAACTAGTCTCTAATTTTGCTTGCGATATAAAATCGACTTCTAATTAAAACGAGATCACCATATTTGAAGGTAAAATGAATAACATAATGGTAACATTTATAATACGCGTTTCTTCCGTCGAATGGTATATCTATCTATCTATCTATCTATCTATCTATCTATCTATCTATCTATCTATCTATCTATATGTTAATCAAGTATCTGTGTATGCATTTTGTCCTTCTATCTATCTATCTATCTATCTATCTATCTATCTATCTATCTATCTATCTCCGCCTTTCTTATACTTTGTCACCAACGTAACGTATTGTGGTGAAAATGGCTAATGTGATTTAGAAACATATTTACTCGATCCATTTCAACAGCGGCATTGTCTTTTCTTTCATCGCCCATTAAAGCTTTCCGCTTTTGTTTTCTCTTTTATCCTTTGTCTAGAGATACCATGGAATGTTCTTCTTGTTCTTTTTATACCACAAAAACAACGGCTTTTGCTTTCTAAAATTATTTCGTTTGCATTGTTTATTTTTTATTGTTTTCACTCTATTACTTCGAAGCGTGTTTTTCCTCTAAATTGCTACCATCTCGTAGGTGTTCCCATGAACTGCTTTTGCTGCACTTTTGTATTGTTCACATTGTTTCTTTTAATCTTCTCCCAAACGTCTAGACTTCACCGTAATCTGTTTTTCTACAAGTCGATGCTGAAAAGTTGTCAGCCTGACCCACTTCCCCAAATCAGTATTCCGATGTTTGATCATCGAAATACAGATTTTGGGGAGTGGATCAACCCAATAACTTTTTAGCACTCCTTTGTGTAGGATTCAGTATCTCCGTGCGAGTAACGTGATGGTTGTAAGACCCGGACGTGGAATGGCGCGCCTAGTTCAAATTTCGGCAAAGTCGTCCTACTTCACTTTCGTACATATACCCTTGAGAGCGGTATGAATCCATCACCAGCTGTGGATTAAATAGCAGGGTAGACTTAAATGACAACCAGTACAACAGAAGGAACACCGTGGAAAAGGCAACAGTAAACAAGTTTGGGGAAAAGGCAACAGTGATCAATTCCGTGAAGAAGGCAACAGTGAGTAGCTCCGTGGAGAAGGCAACAGTGAACAGTTTCGAGGAAATGGCAACGGTGAACAACTTCGGGGAGAAGGCAACAGTGAACAATTCTGCGAAGAAGGCAACAGTGAGCAACTCTGTGGACAAGGCACCAGCGAACAATTTCGTTGAAAAGGCAACAGAAAACAACTCCATTATCTGGAACTACTTAAATAAACGTGTTCACTCGTAAATATTAGGGAAGGGGTTTGAATAGATATATTCTTGTAGATTAGCATTGATAAGACCATCCTATGCCCACCCGACATTTTTCATAATCAAAAAGTCATTATTTGTCATCAATTTAGAAGAGGGTCTTTATTCATGATATAATTTCATTGTGAAATTGATCTTCGAATTCTGAAAGAGTTATTATTTTTTTTTATTTACAAATCTAAAGTTTTAAACTCTACTTCTGTTATTGGCATCTGTATACTACTGCTGTTGTTATTTTCCCCAATTTGTAACAGAACTAGTTATTAATAATGTAAAAACTGTTTGACACTTGACATGTGTTAATAGCAACAAAATACAGATAACTCTTTAAAAAGTCAGAGATTGATCTGAGACTGTATTTATATGATGAACAGAAGTCCCTTCTAAAATTATAATTTTAAAAAAATATTCTTCGATGCAGACAAGTGCCGACAACGTTAATACGCAGATCGTCGGTCAATTCGGTCGACGGAACAAATCAAGTTCAAATATCGTGGCATGAAGAAATTATATCGAATGCCACTGTAAAAAGATGAATCCTGCAAAAAAAAAAAAAAAAAAAATTCTTCCCTGATATTTTACGAGCGGACCAGGAAATTAAAGGAATGCTCACTATATTTTCCAAATGTTTCCTTATTTTTTTTTTACAATGATGTTCACTCTGTACAAGGCCCAAGTGCCACTCGATGTAGAGGGTTACAGAATAAGAAGCATAGTTTATGGAGATATATGGAGAAGATAACGTTTAAGCCTAGACATGGACAGGTTAAGATCGTAGTGATCGGGTAAATTGGTTCCACAAAGCAGCGGTTCGTGGGAAGATGCTGCTCGAAGGGTACTTATATATCATCAATGGAATACGGAAAGAATAAGGTTGTTTCGCTACAATATGAGTGAAATGGTGGGTCTTAGCCGCGAAGGTTGTATTCAAGAATAGGAACACTTGGTGATATTTGATTGCAAGATATATTTGCATTTGGTCTTGTTATACCGGGTGTAACAGTAAAATTGTCCAAATCGTGTAACAGCATAATTAGTCATACCATAAAATGTTTAATATCTAATTGTTTTGTCTCAGACCTACTGTCTTCCCAACTGAGCAATGGTGAGAGGAAAAAGATCATTCAGCCCTTCAGTAATGGTACCAGCATTCATACTCTGGCTTCCATCTTAAAAGTCCATTCAAGAACCATCAAGAGAACGGAGAATATGTTTAAAAAAGAGGGAACAGTAGAGAGGAAAACTGGACCAGGAGATCACATCAGGAAGAGGGATCATCATTTCAACTTAGAACTAAAGAGATCAATCACCAAATAGCCCAACTCAATCCATAAGATGCTTGGCAAGTAAGAGAGTACTTTCAGCTATGACAGTCCAAGGAGTAGTGAAAAAGACATAGAAATGAAGTCGTACGTGAAATGCGCGAGGCATCTTGTTACTCCAGGACAGAAAGTTAGAAGGTTAGAGAGGGCGAAGTTCATCTTAAATAATTTTGAAAATGATCCTGGAATATATATATATATATATATATATATATATATATATATATATATATATATATGAACTTTATAACACTCCTTCATGAGCTTCTGATCCTTAGTCATGAGTAATTAATGATGAACAAGTCATTTTCGTTTATGATCGATTTCATCACGATTCTTCTGTTAAGCTTGGAGAGTAATTATACATTCTTATTGTTTAAAGTAAAGTCCAGTAGTGTTATAAAGACCTTAGAGAATTCCAGTAAGATATCTTTGATCATTTCTAAGATACAACGGTTCAAAACTTAATCTAACTACTGGACCATTTTTTTTACACGACCTGGACAATTTTGCTGTTATACCCGGTAGGTGGACACTCTGTAACGTTTTATACTCAGAGAGGTTTTAGATGACATACGGAACTTGGCGTTCCTATTTGATTTCTTTGTCAGCGTTATATTACATCAACCGGTGCCGGGGAAGCTGATAATCCTGGCGAGTTTCAATAATCAACTCAGTCGTGTTCCTGTCAGCGCAATTGAAAATATTATCGAGAGGTGCCCGGTCTCGGGAAACAGCTGCCCTCGGTGGCTGGAACTGGGCTATTTTGGGACCTGGCCCGCGCGAACGACCTCGGGTTCCCCACATTACACTGACCTTGTATCACATCCTGCCAGCGTGGGACGGCAAGTACATAATTGCATTAAGCCAACCGGCGCTGGTAAAACCAGCCTTAAAAAATATTTTCTCTTCGTTGTTACTTGCAATCAAGCAAATGTGAATTATGATCGTGGTTAACATAAATAATTTATACGCTTTAAGAGCTATAAAAAATTATCGTATGTACTGGGGGTGGCTAAGAGTAGAAAGTAATCCGAAGCTTAATTCAATACACTGATTTATTTGGATGTATGTGTCCTTACGAATGGATTAACTCGTAAGTTGAGCAAGCCGCTAATCCATTCAAATGCAGCCATTTTGTGTGTGTGATTGTGTATGCGTGTGTGTCGATCGTATACAGTAAGCATCATATTTTCCCAACGCAATCACTCGGCCTAGCAACTCAGTTAGTAGTATAGAAATTAATCTTTCGCTCTGTGGATCGATCGATCAATCAATCGATTTGACTAGAGGAAGCTTTATGATTGTGCCGGCCAAGGAGATAGTTGTGAGCCGATTGAAAGAATTGAGGATTATGAGCAAAAATCCACTGATCAAGTCTCAGTGAAATAACCATGCTATGTACACATAAGCACCCACATACATTATTGCATATACCCATAAGCATATCTATCTATCTATCTATCTATCTATCTATCTATCTATCTATCTATCTATCTATCTATCTATCTATCTATCTCCTTCCTTTTAATATCTATCTATCTATCTATCTATCTATCTATCTATCTATCTATCTATCTCCTTCCTTTTAATATCTATCTATCTATCTATCTATCTATCTATCTATCTATCTATCTATCTATCTATCTCCTTCCTTTTCATATCTATCTATCTATCTATCTATCTATCTATCTATCTATCTATCTATCTATCTATCTATCTATCTATCTATCTCCTTCCTTTTCATATCTATCTATCTATCTATCTATCTATCTATCTATCTATCTATCTATCTATCTATCTCCTTCCTTTTCATATCTATCTATCTATCTATCTATCTATCTATCTATCTATCTATCTATCTATCTATCTATCTCCTTCCTTTTCATATCTATCTATCTATCTATCTATCTATCTATCTATCTATCTATCTATCTATCTATCTATCTATCTATCTCCTTCCTTTTCATATCTATCTATCTATCTATCTATCTATCTATCTATCTATCTATCTATCTATCTATCTCCTTCCTTTTCATATCTATCTATCTATCTATCTATCTATCTATCTATCTATCTATCTATCTATCTATCTCCTTCCTTTTCATATCTATCTATCTATCTATCTATCTATCTATCTATCTATCTATCTATCTATACGGTGGATACATCAGTTAGTCGGTAGTTAAAAGAAAAACCATGTAATATACAATAGAAATATTACTTATTCTGCATAGTCTCCTTTAAAGTCAATGCACTTAATCGAACGTTTTCGCGTTAATCATGTCGAACCAGCATTATACAATATCAGATTAAAATTTAGCTCATGACTGTGTCATTCAGTTGACTAACCCACTCTCGCATACATACACACACGTACAAGCTTGTAGTGGCAATTACTGCGTGCCGAACCTTTGGAAAGTGTCTGAAAATTATATCACAGGTTGAGCGCAAATTAAGTAAATGGATCTGTTCGGAAGTAGTCGATGGTTAACACAACCACCGAACATATATATATATATATATATATATATATATATATATATATATATATATATATATATATATATATATCGTCGTTGTACTAATTTTCCAAAACATGTTTGAACGTGCTCT
>OZ010591.1:58803521-58843521 GCA_963932145.1 Acanthosepion lycidas | reverse complement strand
AACATTTTCTGCATAATTTCATCTCAGTAAATAGCTTTCTCTTAATTTAAGTATCATTTTTCAAATCATGATTGTGGTCAGCCTCATTACAGTGATCATCTAGTATATTTAGCGTATTTTTTGTAAAAGATCCCTTTTAAGTTTATATAATATTCTATTTAAATTACTTGAGGTTCTCCAATATATTCCTTGTGGCAATTATTACTGGTGTTTCCCCTAATTTGTTTTGTATTAATTCAGTCTTTTATTGATTCAGAAGAAGTTATAATAAATTTTATGTTGCGTTTTGATAAATTACTTTTAGTTGTAGTTGTGAGAGATTTGATGTGTAGGGAAATATATTTTGATTCGTTGGCTTTTTCAGAATTGTCCACTCTTCTAAGGTGAAACATTTTATGAGCCTTTTGCTTTGTGTTGAATAAAAATAGGCTCAAACGCATATTAAAAATTATTAGGTTGGTGCAAAAATAATGACGTAATAATGTCGTTTTTTGACGTTAAAAATACGTTGAAAAACGACATTACTACGTCATTATTTTTGAACCAATTGAAAGAGTTACATGTCAGCGTCGTCCCCCTCCGTTTCGTGTGCATCTGTAATGACATCACTTTTGTCTGATGAAGTCGTAAAGAACGAAAGTGTCACTCGAAAACTTAAATAAAAATCAAGACGTGACTATTTATTGAACAGGCTTACCTTTTTTTTTATTATTTTGTAACATGAAACATTGCCACATTGTATGACTACTCCAGAAAGCAATTCAATTATTATTATTATTTGATTAGATATCCTCTCTGACTCTTACATTTTTTGATCGTTTTTTGGATTTTTTGATTGTCATATCTCAGCTCCTGCAGATTAGACTTACGTCATCAAATGAGCCATTCAAAGCTGCGCTACCACCTGAGCACTCTAAATGACCTTAAGTATGCCCAACGTGTCCGTCGTGGTTATGACGGTAAACTACATCCGCGTCCTGGCTAAGACGATAAACTACATCCAACAGCAAGGCTTCTGATCAGGAGGTTTTGAGGAGCGTAGAACCACCTCTTAATTGCTGAGGTTCCCAGGTCCACCCTGACCCGGGGGTGGTAGCACCTGTTAGGGTCCCTGCTATGGGCAAATAGTTGACACCCAACCTGGGGTCAAAACACTATGAAAGCGTAAAAATTGGTTTTAATACATACAAGAAATACTTTGTAAAAAAAAGAAATTATTAACAGTAGTACATTTTTCAGAAAATAAGACATTACCAACCATACTTTATTTTGAAAGAAAATATTACTAGCAATAAAAAATTGTCGGTATTAAATAACCTACTGATGTTGATATGCCGTAACACAAACCAAATCAAACCAAACCAAACCAAGCCATACCAAGGTATCTTCCGAGATAGAGGGATTTCTGGAAAGCTTCTTTTTGTTCTGTTCCTCCCCCTTCTACTTATCCTCGTCCTCTTTCTTCTTCTTCTTCTTCTTCTTCTTCTTCTTCTTCTTCTTCTTCTTCTTCTTCCCCTCCCCCTTCTTCTTCTTCTTTTTGACTTTTCACTCCCGCTGTACAGAAGTAATTTGTTTGCATTGACTAAAGGTATATGCTTGTAAAATCATTGGTTACCTTCAGACCAACTTAAACTATTAGGGTAAAAGACTCTCAGACCAAAGCTGTCACTTATTTCAGTTTTAGGCGTGTCTCTATAAAATTGGGGTTCTGTCTATCAGAATCCTTGCTCACCAATAGACATTCTACTCGTATACAGTGACATAAATCTCCTGAAATGCCGTACCCATCAGGGCTCGAAGTCTGCCATTTTTCCCTTGTGCACGCCAGACGCGACGCAAAATGACGGTCGTGAAGCGAAGCCATAAATCTTTTGAAGCCTACCACTGGCATTAAGCAAGCGAGTAGATAGTAATCAGCGAAGATAAACTGCTTTTTTTTTATACTGCAAGTAGCAGATGTCTGCACTGAAAAGGTCAGAATTCCCAATTTACAATGCATGCGACTAAAGGCAAAACTACATGGGCGCCGAGGTAGGCGACTAAAGGCAAAACTACATGGGCGCCAGCTGATGGGATTATAAAAACAGTAAGTTATAAACTTTGGGCTGTATTAGTTCACGCGCGTTAAACACTGAAGTATTTCTAAATGTCTATTCTGTTTCATGCATTGTTGTCGCAAGTTAAAAGAAAAGGAAATAAAAATAAAACTTGCCTCTTCCAATGAAGGATTAAAAAAGCTTTTAACTTTCACTGGAATATGCAAATGTTTGTCTGCAAAAAAGCTGAACTTCGATCCGAGTAATCAGCATTTCGCCTTTCTAAGTTTTGTTTATCAGTCACTAATATCGGAGACGTATAAATATGCATTTTTTATATACTATTTTGTTATATTTTTAGTCACCGAATACAAGGCCGATTAGGTACTCAAAGTAGAATGTTCTCGAATGATATTGTTGTAAGGGCGTGAAGGGAAGAGGTAAGAAGTACGTTTTACGAGGGTGTTGATCCAGGACTGGATGGGGTAAAAAAATGTAATGATGGGTGATGTCGCGAGTCTGTTTCACAGGCTGGGAGTTCTGGGGAGGATGCTGCTTTAGTAAAAATAGCTTCTTACCAATGAAATACGTGGGGAATGAGACTGAGCCGACTCTGTGCACGTGACAGGCTAGGTCCCAGTTTTAAACTTTGAACTGGGGAATATCAATCAATCGTTTTCCCTCACGGCAGGAACTAAAATATACCGGCTGCATCGCCTGCAGAATAGAACGCCCATAACAACAGGGTCAGATAGCGAATTGGTGCTGTCAGACATAATCAGGGATAACCTATATTCGCCTATAGACCCAAGAATAAACACAATCCCTGATTTCCTATAGACTCAAGTTTAAACACGACAATGTTCACAATTGGCCTCAAATATAAGCACGACCAATGTTTATTTATGGCCTTAAGAATAAACACAGCCAATGTTTACACATTGGTAACAAAGAAACACTACTGAGCTGTCACGTGACATCTGTTCTTCTTTACGGCAGTGAATGTTGGACGATTTCCTCAAAGATGAAGAAGAGACTCGAGGCGACGGAGGTGTGGTTCTACAGAAGGATGCTAAGGATATCATGGACCAAACGTGTGAGGAACGATGAGGACTTAGGAAGAGGCTTATACTTAACATCAGGAAGAGGCAGCTGAAATTTCTCGAACACATAATGAGGGAGGAGGGTCTGGTCTAATAGAGGGAAAGAGAGACAATGGAAGGCAGCGAGTGACATTCCTGGTGGGTTTGAGCAGGTGGATGACAGAACGTGGTCTAGGGCAGGTAGCAGAGAGAAGAAACTTGTTGAGAACTGCAAGGGATAGAGGGAGGTGGAGAGTCATGATCGCCTACGTTTTGAAAGGACATGGCACAAAAGAAGAAGAAAAAAGATTCCCGTGGACTAAATAAAGAGTTCTGTCCAAAATTTCAACGTATATCAACTGAAGACGACCGGAGTGTACAACGTCCGGAACGTCTCAAATATGACAATAAAGATGTGGACAACAGTCCTGACAATGTAAATAGTGTAAATGGGTTCGATTATTCAGTTTAATGATATGCAATAAATGTGTATGAAATCGAAGACGTAGTTAATTCCAGAGACATGCGTACTTGATAATGACTACGAACATCAAAATCGATTTCTGATCGATATTTAAACAAATACTTAAAAATATACACAGACGTGAATCTTTTTTTTTACTTCTACACCAAATCTTTATTTTTTTAAATTTGTCTTTGAATTCCACAAATTGCCATTTGATAGAATAATTTATTCTGTTGGATCATGTGCTTAACAAGGCCTTCTTCCTAGCGCATATAAATAAAGAATTTGTAACTTACAAATGGAAGCATCCGGGTTAAAAACAAAAAACAAAAAAAAAACAACCCCCCAAAAAAAAACAAAAAACAAAAAGAAGCTTTCTAAATTTCAAATTATTTTAATGCTACTTCGAATTAACCCAATCTACGTCATCAAAAAAGAAGATTAATTAATTGATTTGTTTACTTTTACTTTTTAGCAACCATTCGAAGTTTATTTAAAGCCAGAACAAATTTTTTTGATTGTAATATTTCTTTTTTGAGATAATAATGATGCTCTGATATAAGTCATGCTATTTAACCCATAGCTGGGGGAGAAGAGGTGAGCTTGTATCTTTCCCTAGAGTATTTGCGTGTAAGTGAAAACAACAAAACCAACTGGAATTGAAACTTGGAATTCCGATTTCTGATTCCGAGCCGTTACCCATTACACCACCCACACATCCAATCTTACAGAAGCTGGTATTCCCGAGTGGTCACTCATCTAGGTACTGACCAAGTTCGATATTGCTTAACTCCGGTGATGAGAAATAGTTTTTCAACGTGATATAGTCGTAAGAAAAAAAACTAAAGAAAAAAAACAGGCATCTACTATTCAGTCAGTTATGCACTTTTCGATACATGACTGACGAGACAGATTATTTCCCCGCAGTAAGGTTGCCATTTCTTCCTGCGGTAGACCAGTTGCCATCCAAGGCTATAGACCCCAGTCTGTTCTGCTATTTACTCATAACTGGGGGAGTGAAAGAAGGAGAGGATTCATACTGAATTCGACTGGAATTCGAACTTGGCTCTCCCATTTCTCAATCCGAGCCGCTATACATTATTCTACCGTGCCTTCATCTACTATTAGTTACCTAATAAAAGGGGAGGGGGGTCTTAATAATAATAATATTAGTTACTTAATAAAAGGGGGTCTTAATAATCGGGGTGGAAGATTTTTTTTCAATATGCAATAAATGGAACGGTAATAATAAAAAGGGAGCCGAAAAATCATTTAAACAAAGAAAATTTTCCTTTCTCCACAAAAAATAATGAAAACATAAATAAATGGACGTTCCCACCCCGTCTATTAATCATATAAAAATATACATCATCTAAAAAGGAGAAGGCAAACTCGACAAATGCAGGCATTACTTATTGACGCGCTCAGATCAAGACGATTGCCTAGTGGGTAAAAGCTGTCGGTAGGTGATATATCCGGGTTTGAGTTCAATCCTTGAGTGGTACTTGCACTCAGTGGAAATGGGCGATATAATTAAGTACTAGACACTATCCCTAGACATGAGCGTTGAAACGAGTGTTCCCTATCAAGATACACTATAGGAAGGGCGTAGGGCACGACGGCCAAAATGTCGAGGACTATAATCCGAAT
This sequence comes from Acanthosepion lycidas, assembly GCA_963932145.1. Classification (NCBI taxonomy): domain Eukaryota; kingdom Metazoa; phylum Mollusca; class Cephalopoda; order Sepiida; family Sepiidae; genus Acanthosepion; species Acanthosepion lycidas. The sequence continues at coordinate 58,838,287 of OZ010591.1, read as the reverse complement.
ATAAATAGTATCAATAATAAAATTTGCATAATGTTCCCCATTTTGTAGAATCATGACTCCTCTTCATTTTGTCCTCTACAAACTGATGTTAGTTATTGCTGGATAGACACTGTTCCGGTTTCCGTCGTTCCCTGATATCGTGAAAAAAATCTCATATGGGGGAAATCGTTTCTTCATAGAAAGAAATCTATAAAATATCAACTGCATATTTTCCATTGAAGTAATTTCAAGGAATGTGTGACATAGCTGGGGCGCGACGCGGGAAAAATTTTATTGAAAGAATGATAGATAAATAAATTAAACCTTTTTCCAGCCAAGGTGAACGATGCAATCTGTGTTTGCTCAGCAAACGAAGGCTCGGAATAAACGCTCTTATTAAAACACAACCCAAAACTAAAATACTAAAACAGTCAAAACATGAAGAAAAACTAAGAATAGCAAAATATAATCCCTTTCGAAATAGCTAAAGAAGTGGCCGAAAATGCATGGGACAATGAAAATTATAGAAAATTTTTGAATCTCTTAGTTCTACAAAACGGAAAAAAAACGTAAGGATTCTGGAAAAACTAAATAAAAATTAATTAAATCTTCCTTGTCTGCCATATTTAATGAAAGATGTTTAAAAGAAAGATGGTTGGCCAAATATACATTAATATATATATATATATATATATATATATATATATATATATATATGTTAAAGAAAAACAGACCACTTTAAGGTACCATTATAATAATTTATTTCACCAGAGCTCTTTTAAAGGACGCCGGATCGTCAGATAGCACTTCCAAAAATGAAATGAATAGATTCATTTCATTTTTGGAAGTGCTATCTGATGAATGATCCGGCGTCCTTTAAAAGGGCTCTGGTGAAATAAATTATTATAATGGTACCTTAAAGTGGTCTGTTTTTTTTTTTTTTAAATATTAGCTCTGGATTTACATTGAACTCTCAGGATTTCATCCTCCTTGGGATTACCCATACGGATTACCAAGTTTTTCATAACTTAAATATATATATATATATATATATATATATATATATATATATATATATATATATATATATATGAGTATGTGTGTGTGTGTGCGTTGTGTGTGTGTGTGTGCGTTGAAAGTGTGTGTGTTGAGACATATTTTAAAAGTGATATTACGCCTTAAATAGACAATATTATTAATTTATCATTATGCAATAAAGAAGATGACAAATGGGATTAATTATGGAAATAATAATAATAGAAATTAAGTCAAATTAATTATGAAAAAAAAAAAGAACGCATGGTATATCATTTTGGGTTTTGCATTTGGCTCTTTTCAAAAGATTCTCCGTAGTTCATGCCAACGAATTCATCAAGCTAATATAAGCAGCAACTCATAATGTATTTGGTTTATTTCCCTTACCAATTGATATTTGGTGTAAATCTCTCCTCATAAGTCGGTGTTCGACAAATTTAGCTGCAAAAAGCGTCTTCAAATGGGCATTTCCTGTTCTTCTGCGCCATTAAACATGCGTTCAATATTTTATTCTGAATATGCTAAACGTGGTCTCCGTTGATCGTGGCAAAATCATGTAGAGAGGCTGTTTACTGAAAAAGCCATATCAAACAGTGAATCATTGATTCAGAGGGCAGATATATCATACTGAATACATGTTGGGATGTCCTCTGCGTCAAAACAATTGAATATTAATTTTCAAAATAAAGTTGTTCAATGTTCATTTGTTGTGAATTGTGACTATATTCATATCAGAAAAATAGATAACATCCAGCTTTCTAATTGTGAAAAAAAATAAGAGAAAAATATCAATTCATAATTCATATTAAATATCAATCCCCGACGTGACTTTTGAGAGACCCCCTATATATACAAGGTGGCGGTGGATAAATCATCGTCTAAATTATGCAAAAAGGAAAACAACACTGAAATGTCTCATTATAATAGATATATTTACCAAAATGACACAAAAGTATCTGGAAATACTAAAGAGCAAATTTATTCAACAAAATTGCTATTGGCTTCAACCAAAGCTTCCAGACGACTTCGAAATCTCCTGCATCTGTTCTGGACAGTAGCCTTGTCTAAGTTGGTGAATGCTGCTATAATCTTTGCCTTCAGTTCATCTTTGGTGTTACAAGGAATTTTGTTGGTCTCTCGTTCGACTGCGCCCCGCACATAATAATCATAATTAATAGTCAAGTGGCCAGATGTAAGGGATGATGTAATCGCAGAAATTCCTTGACAGCCATGACTGTGTTCTTCTGCTTGTCTGATATGGTGCAGAATCCTATTGCTAGACATAGGGTCTTCCAGTAGCCACCCTCTTGACCCAGGGCAGCACTACTTCCTCAAAGCACTTGATGTAGGCCTCTTTATTGAGTCTGAGGCTCTCACCAACAAATTCGGGAGTTCTTTTCTTATCAGAACGGACAGAGCGTGTTTTCCGTGCTTCCGTACCTTTGTAATCACCTTTAGACTCATCTAACTCTTTCTGAATCCTCTGTTTGACATCCAGACACTCTGAAATGATCGCATTGGAGCTTCCGACGCGAATGCCAAGCGGTACAGCATGCTGCTTTTAATATTCAGTCGTAGTGATCTTTTTCTCACACAGATACCCAACTGATCCTACTATACTGTGCAGTTGACAAAATAAAAAATAAACAACGCGCATGCACGACATTAAAATTATCATCTGACGTCAATTTACCTATCGCACACTGTATGTATGTGTATATATATATATATATATATATATATAGAGAGAGAGAGAGAGGATGCGATAGGAATATATATATATATATACACACACACGTGTGTGTGTGATAGAAATTATTAGGAGGATTTGAGACAATTAAGTAATTCATCGAGTCTAAAAGCGCTGGATGGCCGTTTCATCCTATATCTGGGACTCGTCAGCAGTGCCCATCCACTACCGAGAATTGAAATCCAGACAGTTACGTTATCAGGCAAACGTCATACCAACTGTACTAACGGGACTCGGTGACGAAGAGATAGCGAATTAGACTCGATATAGCGCAGCTCGATCACATATTCCGTGTTGGAACACATCCGAATTTCCCTTACCCATAGGATTGTGCCCCCACGAGACACAACTACTATCCCCAAGCTACTCTATCCAGAGCATTAGAATCCGGTTCAAGCAAGGATATACGCGGATAATTATGTATATATTGGAGATACTTTTAGGGTTAAAGGTATGAATCTATTTCTTCTCTTCCCCCAGCTATGGGTTGAATAACGGACTGGGCCGTATATTCTTTTTTGACCTGTCTACGCAGAAAGAAATAGCAGCCTCCTGCAGAAAAATCTGCTTCGTCAGTCATAATCCAAACGTGTATCTCGGATGGCACTTTGACTGAAGAATGAATCAACTGAGTCAAACTAAGACGTACCGGACTGAAAAGTCATATGAGTTGCGATGTTCTGCAACATCAGATGATATATTAATGGTATCGTCAACAGGATGATTTGATTTGAATCTTGTATCATAAACAATGTATGAAGAGGTCAGATTTCATCAGGTAAGGAAAAGTATATCATTTCAATTATCTAAACACGAGGCAAGTATCCAAAATAAAATTATCTAAGAACACTGTCATAGAACTTTTAAAGGCTTTCTGGGTTTAAGAGTCTTTACAGAGCCTATGGGCGGGCACCGATAGTAGATGTATAGTTATTGTAAAGAAATGTTTTATGCGAATGTGTGTGTGTTTTGCGTATGTATGCAACACGTAGTTCTTGTGTTGAACACATATTCTCTCGTAATATTCATCTCTCTCTAATCTTTAGGGAAATCGTTGGCTATGAAAGCTTACTGCTTGTCATTCTCTCGAATATGTCTGGCTTCCTATCGTAGTAAAAATCGATAATTTGATCACTAACTAAACATGGCAATTAGCTTTTCTTTCTCTTTCCAAATCCTTGCTGTCAATCAAGAGAACATTGTGTGGGCAGAGCCCGTCTAAATGCTTGGCTTGCGGAGATTTTGTAAAGATTCTATGACGTCAGAATTTATGAAATTACTCTTCAAGTAAAATAACGCCTCATTCAAAAAGACGAGCGAGCGGAGGGTAGAAAAAAAGATGAAGAAATATAAGAACCTAAAGATCAGAGAATGAGCACTAAAGAATTATTATTATTATTATTATTATTATTATTAATAATAATAATAATAATAATAATAATAATACAAAATTATAGTTATTGGAGCTCTAGGAAATAGAAGGTAGAGAAAGAGAGAGAGCGAGAGGAAATGAGTAACCGCCAATTTTAAGAAGACGGAATGCATGGTTGATAGCAAAAGGGACGTACGGCCGAATATGCAAATTAAAAATTGGGGATACCGAAATCAAACAAGAATTGCAATAGAGATATCTGGGAAGTGTTTTAATAGAGGACGGAAAATGCGACGACGAAATCCGTAGGTGCATTGGGATAGCGAAAGATGCCTTTCAAAAGGAAAGTATTAAGAAACAAAAAAAAAAACTGGCAGTGAATGATGAACAGCATCCTCACAGCTGAAGAAGAGACATGAAGCAACAGAAATATGCTTCAAGAGAAGGATGCTAAGAATACATTGGACAGAACGTGTGGGCAACGACAAAGATTTAAAGAAAATGGAGAAAACTTAACATCAGATGAAATTTCTAGAGTACAAAATGAGGAAAGAAGGTTTTGAAAAATTGATGCTCACTATTATATTCCGTGCTAATAGGAATATATACTTGAAAAACAAGGTGGATAAAATAAGTAAAGGTTTATTTTAAAAACCAGTACATTAAGAATAAAGGTAACAGTTATGCACAAGGTCGTCGCAAGTCATTCCAGTAGTGAGTGGTAGTTCTCGTATAAGTCTCAGTCGTACTCAACAGATCCCAGCAAGTAATATTTACCAATTTCCCCACAGGGTAGAATGTGGCACAAGGCCGAGCTTAATGTAGGGCAATCTAAGCCCGTAGGATCGGCCAAAAATTTCCCGTAAACGCCGTATAAACGGGTTCGGGTCTGTCTACCTCACCGGACGAGACTCTGCCCTTCGGCATAGCATCATCCTGGTTCTTCTCTGCCCTAAGGCAGAGAGTTCGATAAAAACTAAGATCCCAGCTAGAATATTTGCCAACCGCCCCACGAGGTCGGATGTGGCACAAGGCCGAATTTAACGTGGGGTATCCGAGCCCGTAGGCTTGACCAAAAATTCCCCGTAGACCCCGCATAAACGGAATCGGGCGAGTCTACCTCCCCGAACGAGAATCTGCCCTTCGGCAGAGCCTCGTCCGGGTTCCTCTGTGCCCGAAGGCAGAGAGTTCGACTGTCTGGCTGCTGAAAAGATTTCAGCTAAACGGTATTTACTAGCAAAGGAGGGTAGATGTGGCGCAAGGACGAGTTTAACGTATGACATCCAAGTCCGTAGGCTCGGACAAAAAATCCTCGTAGATCCCGCCTAAAAGTGATAGGGTCGGTCTACCTCCCCGAACGAGACTCTGCTCTTTGTTTTAGCCTCGTCCGTGTTCCTCTCTGCTCAGAGGCAATGAGTTCGACATGCAAGCCGAAAAAGATTTCGGCTAGTCAATATTTCCTAGCCACCCCCCGGGTAGATTTGGCAAAAGGCCGAGTTTTACGTGGGTCTTCCGAGCCCGTATGCTCGGCCAAAAAAATGCCCGTATAACCCGCATAGACGGGATCGGGTTGGTCATCATTCCCGAACAAGTCTCTGTCCTTCAGCAGAGCCTCGTCCGGGTTCCTCTTTGCTCAGAGGCAGAGACTTCGACCTGCAAACCGAAAAAGATTTCGGCTAGTCTCTGTAGTCCGTTGACTTAGAGTTACTTATAGGTAGATACTACCTATAGTGTAGTCATTCATGGTGGTGAAAGGTTATTCCATTACATCACTCACATGACTCATTGAAGGCAAGAGGCTGAAAGGATAAAATAGCGCATAACCTACCTAACGGGCTTGTGTAAATAGTTGGCAGAATAGGGATTGGGAGAGATAACAAAAAGACAAAATTTGTTTAGTGTAATTGTCGAGAGTCGTGATCGTGTTATAGTGGAACACACCTATTCTATAGTTAATAGACTCTCCCACCTATAATATGTAGGAGTAGTAAGAGTAACGAGTCAGTCGCTGGGTCGCTCAGTCAGTCAGTCAGTCGATGCCGGACGACCGTTTGTCGGATACTAAAGTATCAGCGACCACAAATAGATTTCTCTGCGTTATACCTATTATATCAAGTTCCTAACGTTTTGTACGTCGAACCTATCTTAGGGGCGACTTAGAACAAATACAAGCCTCCACTGTGAAATCACTCCATAACAGATCGACAACGCCCTCAAGGGAAACAGCACAAAAATCACACTTATCAGTATTTATCAAATACTGTGTGGACTTCACTCCATGAAGTAAAACACAATTACATTTTCCTGATTGCATCGTATCAGATCTGTTTGAAACTTTCGATGCGAAAAATTGTTGTCAATTGAGGCCTCTCGTTGAGATTTGCGGAAACTCTTATGAAACAAATCTGAGAAAAAAATACTAATAATTATAAGGATTGAAGTGGAAATCTAAAAAAATATGGCACATGAAAACGTCAATAATTCCAGTTGTGGTTTGAGCCCTCGGTTTGATTGAAAAAGGTTTTGATGGGCCCATTGAAGTAATCCCTGGTGGCCCAAGCCTTAAAGAAATAAAAAAAAAATATTCGCACAAGTACAGCTCACACCTTAAGAACGGGAAGGGACAACTCAACACCGCCAACTCAGCACCAATAACACCACCACCGACTCAACAATGCCGACTGAACGCAGGGACAATTCAGGACCGAGACAAATCAGCACCAGAAAAAAAAAAAAAAAACTTTTTTTTTTTTTTTTTTTATAATCGAATAAATGTAATTTTTTATGGTTTAAAACCATAATTACTGAATATTTTTCTTCAAATAAGGTATTTGAATAGGCTTTGTGTAAACTAAAACAAAAGTTATTCGTTTTTAATTATGTTTAATTAGGTTTTATTGTAAAGAACATTATTTTTTTTAATAAAGTAAATTGACATCTAAAAATAATCCAATAAAACATATTAGGTTGGTGCAAAAATAATATCGTTTTTTGACGTTAAAAAATACGTCAAAAAACGACATTATTTTTGCACCAACCTAATATTTGTTTTTAATTATTTTTTTAACAAAGTGAATCAAAAAAGTAAAACAAAATGAAGCAGTTTTTTTTTTTTAATTTCTTCTAATAATGTAAATCGAAATTCTTATTTTTTATATACCAACTTTATCAAAAATATAAAAAATAAATGTGTACGTGTATACGCATGGATAAGGATAGTATTGGTTGATTACCTATTTCTCCCCCTTTTTTTTTAATAGTGTGCTAATCCGGCTATGTTTCCTTTTTGATGAACTTTTTGGGGTGATAATATTAGTTTTTAGGGTTCCGTATGATGATGAGAGTTAGAAATGACCCCAAATGCAAAATCTATTGTATTTTACCTATTTTTAAAATTTTTTTGGTTTAATGAATTATTTAGTGACCATTCCATTCACTCGAAGCGCTGAAGGCGGGACGTGGTGGGTGGTTTATCCTTTAAAGTTTGATTATTATTACTTTCACTGGGGTCGACAAGTCAAAGATTTTAATTTCTGGACGAAGGCGCTTTGTGTTCGGATAGATATATGTATATATATGTAAGCTTCTTATTTTTTTTAAAAAGTTGTATTTTAAGTCTGTTTGGTTTCATTTTAACTTTAATTTTTTCTTTGACTCTTAATTTTAATTTTTTTATATCCTTATTTTTTTTTTTTAAATTTCAACCTTTTCAGCAGAAGCTTCTGTAAATGAATTTCGCTTTTTATCTAAGTATAGTGTATCTTTGCCGATGTAAACACACACACACGCATACACGCACGCACACACACACACAACACACACACACATATATATGTGTGTGCGTGTGTGTGTGTATGTTTGTGTGTGTTTAGGCGTATGCGCATAGGCAAGGATTGTATTGGCTGATTACCTATTTATTCTTTTCTTTTCTCGTGATAACCCCCAATATATGTACATCTGACCTTTCATTTGGTAGAAGTCATTGCGACTTACACTATATTAAAACTTAGTATAGCCACATTTTTTTAAAACGAAAAGGAAAACTCCGGATAACAAGCCGCAACTTAAGTCATTAATCGTGCCGAGGAGTGAATGGCTGCTGTGTTGTGAGGTTGCGAACGATCCCTTACGTCGGAACCCTGTACGTAAAAGACCGTAACTCAATGTGCGAGGCGACTTTGGGTCGACTTTTGGAGCTGTTCGTCAATCGTGGGAACAATATGAAAAGAAAAAGTCAAACACAAAACGTTCAGTATGGCTGTTCCAGCGGATAAACAGGGAGTCCGTCTCTTAAGAGAGAATCTACCTGAAGTCGAGAAAATCTATCATAAAAACAACCTTCGACACAAATAATGAATCTTCAGGTCCCCACAACCGGAATAATTCCAATAGCCCTGCGAATTCTCCAACTAGATCCACTAACATTAATTTAAAGAAAGAAAAGCTAAAATTGTCACGGGAAGATTACAAACTCGTTATGACTGCATTCTATGGAGCGTTGCACAAACCTCAAAAAAGAACAACCATTGATTTAGATCTAGTAGAAGCTTATAATTACGTCGGTGAAAATAAGAGCGAATTCACCATAAAAATGAAGAAAATGGTGCGAAAAGAATACTATAGAAAGATGCGACTGATATTAAAAACTGAATTGAATTCTCAGAACATAATTATGGCCATTAATAGCCTTGGCATCCCAGTGATTCAATATATTTTAATATTATGAACTGGACTCTAAATGATATCAAGTGGATAGGAAAGCTTCTTTCTGTGTGTTAGTGTCCAAGATTAGGAGCAAGGAAGAACAACACGAACACAAGAGTAGAAATAACGAAGGTATAATACAAGATGTGGAAGGTGTTAGTATGACTGTCAGTCTGTTTTGGAGTGAACTACTATCGGCTCGACTCGATTCAGTATCTAGCTACCCTCCACCACGAGGGTTGCACGTGGCACTAGGCCGAGTTTAACGTGGGTTTACCGAGCCCGTAGGCTCGGCCAAAAAATGCCCGTAGAACCCGTATAAACGGGATCGGGTTGCTCAACCTCCCCGAACGAGACTCTGCCCTTCGGCGGAGCCTCGTCCGGGTTCCTCTCTGCTCAGAGGCAGAGAGTTCGACCGTCAAGCCGAGCTTCTCAGCTTGATTCGACCCTCTCTCTTGAGAGGCGTGGTATACATAGTGTTATGAAGAGTTAATTTTGTAGTTATAGGTAAGATGACTTGACACTGTATAACATGCATCATCCAAAGGCCTGTAAAGAAAGTGGAAGGGGTCGTATTCAGCTAAAATTGTCATACAAGACAACAACTATTGGCTTAGTAACATACATAGATACAAAACAGGACTGGATGAAACAATTAATCAAACTGCACGAAATCAGAAAGAAAAAAAACATTCAATCATGAAACAAGGTTTTAAATACAAACGAGATTTAGATTTAGTAGATTGTATAGAAAACCAAAGCAGAACCCAAGAACCAACTGTTGCAGCAAAGATTATGAAAAAGAAAGCCAATGATAAATCTCTTGAGAAGATAAAACAACGCTGGCAAGACAAACCGCTGCATGGCCAATATCCAGAACGAGGCTAATGAAGCCGATGTTGATAAAGTTAACACTCATCGATGGTTACGAAGATCTAGATTAAAGGCTGAAGCGGAAGATAAGAGTCTTTTCACTAGACACTTTCAGGCGAATATCATACATAATAGTGTGGATCCAAAAGGCAGATTAGTGACAAATATCAGGAAACCGTAGACCATCTAATCTCAGAATGTTCTGTACTTGTGCCAAATGAATATAAAAATCGTCACGATAGAGTTGGACAATACTTACACTAGACAGTGTGAAATAAAACTTTGGAAAAATGTTAATAAACACTGGTATGAACATCACCCAGCACCGGATACAGAAATAGAAGACATCACAATTCTATAGGATCTTTAGAAACAGGAAGATTGAAGCAAATAGGCCGGGTATAATTGCCATAAAAAGAAAAGAAAAACTTGCCTACTAATTGATATGGCTTGTCTAGCGGACTATAACATAAAAAAAAAAACAAGGAATTTGCAAAACTATCGAAGTATAAAGACATGGAAATAGAAATAGAAAAAAAGTGGAAATTTAAAACAAAAATATTAACAGTCATAGTAAATGCGCTTGGAATGATTAAAAGGGAACATAACAACTCATTGAAAAAATACCTAAGAGAAATATAAAATCTGTCTTGATAAGTACAGCCCACACATTACGAAGGACTTTGTCCATGTAACGTTAGTGATGGGAATTAGAAGAACAAATCAGGAAAGCCATAACAACACACCAATATCTGTCTTAGGTCTTCCTACAGACTTGATAGTGTGGCCACAGCGGAAATCGAAATAAATAAATAGATATATAAATAAATAAATAAATAAATAATAATAATAATAATAATAATAATAATAATAATAATAATAAAGCTGAAACCGAAGGTTTTATTCTTGCTACACAGGACCCATGCTTGCTGCACTAGAAATTACCAAGCACACCTACTGAAAAGATATATTGACCCCCAAAGGCAGATTCTGTGATAAATATCGAGAAACGATCGATCAGGTTGCAGTGTTAACACCCACTGAATATAAAACTCGGCATGATAGATTGGCCCAATATCTGCACTGGGAAATCTGAAACTTTTACGGGAAGGAAACTGCAAGAAACTGGTAGAAACATCACCCAGATCTGGTTACAGATATAGGACCAATGACACTTTTATGGGACAATACTCATAGACAGAACAATCAAATCTAAACGCCCAAATATCAAAGACCATAAAAACATAATGTTTTTTTCTCATTGACATGACAGTCCATGTAGATTGTAATGCATCTTTGAAGATCTTCAATATAAATATCATAATACAAGTATCTTGAAGTTTTATTTGGGGCTCTCTGATTGATTGGAAAAGGTTCCGATAGACGAATTGAAGTGATTCCTGGTAGCCCATGCCATAAAATTGTAATCACAAGTTAAGTTCACACATTACTAAGAGCTTTATCTATGTAAAAATTATCTGATCTTAGTTTTTTATTTTTTATTTTGGTGGGTGGTACAAAAATGACCAGTGGAAAATGTCATGAAGCCATTTCTGACCTTAAATCTCTGGTTGAGGCCCGGAAGGTAATGTGTATAAAAAATAAATCAAATTATAATAATAATAATAATAATAATAATAATAATAAAAATAATAATATTCAACCAAAAAATGTGATAACCACTCCAAATATAAGGATATGTAAATAGAAAATCCACAAGTGTGACATTTAAAGACAGGCATTGTTCTAGTCGTAGAAGAAGCGCGTGGAACGATCAAGAAGATTGCTAACATACGCATGAAGTATATTCCTGGAAATCTATCTTTATCTGAATTACAAAAGATTGTGCTAATAACTACTGTGCGCATACTTAGAAAAAACAAAAAAAAAAAATACAAACTCTTTTTCGATCTGATATGCTCAGTAACCTTCTGAGACAAATCTTAATTTATCTGAGATCTCAGGTGGAAACTTCGGTAAATGATTGTATCAAAAAGCAAATCAAATGATATAAACAGTAGCAATAACAATAATAATGCTGCTACTGCCGACAGTGATGATATACAGAACAAAAAAGAAAAAGGAAAGCAAAAAGGGAAGGACAAAGATAAAGGAGACAAAAGAAGTTATAAATAAGGATTATAATATTCTTTTTTTTTTTGTTCATTCTTTTTCAAGACGTAGGCGATCATGACTCTTCACAATTTCCTGCTCTTTGAAGAATTTAGCAAAGTTTGTCTTTTTGCAATCTTACTTCATCCCATTTCTGCCAACTATTTACGAAATCCAGTTAGGTACGTTATGCGCTACTTCCCTCAGCCCCTCTTGCCTTTAATATGTCCTGTAAGTGTTAAATTTTCTAAGCCCTCTTTCCTCGTATTTATTTATTTAGGAAATATACACCGAATAATTGATCTATTGGATTTATACATGAGTTTTTGTTCATCAGCTGTTTGAACCAATATGACAAGAGAGGCTGCTAAAAACTTCTTTTTCATCTTCTACGTGCGTGTCCCTTCAGGAAGTGGGCGATCATGGTTCTCCACGATTTCCTGTTTTTTGTAGCTCTTAGCCAATTTTGTCTTTTTTGCTATCTCTCCTAGTCCCAGTTTTGCCAACCATTTACACAAGCTCCTAGCTAGTTAGATAGGTAGGATATGCGAACATTTGTCTCTAGAAAATTAAAAAAAATGGCGAGAGAAGTTTTAATTGAAGGGTTTCTAGGAAAACCTCTTCTTCATGTGCAATGTTTCTTCGGGACGTAAGTGACCATGGCTCTCAATAAATTATATCTTTTTCTTATTTCTCTCAAATCCTGTTCTGTTATCCATTTAGTCAAGGTCATTAAGTATGTTATGCGTTGTTTTCCTCTGTCACTCTTACTTTCAGTCTGCCCTGTGAGTATCAAATTTTCCAAGCCATCTTTCCTCAATATGTTTCCTAGAAATTTCATCTCTTCCTGGTGTTAAGTATAATTTTGTTCCCGTTTTCTCGAGAACTCCGTCGTTGCTCATATGTCCTGTCCATAATATCCTCAACATCCTTCTGCATAACCATAATTTTACCCAATAAAAGACTCGAAAGACATTCAAGTAGAGGGCTTCATTTCAAAAGGTAATGATGACTGAGATGCGAGATATGAGTAGGTCATAGGAAGTGGAGGTTTTTTGGAAAAGGAGGGCTAATAATTAAAGGGTGTTCTAGTAACTTGGACCGATTTTAAATGCGAATTAAGTTTAAGCGTCTAATGAATTTTTTTTTTTTTTTCAGATTTGGCGGACATTTGGGCGATATTATTTTTCACACATATTTGCCATGAATTAAATAACATGATCCAATAAAGAAATAAAGAAATTTCCACCAATAACACTGATTTATTTACTGCTGATTTTGATCTGTCGTAATGAAACAACCTTATAGTTAAACCGTCTTAATGAAATATCTTATATTAAGAAGAGGTTAAAATTGTAGCTTTTGGAAAAGAGCAGACGTCTGCGTTTGTTTCACAAAGCGGTAGTTCTTGGGGAAAAAGATTGTGTGAGTGGAAGTCTTCTGTTCATTTCGAATACGGAAGAAATGGGGTTGCTTCGAGTCCGTGGAAGTAGTATGGCGTGTCCTCATCTTAACATTGGCCATGAAAATAACGATAGAAAAACGACAGGCTTGCGTCTGTTTGAAAGAGGTTCTAATGTAGAAAATACCGATTCTCCTCACAATTCCTCGTAAGTTTTGAACTCAGTCAGGGTTGGAAAATCAAAACTGAGCAGCCGCAGCCCAGATATGGTAATAATTATAACATATACATAATAAATACATAACATGGCAGAACGTGTTACATATTTTTCTTTCCTTCACTCCATGCAGGGCAGTGAAGCCACTAAGACACAAAGGGGTTAATGGGTGTCGAAGAAAATTAAACATTTCTAATGAGCGATAACAAATGAAGAGTAATCAGGAGGACATTCGATATCGATTGACATTGCATTTACATTTTTGATGATTAATGTTGGCTGCAAAACATGGAGCCGAAAGGGAATTCCACAAGCGAGAAGTGCGAGAAAAGAAACTGTTAGCATAGAATTTATGGTTACATCCAGCTAACTTAACTACAAATTGAGGATATCTCGACGCCAGTCTAATACTTCGCTTAAATAAAAAAAAATCTCTAGTTACCATAGCGAAGAGCAATATTTGTGTGTGTGTGTGTGTGTATATATATATATATATATATATATATATATATATATATATATATCAAAACAAAATACGAAATGAAATTAATTGAACAAGTTAACTAATAAAATATATATATATATATATATATATATATATGTATATATATATATATATATATATATTGTTTTTATTAGTTACCTTGTTCAATTAATTTCATTTCGTATTTTGTTTTGATAAAGTCCACATTGGACGAAACGCACCAGCAATTACTAGTTTTCCTATTGTAATTTTTATTCATAAATATTGTCTTTACTGGTTAAATCGGAGAAATTTTCATATATATATATATATATATATATATATATATATATATATATATATATATATATATATATACAAAATATACAAGGCCAAAAAGAGATGGCAGGATGGACGATCTTCTTCTATCTTAAACTTAAACTAGTCACAATCACTGTCCTATATATACAACAATATTCCTTACACTAAAAGAACGCATTCTTACTTACTATTGTTACTACATCTACCATAATACCTCAATGACTCTATGAAAGTCCTAACTAGTCCCCATATATACAATTCATGTCTGAGGGGGGAAAGGAATATAATAAGAATTAAAAAAAAATCCCCAGTGAATATTACAACTATGACACAAAACTATATACTAGAAACTTAATAAACAATTACCATGAAAGTATTTAAAGAAAAGACACTGAGAGGCAACCTTACGGCGGTGGGAAAGTGACTGAAGCTGCCAGATCAGGACTAATAATATTTCAGATTCTTCTTTGGATTTTATCAAGGATTTCTAGATAAACAGAGCCATATAGTAAGCCGTAATTTTCCCTATTTCCTTCACAATGTGTCCTGGGTATGACGATTAACTACATCCAGCAGAAAGGTCTCTGAGATTGTAGCTTTATGATGCGTGTGAAAACCACCTCTTAATTGCTGTTGTTCCCAGGTACCGCCTGACCCAGGGTGCTAATACCTGTTAGGCTCCCAGCTATGGGCAAATAGTGAACCCCCAAACAAAATAAAACACTATGAAAGTATAAATATACATTTTTATAGTAAAAATATATGCAATAAATTTTTATATGAAAAATATCAACAATATATATAGTAAAATTAGCTACAATACATTAATCAACATGAAATCATTTTTTCATGACATTAATCCATATACTATCCTACAATTAAAATGTATTCCAAAATATAACTTCAACAAAGCAAGAACAAAACACACAGCACCTGCCTATAGTAATTACGCCCACTCAAACATATCTATGCACAAAAGCTGAGCATCATCTACCCTGTATTCAATTGTGAAAGCAGGTATCATATTTTCATTACTTCAAAGCTTCCAAGAAAATTAAATTTCGGTATTAAATGACACATAAGATGTCGATATGCCGTTAAACAAACAGATCAAATCTTCCACAATGAATTATAATAATTGAATCCGACTTGCGGCCTCAAGTTCAATTGAAACCCAACAGATGTTCAGAGCATTCAGCTTTATTGTGAATTCATCGTGACTAGAGAAAGCTCAGCCTCTGGACAGTGGTGATTAAACGATTTCAGTTCGTCTTTTGAGACTCTGGATACTACAAAACAGAGAGTTTGCAGTCGACACATACATGGTCTTATCAGAAAATCGCAAATGAAATTTTAATCTTGAGCGAGGATAAAAACCATATCTTGGTTTTTGAGCTGTACAATATATGAAGAACGAAGACAAATGTCATGATACGAGAGATCTTGGCTTAGAATCAGAATGACCGTATGGTAGTCAGATATTTGATAAACATGCTATTGGCCAGTTAAGGTGTCTGTTCTGACATTCAATCTCAAGGTTCGTAAAGTATTTTTTTTAGCGATTTAACAAAATATGTGATTGCATTTCAGGTGAGGCCTCATCTTTATTGTCTGCTTTATTTTTCATATCAGTATGCTCACCTTCGTTTTTATACTAGCAATGTTTCGGGCGTTGTAACGACCTCACAATTCGCATGTAATTCGTCAGACGATTCGTGATGCACACTCCTTAGCTAAATGATTAGTGACATACAGCATCAGGAGTGTACATTTAGTATAACGGGATATCAAGATGGAAAACGGAAGGTACCGAGCGCAAATTCCAAATTAGTTTCTTACCTTCACTTTTACACAATTAAGAAAGGCAAAAATCCGTCTTTTACCTCAGAGCTATGGCTGAAGTAGTAGTGTAGATTGGCTGGCAATCAATCTAAGTGAAACCACTGAATTCGAAAACGTAGTCAAGGGAAAACCACTCGACAATTTCCCCAAGAATATATGTTAATTAATAATGGATGAAAACAAAGAACAAATATCTCTGGAGAATTATGATCGCATGTGTACTTGAAGGACATGGAATTAAAAAAGAAATCACGTATTCATTCAATAAAATTATGTTACTTCGTAAGAGGCAGTACTTTGATCACGCTATTCTTGGCCTTCATTGCTGAAGCCATGTTGATGAATAAATTAGAATAATCATTGCTGTTTTGAGGATTTTCTGAAGAAGAGATACATTCTCCGCTTTCACTGGTTTGTGTAGTAAATACAACCATAAAAACAAACGGGCTATAGAAACGATAAAAATTACTGTAATGCTATTAAAAGTAACAGCGAATAAAAATAGCTTGAATGATGATAATAAGATAAATTGGTGGCCGACAATGTATGTCTTAATGAATAATTTGCATGATTAGCCTGAATAATTTCATTTTCCCGAATACTTTTGGATATATTATTGGAAATATGTTATCGAGTAAAAGCCAATGAATAATTAGAAAGACTGCAAGTTTAAAACTATAGTAGTCGTAATGATATCAACAGCGGTCATGACGCTGATGAGAAAATGATGGTGGAGGCATAGAGAGAGAGAGAAGAGAGAGAGAGAGGGGGGGATTTGTAATGTAAAGAAATAAAGAGAGGGAAAGAGAAATGTATAGAGTAAAACTAGAGAGTTTGAAATTGACACTGAAAACAAAGAAAAAGCATATGACGAGCCCTAGTCCAATTACAGAGAGTCTATGTTACTCAGTGAACAAAGAAAACTAAATAATTGAAGTGAATAGGAACAATCAAGAATGATAGACGACAGCATCAATGACATCACTGTGAGTGATGAAGCAGGGAGATGTCATTTGATTTCCAGTATAAGCAATCAGGTTTTATTGGTACTGAAATTCTCTTCTTTTGTCCTACCTTCTTCAATGCTGTTACTGCATCAAAATGAATCCCAGTCAAAACAGCATGGAATAAGGTTGAGGCCGCGCCATTTAAATGAGTAACACTAGACTGTACATATTATTTCACTCAAAAACTTCGTCAGTTACTCTCAGCCAGTAGGTATTAATAGTTAGAGCGGCCTCACCTGTCGTTCGAATCGGAGTCCTTACACCACCATGTGCAAACCAGCACAATCTGCTCAAATTCACTCTGGGCGATTGTTTATATAATGCGTCTATCACGAATCATTCTCACGTAAACTGTTGTGAGGTCAGGTGCTTCTCGTTTTTGCAGTCAGGAATAGGCCCAGGTCAATCCTGCGTCTAGTTTCTGGTGTGAAATCCGTTAAAGAATGTCCTGCAGGGGGCGTATCCCTCCTCGCCTTCCTGGTGAATACTTGCAGACATTACCTTTTTTTACTTTCATTTATACAGAATCTGTTATTACATATGTATCAATTCATTAGACGTTAGTCTTTTATTCGCCAGCAAGGTTATATCGTAAATTAACCTACCTAAACTAAAGGAATCTATCTATCTATCTATCTATCTATCTATCTATCTATCTATCTATCTATCTATCTCAGTGTTTCTCTTTTCTTCTCTATCCACTACTAAGCTTCCTTCTCTCTGTGTATTTCTCTGTGTCTCTCTATCTATCACAGTAGTTCTCTTTTCATCTTTGTCTTTCAAGGTTTATCCGTTATTCTCAATGAGTATATATATATATATATATATATATATATATATATATATATATATATATATATATATATATATATATATGTGTGTGTGTGTGTGACTGTGTGTGTGTGTTCAGTTATATAATATAACATTACAACAAGCCGTTCACCCCGATTTACACTAAAAATCACTTAGTATACGCCTCACTTAGTATACGCTAAAGATTAAAAATTTAGCCTAATAACTATTAGGCTAAATTTTTAATCTTTTAAAATCCTTTCGATTTAAAATCTATCTATCTATCTATCTATCTATCTATCTATCTATCTATTAGTGACTCTCTTTTTTTCTCTCTCTACTACAAGCTTCATTCTCTATCTGTGTGACTGTCCACCTCTTTATCTATCTATCTATCTATCTATCTATCTATCTATCTATATATATATCTCAGTGTTTCTCTTTTCTTCTCTCTCTACTAATAATCTCTTTGCAAGCCTCTCTCCCTATCTATCTATCTATCTATCTATCTATCTATCTATCTATCTATCATGGCCTTGTTGGAATCATTATTCCGTCATTTTGATTCTAATATCCGATGAAAGAATGAAACGATATGCAATCACAGCCTACTCGGCAATAAGCATAACGTCAGCCACAAGAGCACTTCTACCATTCTCACATATCTTCATATTTCCTGAAAGCGCCAAGAAGCAGCCATCAATGTGTCCTTGAATCGATCCGCCTGGCTTCCCCATTTTCAACCTGCTTCCACCCACCACTCCCTGTTTCTATCTTTTCACTACAAAAATTAATTTCCGCACAAATGGGTCTTCTGCATCCTTTAAACAACATCCGTGTCTCATTTTTGCGTCAGTATTTAACGGACATGTCATCGACACTCTTCAATGTAATCAACCGTCAAGTTAGACTTCTTCTCATTTCTTGCTGACTTATATGTTTATCGTTTTCTATATTGTTTTGTAATTTTTATACGTTTTTCTCGACAATTTTTCCAGTTGTATAAAGTTTATTTATTTTTTTGTTGTCTTTTCCTATCATTCAACCTGATTTATTTGCCATTTTATGTCTATTTACGTTTTTTTCTTTCTTTGTGTTGTTTTACATTCATTGTCTCTTCCATTTCTTATTTTCCCAAATGTTTCCATTTTTCTTTCATTAATTTCTCTCCCTCTGTATTTATTGACCACGAAGTGCTTGGGGCAGATGTGGTCCCGTATTTATATATTTAATATATCAATCAAAGGATGATCAGTTGCAGGAAAGAGACGATGGCATCCCTAACTCATAGGGTTATACGCTTGTGTATAAGGGATCTCATTTTTTTTTATCCCTTTCCATTTTTGTTAATTCAGATTTCATATACCTCATTCATATCCATTTGCTTGCAAAATAATCTCATCCAATTGACGTGAAACCGACTGATCTCTTTCACAACGGCGACAGTTTTGTTAACTGACTCCGCAAAAGGCTTTCCAAGACAGGAAATTAAAGCTTGTTTGCAATTCAAAATTTCCGGCATGTTCTCGAGTGTCAGAAGAAGAAAGAAAACGAGAAAACATTTGACTCTAAAAAAAAAAAATATATCGTTTTTAGCTTTCATTGCAGTTCGAATCCAACAAACGATCTCTGATTTTGATATTCTAAATAACAGTTAAATAGAAAAGTAGATAATAGGTATAACTACTACTTCTATGTGCCATGTCCCTCCAGGATGTTGACAATCATAGCTCTCCACAATTTCTTCTCCCCTATAGCTTTTAATACTTTTTGCTATCTCCCCTAAACCATCTCCGCCATCCACATACTAAAACTCGCTAGGCATGCTATGCGTTGTTTTCTTCTGTCTCTCTTGCCTTTAATCTATCCTGTGAGTATCAGATTTTACAAGCCATCGTTCCTCATTTAGGTACTTTAGAAATTTCAATTGTCTCTTCCTGATTTAAGCGTAAGTAGCCATTTAATTTCAATTTATTTTAAAATTTCGAAGTTACTCACATATTCTGCTCATGATATTCTCAGCAGCCTACAGCAAAACCATATTTCTGTTTCTGCAAACCCCTCCTTTATCTTGAACGAGAGAACTATATCATTTGTATATTTTTGCTAGCTTTTCTGTAAATGAAATCAAGGTTCCATTATAATTATTAAACCACATATCCTATATCTTTATACGGTGAATTTCTTGGAATGCATAAAGAGGAAAGAGGGTTTGGAGAATTTGACACTTACAGGGCATATTGAAGTCAAGAGGTGCAAAAAGAAACACCGAGTAACTGAACTAACGATCTTGTGTAAATGGGTGACAGAGCAGGGACTGAAAAGTATAGTAAGCGACAAACGTTGCTTGGAATTACGTAGGATAACGAAGATCTACGAACTCTCACGTACTGAAAGAATGAGGGATATAAAAGCAGAAAACCGAGTCGATATTCGAACTCGCTTCGTCGATTCTGTTTTGGGAAGCGTTGCATTGGTCTGCAGCCTCATAAACAGTAGCGCAATAAAGTACTAACATAACGGTCTTTCTTATTAAATCAAGAAATGAAGTTGTCTTGAATGGCCACTCCTCTAGATCTTTTCCCAGAAATGCAGGTATCCTCTAGGGCTACATCCTTGAACATACGTTATTCCTGATTTTCATCAACGACCCTCTTGATGTTTTCAGTTTTCAATACGGTATCTTTGCCGAAGACAAAATTATTTAGTCCTATATTAATAGTAAGCCTGATCGGGTCGATTAGGAAAAAATGACAGCTGATCTAAAAATGTTCTACATTCAGTTGTTAACTGGGGCAAGGAATGACTTGTTAGATTTAACGCCTCCTAAACGAAACTACTCTCTTCTACGGGTCTAAGAGAATCATTTCTTCCTTCCATTAGCATAGCTGATGCTAACCCCCAGAAGAGTCAGTCGTTGCGCTTATCATTTTCCGCTGACATAAAATGGAAATATTATATCGAATCAAAAGCTAGGTCTCCTGCAAGTAAAGATGGTCCTCTGTGTCGTGCTAGATAAGTTTTCTTGTCCGAATCTATCTTATATATTTATATGTCTATCATTCGTTCAGGCTTTGAATATTGCTACGACTTATGGTGCTCCTGTTATATATTTAGAGATCCTTGATAACATTCAAAGAAGAATCTGCAATATCTTTGGTCCTGACCTGGCATCTCGGCTTCAGTCTTTTATGTGCCTTTTCTATAAATACTTTCACGACAATTGTTCTTATTAACTGTCCTTTATGGTATCTAGACTCTATGAATTAAAGCGTCGTTAGTACGATGCTTTAATTCATTAATGTATTTACTTCCCGTGATTTATTACAGAGACTGGCTGCAAGACCTCGTTCATTTACTGTTGAAATGCCTAGATGTAGTCCTAAGTTCTATGCTAGCAGTTTCTTCTTATCGCATTTCTCGCTAGTGGAACCTTCTTCCGGGTTTTTGTTTTCCAGTCAAATTTGATGTTCACAATTTTAAATGTAATGTCAGTTGTTATTTATTGTCTACTTGTTTTCTTAATTTCCCTTCTTTCATTGTTCTCGATCCTTAGCAATGTTTTTCTCATATTCTTTCAAACTCAGTACACCACGCCTACATTTTAGTGGCTGTTTTGCCTCGCTTGGGGTGGAAAGATAAAAAAAAAAACAAACAAAAAACCCCCAAAAACAAATCGATGTTACATTTTATACTGTTCGAAATAGCTGCCTCCTTGCCAATTTATTCTCGGCTTTTTCATTAATTAAAGCAACAAGGATTATATTTTTTCTCTTGAAGGAGAAAGAAATATTAATTTAATGGTAGGATTGCATCAACGAAACCATTCAAACTCGTCTGGTCACAAGCAAAAAATAAATTGGACGATATTTCATTTCTATATTTTTCTTCGTCTCAAAAGACTTAAGTCTTGGAAATTTAATTCAAGCTCGAAAACACATTTAGAGCAATACTATTAACTTATATTAATTATATAATTTATATTGATATATATGAATTCATAATGAAAGTGAAGGCAATATGATTTGTGTTAAAAATTAAATGCAGAGATCATAAAAGCCAAAACACAAAGTCAATTGAAATGTATACTCCGAGAGTAAACATTCAGCGAACACAAACACACACACAAACATACACACACACACACACACACACACATATATATATATATATATATATATCGAAAAATATAGATCGAAAATGATGCAGAGAAATTTTAAGAACAAAATTCAGTTAATAATTTCGTCAGTGTCTACAAAGCATTAATTCTCTTACAAACAAAATCTTTCTTTCCTTGTCTTCATATATATATATATATATATATATATATATATATATATATATATATGCGCACGCACACACACACAAACTCACACACACACTCACACACACACACACACATATATATATCTATTGTGCATATTTAGGCAACAATTTTTCATTAATGCACGTTTCATTAAATAATATAGACAAGTTTTATCTATTTATTTTAAGTAAGTTCCTTTCATATTGTCTGATAAGCTTAATAACATTATCATTGAAAGATGAAATGAAATTATCATATTGATACATGTTTAAATCCAATCTAAGCTTTCGGCTTACATAACCCATTATCAAAGATGTCAATTACTTTTCTATATATCAACCAATACACGGACAAACAATAATGATAGTCTGTTCCTGTTGCGTGAAAAATTTCAAAGCAACGACTAAATCGTGTATACGAGACGCGGAAACGAAAATCGCGTTGCAGCTCGTGACATCGCACATGACCATGCGAGAAACAAAACCAGAAGTATTAAGTATGGGAAGTCGTTGGTATAAACCAATGGCTTCTGTTATCAATTATAGTTGATGATATCCATATGTTAGTTAAAAATTTAACATTTATAGATTTAAACACACACACACACATATATATATATATATATATAAAATGAAAGACGTAAACAAAAGCCAAATTTCATGAACGTGTGCGTGTAAAAGAACGTTAAATTCATGACTACTCACGTGTAGAAAATGGAATAAAAAAGCGGATTAAAAAAAAACGCGGAGCAAATTAAAAAAAACAAACAAAAAAGCTGAAAATATCTTTAAAAACCAAACACCTGAAGACTTGAAATTTTACGAAGAAACTTTGAAGTCGGGAAAAAATTGATATTTAAAACTTCATTAATCTTTTCATAAAATATCATTAATATTATATATATATATATATATATATGAAAAGATTAATTAAGTTTTCAAATATCAATATATATATATATATATATATATATATATATATATATGCGTGTGTATGTGTGTGTGTTTATTTATGTGTGTGTGTTTAAAATAGTATAGAATTTCGACAAAGTTTTTAAGAAATTTGACAAATGGAAATCGTTTCATTAAAACTAGATTTGGTTACGCGTTTTGCCTTTCTAGGCTTTATCAGATCCAAAAACAAAAACAAAAAAAAATGTGTTAATATTTATTCTGGGTCTTTTTTTATAATTATTTGTTCACGTGGAAAATTATAAATATATTTTTCCAGCATTTTTGTATCAAATAAAAGATAAATCGTCATTTCATTTTCAGAATGGCTTAACAGCAAGATATTCATATTTCATGGTCACTGTGTTTTCTATATTGACAATATGTGTTTAAAATAGGATATGGAATCCCGATAAAGATATAGGTTTAAGTCGCATACGCTCTATGCGTGATACTGAGTACTTTTATTCAGAAATATATGCTATATTTATGGATAAAAATGTTCACTTACAGACATAGATTGTAAGCAACTAAAGATGGCCTGAATCTACCTTCTCGATATCACTTTTCTGACAAGTTTGTGATACGCAAAGGCGGCCAGGTTCTTCATAAACCCATCGGGTCACAGCTGAGTCTATACAATCTCTCTTTCCACCTGCACGTTTTAAATGGATTCGTTTGGTGTTTGGTGTATAATTTTGTCTTGAGGGCAGCCATGGAATGTATTAGGTTGGTGCAAAAATAATGACGTAATAATGTCGTTTTTTGACGTATAACGTCAAAAAACGACATTATTACGTCATTATTTTTGCACCAAACTAATAGAACCGTCTCTCCTCACACTTTAAGTTTAAATGCATTTACCTCCCGTGATTTCCTACAGAGACAAACAGAGAAAGTGAGTCCGATAAACAATTTCTGAAATGCATCCTCTCTTATCGATTTAGCACTAACTTCGCAATGGGGGAAAACTGTCTGGTTTACATTCAATGCCTCGAAACCAAAATACGTACATTCTATCACCGTCGTTCGGACTCTGAACTTCCGCCAGTAATGATGAACGAATGTCGCCTTGAGGAGACGCAATGCCTTTTAGAGAATATTGGGCTTCAGTATCATTCTTGTCCTCAAGTAGAACACGTACATAGGATCCATGGCTAAAATGCAGATAAAATTATTTTGTGTATCGCTTCGGGTAAGTACCTGACTCCTCATGTTATTCTCTAAATTTAAAAGAGCCAGATCAGGCCGAGAATGAAGTACTGTTGTCATATTTGGGCGGAAGCTGCCAGTTCTCACTTTTCAGTCTTGGCAGTGTTCAAAAGCGTCTCTGTGTCCTTATGGGTCACAAATTATTTTTCACCCTCCAACCTCTCCCACATAGGGTGTGTGTGGTGAGTGTCTCACTGCTCTATCCCTTATACCAGGGAAAGTGCTCGGAGGAACTTCATTCCTTGGTTCAGCGAGGTCTAACCTTCACAGCTATAACGCTCCAAGCTACGCGCATTGTAGCAAACCACCTACATTCCACCTCTATTTCATCGGTGAGAAGTAAGTTCCACTCGAACAGCTTCTTCTCTGGAACTACTACTCTGTGAAAAAGCCCCCCCCCCCAAGATGATGTTTTTCCAATCACAACAATCTTAATTTGTTCAAGTCTAGAGTCAACTTTTATTTTCCTCTCCTATCCGTATAAATTGCCCCTTACCATAACCCTCTACTTCGAGTGGCCCCCGGGCATTGTACAAGGTGAACCTTACTGTAAAAAATAAAGAAGGAAAAACAAGATAATCTACACTAAATTACGTAACCTATTATTAGATATCTTAAAAAGTAACAGGAGCTAAACAGTGTATTACAAAACAAGACAATTCATTAGAAACAATGTAAAAAGTGCTGAACTGTTACGTAATATCAATCTCTATCTATAAAAGGCAGGATGTGTGTGTGTGTGTGTGTGTGTGTGTGTAACGAATGCACGGCTGCAATTTTCGACGGATTTGAACGAAAATTTACATGCACATGCTCCAAGTTAGCGGTAAGGCCAAGGCCGACTTTGCATTTCCCAACTCCCATCGATAATGGAAATAATCGATTTTTTCATGCTTCTACGGCAGTTTTCATGTAGTTTGCGGCCATTTTCTACTGGCCAGAGTCAGAGCCTATAGCTGGCTGCCACAAATAGGCAGGACGATTCTATTGGCCAGCGTGAGAACCAACAGCTGACTGACACAAATGTTAACTATCATGCTAGCATGCAAAAAAAAAAAAAAAAAAAATCGATAGCTGCATTCGTCACAATTGGGAAAAATTTAAATCTGCATGGCACTTTACTCCAATTGGGTCATTCGCTTGCTTAAACTCAACGTTAATTCTGATTCCACAGAACTGGGTTGGGTGTGAAATAGTATTTGTTGTTAACATTCTTTTTTCATTCGGTTTTTCCAGTTACGAATCCTTTTTTAAAGCTGATCGTTTTGTGTTCATTTCGTTTAGTTCTTTTTTTCGTAACAGATTTAATGTTTAGTATAGAGCTTCAAAAAAATTCTCAATGTGAGATAGGCAAGAGGTAAGGTATGTAGCAACATCAGCACGGCAAAGTGCACTCCTTTAAAGGCAAGGAAGGGCAAAAATAATTTAAGTCAAGTGATAGCAATTGCTGTATGAGTTGTACGATTTTTGAATCAAGCACGGGCAAAGCCAGGCCATGCTGCTATTACTCCTATAAGGCAGTAAATGCTGGACAGTATCCTTACAGATGGAGAAAATTTTAGGCCACAGAAATGTTGATTTTCTAAGCTGAAAGCATGGGACACCCAAGGAATATTGAACTCACTTTTCAGTCGTAACTGTTTTAGCCAAACAAGCTTGCTGACCACTACAACACGTCGAGGTGCTCTAAAAGCGACAGAAATGTGGTTCCACAGAAAGATGCTGAGAATATCATAAAACGGACATGCGATCAATGAGGAAATTTTAGAGAAAATGGAACCAAAAGGACATTTATATTTAACACCAGATGAGAGAGTTGAAATTTATAGGGCACATAATGGGGAAAGTGGGCTTAGAAAATCTGACACTCACAGATCGTATTAACGGCAAGAGAAGCAGAGGACACAATCTCATAACCTACCTAACGAGCTTGAGTAAATGGTTGGCAGAACAGATGGCGAAAATTTACTAAAAACTAAAAGGAACATATAATTGTGGAGAGTCATGATAGTCCACGTCCTTAAGCGACACTGCACACATGTTGCGATGGATAAATTGTCGTCTAAATTAGGCAAACATGAAAATAAGTCTGAGACCTCATTTTAAAAGATATATTTACCAAAATTACACAAAAATATCTCGAAATACCAAAGAGTAAATTTTTCCAATAAAATCGTCGTTCGGCTTCAACGACGTCCTCCGGACGACGTTCTCCTTGTTTAAGTTGGTGAATGCCGCCATAATTCTTGCTTTCAGTTCATCTTTGCTATCACAAGAAGTTTTGTAGGTCTCTCGCTCAACTGCGTTCCACACATAATAATCAAGGAGGTTGCAGTCTGGGGAGTCAGGTGGCCAGATGTAAGGCGTAATGTAGCCGCAGAAATTGTCTGACAGTCATGACTGCATTCTCCTGCTTGTGTGGCATGGTGCAGAATCCTATTGCCAGACGTATATTCTTCCAGTATCCATCCTCTTGACCCATGGAAGTACTACCTCCTCAAGGCACTTGGTGTGGGCCTCCGTGCTGAGTTTGAGGCCCTGTGGAAAGATGGATGGAAGCATAACGTCCCCATCACTAATGATCACTCCACACACCGTAATCACAATTACACTCATCTATCTATTTTCGAATCTTCGGCACTGTCCTCAGATTGACACCCACTCTGAAAAATTCGTATTAGATCTTCCGGTGCGAATGCCAAGCAGTACAACATGACTTTTCCAAATTTCTGGCACCGTGAATTGCCTCATGGTGTTTTTTTTCCTCACAGATGCTGCCAATCTGACCTTATTAGGCTTTGCTGTCGACAAAATCAAAAACAAACGACGCGCATGCGCGAAATTAAAAATATAAGATGACGACAATTTACACATCGCACCCTGTAGAAGAAGAAAAAAAAAGAATATTATAATAATTATTTCACACTATCTTTCGTTTTTTTTATCTTCGTCTTTTCCTTTTATCCTTTCCTTGAGGAAGAAGAAGAATATGAGTAGGAGGGGCAGAAGAAGAAGAAGCTGAGGAGGAGGAGGGGAAGGAGGAGGAGGAAGAAGAAGAAAAGAAGAAAAAAAGAGGAGGAGAAGAAGAAAAATAAGGAAGAGGATTGATTATCAGATATTTCAGCAAGTGATAAAGTCGTCATCCATATTGACTTTAATATCGGGATACGGCGTCAGTTTAAGTCTTCAAATCGTGTTCTTGAATAGCAATGGCGAACAGCTTATTTGACCACCGGTCTAAACAGGTTATAGCATCCGTTCATGAACCCACGTTGAAAGCAGTGTCGCTTCATAAACTACTTGTTCGTGTCACAAAGGAACGTAAAATAAACAAATCACACGAGATAAAAACCAAGTTCAGAAAGTTCGTGTCATATTCACTGCATGCTCAGATTCCATTTCACATCAAAAAGCGAAAGGAAAATACCTCTCCCATCCAGGGAATACAATTCGACTGCTCAAATAAATAACTTAAAACAGGCGTCTCCCCACCTAGAAAAGAATTAAATATCTCAGCCAGAAGATGACACTTGTCAGATGGACATTTTCCCGGGAGTCACTCTGGTAATCGATAAAATCTGTTATACATGAGACATATCTTGTGACTTTTCTTCAATTTCTCCTCAATGATTAGCTGAAAGCGAACATAAAATGTCGTACGCTTCTCTCTGATTATTCATCTTATTGACGTTCGAATGTGTCCTTTTGCCAATCAGGGGCACACTCTACAATGCAAAATTCGTAGAGGACGAATTTTAATGCAAAATTAGTATCTTGAAGATACCGTTTCTTTGTATATATCTATATATCAAAATACGTTATATAAAAAAAACAAAATAAATATGATACCTGTCAATAAAATCAGTTGATTTGTTTTTGCACTGAAGAGCGAAATTCGGATTCGGAGGATAATTCTTCGAACTTTATATATATATATATATATATATATATATATATATATATACACACACGCACACACAGACATACATACATATGTGTGTGTGTATATATATATATATATATATATATATATATATATATATATATAAATAAATTCTCTATATATTTTATATATGCGCAGTGCTTATTGGAAAGCGCTTAATATCAGTGATAGAGCTAACATAATTTATTAGAATGGATATGATTTTTTAACCAACTCATATCCATTCTAATATATATATATATATATATATATATATATATATATATATATATATATATATATATAGTGTGTGTGTTTAGTTTAGTTTAATTTGTCAACAACTAAACACAATAGAATTCACATATGAAATACAAAAAAAACAATATATATATATATATATATATATATATATATATATATATATATATGTATATATATATATATATATATGTATATATATATATATGTATATATATATATATATATATATATATATGTATATGTATATATATGTATATGTATATATATATGTATATATATATATATATGTATATATATATATATATATATACATACATACATACACGCTCAAAAACAGGCAGGCTGCTACTCGTATTTCTCGCGGAACCACTGCTATAGTTCGTCCAGTGGGCATGACGCTTGCGTGATATCGTAATAGTCCGGGTTCAATTCTCGGTAGTGGATGCGCACTGCTAATTAGCTATGAAGCAGGGGAAAATGTCCGTCCAGTGCATTTTGTTTAGGATTCTTCTAGACTAGATGAATTATGATTATTCTAATCCTCCTTAATTATATATATATATATATGTAATTTTGCTTAAACATTTATTAATTAATTTTTATTGCTCTTCTTATTTATTCAGAACTTTCTTAAAAAGTAAACTGACTTTCAAATACGTTAAATCCTAATAATAATTCGTATGATAATGATATTAATTCGTATGATAATGATATTAATTCGTATGATAATGATATTAATTCGTATTAAACACATAAGCGGACACACACACATACACGCATATAGTTGTGTGCATGTGTTTTTGTGCTGGCACGTAAAGTTTTTAATACTTTCTCCAGACTTTTAAAATAAATCAGAACCTAAGAAGCAGACAGTGAGAGATCTCATGCCAACTTTGAATCAGATTCAATCGGCAGGTAGCTATTTCTTCTGAAAATACATTGTCGAAAAGATTTCACTGAAAAACATTCGAAATCTAAAAATGTATAAAAAAAAAAAGAAAAAAAAAGAAGGAAATAAAATATTTTCCCGTTGTATTTTAACGTAGAATATTTATATTTGTGCAAACATCATTACCAGTGAAAAGATTTCCTATTCGGACACTGTAAGCAAGCATCTTGCACCTTACTTTCGCAACTGGAGTGAAACCCCCGGACTTTGTTCTTTACATTGCGCCTGAAGCAGCGGATAACTGCATTTCCTGATAGCTGTAATTTTTACCCGTCTATCAAAAACATTTTTTTTCTTTCTGTCTCTGTCGCTCTCTGCTTTAAGCCTAGAATTTCTTCTGTGGTTTTTGTTTTCGTTTTCGTTTCGGCGTTTTGCCAAATTTTTTTAAAGTATTACTCTTTGTGAGAATTCAAGAATATGAAGCTATATATTAATTAAAGTTAGGTTTATAGAAGACAAACTCAAATGTCAATAAACAAGAGAAGGTTTGTGTGACGTCAAAATTTTAAATGAGAAAGTTTTGTCTTTGAAAACAAGCATTCCATAATTTTTTAAAACCTTTAGTTTGAACGCCAAACTCTGACACCAGTAGGAAGTACACGGTATTCAGTCATGTGCTTAGGCGATCATGTACGATTCGATGACTGACGAGGTAGATTTTTTCCCGCAGTAGCTTGCCATTTCTTTCTGTGGTAGATCAGTTGCCATCCAAAGCTACAGAACCCATTATATCCTGCTATTTTACCATAGAAGTTATTAGCACGTAAGTGAATGTAATGGCGTTGACTGGAATTCGAGCCGCTATTACTCTACCGTGTTTCAAAAATGAGTGATACGTGCTTGATACATGACTGACAAGGCAGAATTTTTTCCCCGCAGTAGGTTGCCATTTCTTACTGTGGTAGATCAGTTGCCATCCAAAGCTACAGAACCCATTCTGCCCCGCTATTTTACCATAGAAATGAATGTAATGGTTTTGACAGGAATTCGAGCCGCTATCTTTTACCCCAACGTGCCTCCAAAATCTGTGATACACGTTTATTCGATACATGACTGACGAGGCAGATTTTCCCTCATTTCTTTCTGTGATAGATCAGTTGCCATCCAACTTCCATATTTGCCCATACCCAGGAGAAGGAGAGGATTCATACCTTTCCCAAGGGTAATTAGCAGGTAAGTGAATGTAATGGATTCGACTGGAATTCGAACTCGGCTCTCCGATTACTCAATCCGCTATTCATTACTCTACCGTGCTTCCTCGCTATTAGCGGGACAGAATTGTATTTTAATAATAATAAAAAAAAAAAAAACGTAAATGAGAAAATCGTAGAAAATTGGTTCTCTGTGGAATTATATCCTGATAAAATTAGCCAAGGAAACAACGGTGTTTTCGTAATTCTACACAGTCTAGCTTTTTGCTATTAATGATTAACTTCTACCTTATCTCTTCTTCGGATTAGGTAGAGTTTAACTTAATTGAAGTGCTTAGTGCCCTGAGATTCTAATTCCAACACAGTGGGATTATCTCGCCATTGCACTAAAATCAGCAGCAGCTGCTAGAAGTGGGATTTGTTTGCTACAACAGTTTTCAACTGTGCAGGGATACAGCATTAAGCCAAACGTATGATTTTTGCCCGTTTGGACGGGCAAATAAATGGCAGTTTTCAGAAAATCACGAGATGTTTTTTTTTTTTACACTCTTCATACAATACATGGTCCCAGAATTACTCATTGAGATTGTTTTAAGGACGTAAGAGGATTTAAGAAGAGCCGGTTATGAGGATATGTCGAATAAATATTAGGTTGGTGCAAAAATAATGTCGTTTTCTCACATGTGAGAAAACGACATTATTTTTGCACCGACCTAATAGATGGTAATTTATTGAAGCTAAGATTATAGCGACTCAGGAAGCATCTTCTCAAGAATTTGTTCCACAGAATAACAACTCTTGGGAAGTAGCATTCCGAATGGAATTTCCTTCTTACCAATGGAATTCGAAGGAAATGATGATTCGGCCCTTGGCACACGGCATGGAGGGTCCTGTCCGTAAAGGGCTGAAGTCGTGCCACTAAGTTAGTGTTAACATATACTATGAAAAACTTGATATACATTTCGTCTATGGCAAAGGGGGGTAGAGTGGAATATAATTCATCACCCACAAGGCCGCCTAAATGTTTTTAAGCTCTATTAAGCTTCGAAGGTGTGGATAGGGCAGCTCTAGCCCAGAAACGCTAGCAATTAAACTACCTTTAATCTAATTTCACTCATATCGTTTATTTATTATATTTGTTGAGAAGGACACCTTCCAGAATAATGGTCAGTGTAGTTGCGATAAAAATACAACATACAGGGTTTTTCAAAAAGAATAAGCCGATTTCATTACACAATATTTTGATAAAGAAAAGCAATAGAAAACTCCAGCCAAGTCACAAGTATTCTACTCGCAATCAACTTTTATTTCCTGTCTTAAAAGTGTTCAATGTGGCCACCACCTGCAGCACAGGCAACATCAGTGCGATATGAGAATTCCTCCCAGACGCGTATCAGCATATCACGATCCACAGAGTTGATCACTATTGTTATTCGATGTTTAATTTTATCGAAATTACTGGGTGGCAGTGGAACATAAACGCGATAAACGCGTATAGCAACAAGAAAAAAAACTCACACACAGTGAGGTCTGGGGATACCGTAAGCCAAGGACAAAGAGCGAGGGTCTTGGTTAAGTGCCCGGACGAGGCGTAGTCTGTAAGGTTTCAAATGTAGCATAGGCCAGATAGAGGATTGAGAGATCGCAAACTCACGGATGTAGACTTCCGTCGACTCCCCTCAAACGCAGCACGGATTCTCGCCACTTGTTCCTCCGAAACTCGTGGTTGTCCTGAGTTTTTTCCTTTACACATACACCCACTCTGTTGAAATTGTTTAAACCACCGTCGAATGTTCTTAGGAGAGGTCGGATTAACGTCGAATTGCTTTCGAAAATCACGCCACACCGTGACAACCGTATTTATTTTCGCGACCTCGAGAACGCAGAACGCCTTTTGCTGAGGACTTGCCATTCCGCGGGTAAGCAAACAACTGAACGGTGCCAGAAATACGACGAGACTATAGCGCCCCTGTGGTAGCCATTCAAAACTCAGAAAACTCCTCTTTCAAATGGTCACTGACTCATTTCATGACGATGCATGGGAACTGAAGCAATGCATTTTAAAATCGGTTCATTCTTTTTTTAATACCCTGTATATTTAATGTGAAAGAAATCCTAGTCAAAAATTTCTAAATGATTGACCTTTCTCCTAATTATATTATTCGGTCGAGTTAGCTCAAACATTCATGAGTCTATCACACCAACTATCACGATCCTGCATCAAGGTCGGAATGTCATTAAAGTGACATAACAGTCAATCTAGGTGGTTGCTGGACGTTCAGCTCGTCTTGCCCCTAGCTAGATGTCCAGAAGAGTATATCACTCGCGAGTTCTTGTTTTGTTCGTCATCAATGTCCTGCAAAACGCATTCTACGTTCACGTAAGATTGTAGAAATATCAAGGATGGGTAAACTGAACTGTGATTGAGTTCAATGTTGTCTCCAAGAGATGTTAATTCTAGCTCTCATCTTCAAGTGTAGATTCCATCAATCTTAGACTGTGGGATTTTCTCTAACGCCCAAGCAGTGATGTCATACATTATCACCGCCTCTGTAGAGGCTTGAAAGTAACTCTGCTTCAGGTTGTCTGGTAGATCAGCTTTGTAGATTGCATCCATTTATTTAGGGAGACCAAAACTTTACCTATGAGAATTTTCACATCTTTTTCCGTAAAATTTCTTTCGCTTCCTAGGTACAAAAAAGATTCGATAGATTTTATTGATTCACCTGTTTGTATTGAGCCTTACTAGTTGAAGCACTTGAATTCAGTTTTAGAGGCATTGACATAGAGTCCAACATCGTTAACAGAATTTTCTAGATGATGTAGGATAACTGTGGCATTGGGAATGGTGTCTTCAGTGATGGCCAGGTCATCTGCATAGTCAATATCCGTCAACTCCTCCTAATGCTATTAGAAGTATTATTAGTGTAATCGGAGTAATGTTACTATAAATACTATAATCGTATTTTTTTCCTATAAAGTATCTCCCATAAAGCACCCTGCGTCCTGTAAATCGAAGGTCGGTGTGGGAAGTTATAAGTTTGGGATGTGAGGTGGGTGTCAGCTCCCAATTTACATCCGATTCTGAGTCATTGAAAGTAACAACAAGTCCAGTGTCTCAAAATTTAATTAACAATGATTTTAGAGAAGCTATTTATGTAGTTAGGATACTAGGATATTGACAAGAAACAAAATTCCTAATACAGTAACACCTTTCTTAAACTAGCGGTCACAAAGCAGCTTCATTTATGGTAGACACTTTAAGAATAATACTACTATGTATTACGCTTTCGGCAGCACATTAGCTGGGTATTTCCGCTTCAACAAGTAATCCTACTTACAATACTTAACGATGTCAAATACAGTAGTCCGTTAGCAGCTGAAATAGTCGAGATTTTAGGCTGTGATAAGCCTAGATTTCAGGGATCTAACTTCTTTTTTAATTATTACATTCTAAATAGTTACTGTAAATTTGCTACTTCTCGGTCTGTGATGAATTTTTAATGATTAGTCACGTTTTCCTGCTGAAATCTGTTAGTCAGTGGCTAAAACTAGAAATAGTGAAGAAGTCTATGAAATACAAGGAGACATTTTTTCCGATTTCTTCCTTCAATTTTATCTAATATATTGGAACACCTTATAAACAGCAAAATATGGTAATTTATATGAACAAACTTCATTCTGTAATGATAAAATAATAGTTAAAAATTAAAGAGTGAAGCCTGACGGGTAGATTTATGTTTCTGTGGTAGTTGGTTTTACGTAGCTTAATAGGTCACACTTAAACTGGGTTCACTTAAAAAGGGGACTTGCCTATTGTATGAAGCTCTTAGCAGTTTGAAAAAGCAAGTAAAATCAAGATTGAAAAAACGTGTGAAAATATTATTAACTGACTGTGCTTCACATGGTAATAACATTTTAGACAATACAGTGTAACCCGGATATAAGAGAGTTGTCGGGACCGAAGAAGAAGAAGTATCTTATATCCGGGTTTCTCTTATATCCGGGTTTGGTCTATTTTGTTTAGGTAAGTATGGCTCTAATTTGGGACCAGATAATATCTCTCTTATATCCGGGGTTCTCT
Organism: Acanthosepion lycidas; assembly: GCA_963932145.1. Taxonomy (NCBI): domain Eukaryota; kingdom Metazoa; phylum Mollusca; class Cephalopoda; order Sepiida; family Sepiidae; genus Acanthosepion; species Acanthosepion lycidas. The sequence goes on along the minus strand of OZ010591.1, from coordinate 58,803,583 downwards.
TATATCCGGGGTTCTCTTATATCCGGGTTACACTGTATTACGATAAAAACTTATTTATAAGT
>OZ010591.1:58791021-58798521 GCA_963932145.1 Acanthosepion lycidas | reverse complement strand
TTATTCCTTTCCATTTTTATAACGGGTATTCAGTATTTTGTATAACTCACACAGATTTAGGAACTGGCGTTTTGACTGGAGGGATGGTAGCGTGATTCCATCTGCAGCTTTTTTTTTCTTTTTTTTTAAATCATTTTGCACCAAACAAAGTGATAATGCCGCTAAGATGCAATCGGTGACTGAGAGTGAAGGAAAATGAAGAGACGTTAGCGAGGAGATCGGACTGTAAAAGAACAGCGTTCAGGAACACAGAAGATGGCAGGTGACGTTTCATTTAAATGTTTTGAAGATCGTAGGTGGCAGGGAAGCAAGAAACCGGAAGGGAGTTGCACAGATGGGAAGTGCGAAAGAAGAAACTTTTAAAATAGAACATACGCTTACAACTAGTTAGCTCAATAATAAGACCTAATTGCCAATATAGAAGCACTTGTTCCGTCTTACGTCTCTTATGCAATGGCTAAAAACATATACGGTTTTGTAGAATCTAACAGAATTCGTATAATAATTTAGTTTGAAACAAAGAAAATAGAAGTATCATGGGCCTGACCTTGATACGTCATTGCCAAACTCGAAACTTGGATATAGAGTTTTGCATATGGGTTATAGAGTTAAAATTCCTGATCAAAATTTATCTAATCATCAGACAAGAGACTAATTCAATCACTTTTATAAACGGCCATGTTGATAAACAGGAAAAAAAATATACTTTGGGATTTTTGAGATTCAGAGACATATTGCCATTCAACAAAGATCCAGTTCTTGTGAACAAAGAAAAAATGATTATCAAATTGTGCATGTGGATATTCTCACTGGCCACAGTTTGAAGAGAAATCAAAGTGAAAAATCAATCGTACCTCGCTTAAGAGCTGAAGGGATCATGGATCATGAGGGTTAGAGTCAGTACTATAATAAACAATGTATGAACGAAACAAATAAAAAAGAAAGAAAAAGAAAGAAGGAAAGGATGAATGAAGGAAAAAGGAAAGAAGAAAAAATTAAAAAAAAGAAAGTAAAGAAAAATGGAAAATATGAAAATGGAAATAAATGATAAAAAAGAAAAGTTGAACTAAGAGAAAAAGTCGAATGAAATAAAGATAGAAAGAAAGGAAAAAGAAGATAGACAACAAAAGAAAACAAAGTAAAGTGTGAAATAAATAAATAAAGACAAAAGGAGAGCGTAAAGAAAGAAATCAAGGCAAAGAAAGATAGAACGAAAGAAAACTCGACGAAAAAGAAAGAAAGAAAGAAATAGAGTAATAAATAAATAAATAAATAAATAAATAAAAGCAAAGAAAGAAAAGGCACAGCAAGAAAGAAAGAAAGAAAGAAAGAAAGAAAGAAAAAAGAAAGAAAAAGCAAAGAAAAAATGAATGAAAGAAAGAAAGACATAAAAAATGGCAAAGAAATAAAGATTGAAAGAAAGAATGAAAGAAAGAAAGAAAGACAAAAAATGGCAAATAAATAAATAAATAAATAAAGAAAGACATAAAAAATGGCAAAGAAAGAAAGAAAGAGGAAACAGATGGGAAAAGTAATATAAAAAAGATACCTGTTGATTGTTGATAGAATAAAACAGAAAGAAATTAAAATAGAAATTAGAAAAAAAAAAAAAAAACATCCGCGAAGAACAAGGCAGTGAATAGGAAAAAAAAAAGGGGGACAAAAGGGGGACAAAAGAGAAATAAATTAGAAAATTTGAAAAAAAAAAAAAAAAAAACAAAAAAAAAAAAAGAAATACTGGAGAAACTACAACAAATTATTACATGACGAAGCCTAATAAAAAATTAATAAAAAATTAATAAAAAAAAAAAAAAATGCCGAACAATGTCCGAAATTAAGAAATTCAGATAGAAAAACAAGAAAAATAAAAACGCAAAACTGAAATAAAAATATTTTTAAAACGCGAAAATATTGAGGGAAGAAGAAAAAAGAAAAGTATAGAAAATTATAACAGAATCTTCTATGAGGCTTTAAGAGTATTGTTGACAAGAAAAAAATGCTTCAGGACTCTATGCCTCTATGACACAGTGCTGAACAGGAAGTACACACTTGGCTTCCCCATCGATGCTGGAGCTTTATGGATTAACTACACATGGGTATATTCGAATTCATATTCAACAAATATATATATATATATATATATATATATATATATATATATATATATATATATATATATGTGTGTGTGTGTGTGTGTGTGTGTGTGTGTCAGTGCGTGCTCCAGTCGTAGTTATTTGGCTTCTGTTTTCTTTAACGAATGGGGTTTCTTTAATAATAATAATAAAAAAAACTTATATCAGTTTTTCAGAACTTATATCTGTTTTTCAAAACGTTCAGTTCAAGTTATATCTGAGGAGTGATCATTTCCTTGCCATTTGTTTTGTTCTTCATTTACTTTGCGTATTGCAAATTTTAACGGCAAAATAAGTTCGAGCTGAGGACAATGAATTTAGAATAATTCTAAAAGATTTTTTTCTGAAAATGAAAAAAGCTGATAAGGAACAGAAGCATTCCTGGTTTTCCAAGGCCATTGTACTAGGTATGATTAAGGTCTAAGCTCATGACAAAGTTATTCGTAGTGGGGATAAGAATGGTCTTCACCAAAAGGTTAACATTCTTTCAAGAAGTAGGACTCAATATAAGTCTTTCCAAAATAGAAACCCTGGTGTGGAATTCAAATGAAAGCAGTGAAGGCACATATCCTGAATTCAATATAAAATACTGAATATAATTAGTAAATACATGTGGATATTGTGTTAGGATTTTCCTTACTGGAAACTTTGGAATAAAACGAACTGACTCGAAGTTATAAAATAATATATTTTTATTTAGTTTAGTGATTTGAGAGACCTTTGATATTTGGTGCAGCAAGAAATTACGTTTATAAGACGGATATTGGTAGAATGTTTGGAGAAATTCCTACGGTGGTAGTTTTGAAGTCAGACCATGATAGGGTTAGTAGTAATATTAGAAAGAGGTCAGTGTCAATCTACTATGTTTTTTGTCAGTTGGCGCTATTAACGCCTATTGAAAAGAACTGTCTTCCTTCAATGACCAAATGGCAGAAATTAACATTTTCTATTCTTTATGGATTTTTTCACAAGCGTGTTACAATAAATATTTTTGGTATTTGTTAATGAAGAGTGGCATGATTCTTTAAGTTTCTGACCTTTCTTTCTAGTAACTCGTACCGACTATCCTGACCGCCAGAAGTTCCAGCCGAATTGTGACATCCTTCCCTTCTCTGGGTCTTTCAAACACAGCGTAGGCACAGAAAGAGTTAACATAGCATCTAGTCGGGGACACATGTTGAAGTCAAACCACAACTAGTGCCGTGACTAGCATAGGACCAAAAGAGAACGGAAAGTTCGACACTGAAATCCGAATGTGCATTGGGATAGAAGATGCCCCCAAAACCTAAACAGGGTATTAAGAAAAAGAAAAAAAAAATCGCCCGCAAAAAAAGAAAAAAAGACTACTGAACTGTTACACTCCCCTTATATTGCAGTGAATACTAGACAATCTCCTCAGAGATGGAGAAAAGACTTGAAGAACAGTTTTATAAAAATGGAAACAGAAAGGATACATGATTAACATCAGGAAGTCGAAATAACTAGGACACATAATGAGGAAGGACACCTTGGAAAATTTGATAGTCACATGACAGGGACAGAAAGAAACAAAGCTTCACCTATCTTGGGCAAATGAATGGCGGATCAGGGTTTAATAGTGATAACAAAAATACAACCTTTATCAAGAACTGCAAAGTACAGGTATGTGGAGAGCCATGATTGTCAAAGTCCCGATTTATTATGTTTTCAGATTTCATTAAATATTAAAATTTCATTATATTATAAGAAAAAAACAAACCAGCTCAGGGTATTTACCCGAGCTACCCACAGATCGGGATGTGGCAAAATGCTGATTTTACGTGGGTCTTTCCGACTCTTTAGTCTCGGGTAAAAATTTCCCGTAGACCCCGTATACAGGGGGTCGTGTTTGTCTACCTCCCCAGACGAGACTGCCCTTCCTCCCTTCCCGAAGACATACAGTATATTCCAAACTTAGCGGTTTGGCACACTAAAAAAAAAAAAAATATCTAAAAGCAAAACCATTGACTAGACTCCTGCATTCTCGTCCATGTGCGGGTGGTGTAATGTATAGCAGCTCAGAATGAGAAAATAGAGGGTTGAGTTCAAATTAAAAGCGTGTTCGTTACATTTATTTATACACGAGTATACTTGGAAAGGGTATGACCCTGGCTCCCCAAGCTATGGGTTAAATGATAGACTTCGTATCCGGAAAGAATTATTGTTATTCTTAAAATCTTGCTAATGCAATATTTACTCGCAAAAAAACAATTATTCTTACAATTCAAAAGTATAATTCGTTTTTAAATAACCCACAAAGGGTTGATTAGCAGTAAAAAAAAAATCAAAAAAATATTAATCAATCAAGGAATCTAATCAACCATTCATAGCAAGAAAAATGATTTTTAAAAATATCGGAGTATTTTAGAAAAAAATCCACGCACAAAAAAAATATGAAAAATTCATATTTTATTGAAAATGTCATGTTCAAACGCTTACGGCCTTGGCCGATAACTTTGTTTATTGTGGAAGCAATAAACAATTTATTACTTTTTCTTTCTTTACACATTCCTTTGTTTGTATCGTGTGTTTAATGGAATAAACATAAACACTGATAAGTGTTTTTTTTATAATTAAAGAATGCACTTATTTAGAATATTATTTAATTTAAGAAAACAAAGAAAGTGAAGAATGTTGGTAATCTTAATATATTTTATGAGATTTCATTTAATAGATTGGCATCTCGCCTATTAAAATTGTAGGTAAGTTTGCGCTTCCTTTCACCGCTATCTTGTTTGTAAATAGGTCATATAAAAGAAATAATGACATTAAACCTGAAGCGGGAATTTACGACATAGATTGCGAATATACCACATGAAACGAATGTGAAAGACATCATGGAATTTCAATAAAGGAATATCGGAAAATATTAGGTTGGTGCAAAAATATTTTCGTTTTTTAACATATGTTACTATGTGAGAAAACGAAATTATTTTAGCACCAACCTAATAAAAGTGATCTAAAAAACAATAAACAATGAATCAGTCGTCCATCGTCATAGTCTGCCCCAAATTTTCACTTTTGGTTAAAAAGGAATTTATTTTATTGAGGCGAAAATATATCGACAGAGAACTAATTTCCAAATCTTCTACGGTAAATGTATATACAAGATCATACAGCGTACCTCATTTCTTCACAGACTTTCTACGAATACAATGTGGGATAATTAAAAAGAAAAGGATAATAAAGTCAGTCAGTTATGTGCCATACATGATACATGCTTAGGCGATCATGTATCTTTCGATACATAACTGATGAGTCAGATTTTTTCCCACAGAAGGAAAGAATAAAAACAAAACCGAAAACAATATAAACGACTGATGTGTCGCTACTCTCGAACCAAGTAAAAACTTATTGACTTAAATGTTAAACCCCAGGAGAGCAAAACTCCACGCCTTCTTCGCCTCATTATTTCCACTGACATGAAGTGAAGCGACTATATCGAATCAATAGCTAAGTCTATTATTTACATTATTCGGATTATTGTCCTCATCTTTGTCGCCGTACTTATTACAACGTTTCGGCCATTGTACGCTCCGGCCTTCTTCAGGTGGTTGGAATGTCGAACTGAACCCTTTATTTCACTCACTGGAGTAGACTGTTCTAGTTCCCCATGCCATGTTTAATGGATGTCAGTTATCAGTTATCCTGTTAAATAATCTTTATCCACTGTGCCATGTGTCCTTCATGGCACAGTGGATAAAGGCGTTAGTTAGATCCAGGGACAGGACCCAAAGAGTGTGAGTTCAATACCCGGTTAAGGCAGTTGAGAACTTTCAGAGGGAAATTAACATAGTCCGAATAATGTAAATAATGTACATAATACCTCATCTCAGAAATATAGACAAAGCTAAGTCTATTGCAAAGAAAGTTGGTTAACTGTGTCATGCTAGAAAGTCTTCTCTCGTTAGAATCCATCTTGTATATTCGTCCCTGCATTAAATACTGCTGTCATATCTTTTCTAGTATTCCAGCTGTATATCACGAGTTTCTTGACAAAATTCAAAGAAGGGTCTGTAATGTAATTGGTCTTGAACTGGCATCTCGACTTGTCACTTTCTCACCATCGTGACGTGGCTTCCCTATGACTTTTCTACAAATATTTTCATGGAAACTCTTCTGATGAGCTTTCTTCTTTAGTGCTTCGATGACATGAATTTAAGAGTGCTGCTAGATTGGCAATTAGGTCTCACCGTTTAATTACTGAACTAAAAAGATGCAACTATCTGTTCTATTTTAATAGTTTCTTTTATCACACTTCTCACCTTTGAAACTTCTTTCAATTTTTTTCCTGCTTCCTTGCCACCCACAATCTTCAAAAATCCAAATTTAACGTCAGTCGCCATATTCTGTATTCCTGAACTCTGTTTTTTTTTATTGTCCTCTCTTCACTTCTCTTTTTAAAGTTATTTTCGTTCTCTTTTAATTCGTGTTACCCACTTCGCTCTAGTGGTATTATCGTCTTGCTTGGGGTGAAATGATTGAAAAAAATATCTATATTCAACCAATATTTACCTATTTCTGAACCATGTGGACATATTTATACACCATTGATGTTTGAAGTACGGGGAATGTTCCTACGATCATAATGGGTAGAAAAGTATCATATACTTGTTTCTTTTATTTTAATAACTATTACCAAATTAATTCTTGGCTTCAGTCAACATTATCATAATTATACAACTATAGAATATCTGGGAAAGAAAAAAAAATTGCTAGCGAGACAAACAAAACAAGTAAACAGTTTTCCTACGGTTGGTGTCAAACGATGAACTGTAAGAAAACCACATGTAATAATAACACAGGTAATAAGTAAAAAAAAAAAAAAAAAAATAGGAAAAAATGCCATGAGTGAAAAAAGACTCTTTACACTGATTACAATTAAACACCAGTATCTGTTTCATTTTAAGCTATTTAAAGTTCAATTTCTAATCAAAGGACAGTTGTCTGATTATTTAATTTTGGTTCAGTTGTCCGTGAAACGTCAAGTACTCACCATTGATCTCAGTGGCTCTACCACAAGAGAAGATTTGCTTCCAAGGATACATCTATAGAAAACAAATTATAATATCGACAACTATCATGGAGATGTTTTCCTATTTTCGCACTTCGTACCGGCGCCATTATTATATATTGAACATTAGAGCTTCTAACATGTTATGCTATAGCTATAAACAGTTAAATGCGTTAAAACACACACAACTACTATCCAAATAAGTCATTAGCAAATTGAAGAATAAAGCTTGTGTAATATTTGGACTTTTTACCCTTACTCCGTATATGGTAAAATCGAATTTTCGGTTTGGAGGTGACACTTTTTTAATTACTTTTGGAAAAAAAAATCGTAGGG
>OZ010591.1:58713521-58786021 GCA_963932145.1 Acanthosepion lycidas | reverse complement strand
AAAAATGACAAGAAAATTCTTTGCCTTTGGCATGAATGACATTAGAATAAGAGCTTTCAGTATATTCCTTGCTTACATAATTAGAAAAAAAAAACTGTCATCATTTGTTGGCGTTAAAATGGGCGTCAGACGCTTAATTTCGAGACAGTCGTCATCAAATTTGTTCTCTGCTGTTGTCTTTTCTTGAGTCTCTCAAAAACCAGAATATCTTTTCATTTCGAATCACGTTTCTGAATAAGAGTTTTTAATTCAATGCTTCTCTTCACTCTATCTTATAATAATCATTATTTGTATTTATTTATACGTTTTGAAACAACCAATAATGTTCAAGTTGTAATCTTTTTTTACTAAATTTTATGCATATTATTTTTTTATAATAATTATTTTTCATTATACTTTTTTCATATTATTAATTTCTTTATTTACAAGATACCCCGATTTAATATAATGCATTTTTTAATCCAACGTTATTTCTTGCGTTAAACGTGAAATTAAGTGGCTACATATATTTGAGTAGATAATTCTTTCTTTTTAAATAGTGGAATTAATGTTAACTCGTCTAGAGATTGAAAGATGTAATTTTTCTTTCACTCTCTATGCTGGTAGATATTAAGTTCACTGTTTAAAATATGGTTTATTGTGATTGGTAATATACAAGGTGTATCATGAATACTTTTACAAACTTTGGAACGGGTCCCTCACAGCAAAACAAAAACAAACGTCCATATAAACATATGTCCGCAAATCCTCCGTCTTTTTGTGTTAGTTTAAAGTTTACGGTAGACGCAGTTAAATGTGCAGTCCAAAATAGAATCCAAACATTGTTTGGGTTATATCTTGGACTAAATATATATATATATATATATATATATATGTGTGTATATATATATATATATATATATATATATATATATATATATATATATATATATATATATATATATATATATATGGTGTATAAAAAATGCTTTTAGACACTTTGGGGGCGGATTCCACATACCGAAAGAAGGACAAAAGTCCATATAAACACATATCAGCAAATACTTCGTTTTTGAATTATTAAGTTTAAAGTAAGTTTATGGTAGATGGCGCTGTGCCAAGAATCATTTGAGGCACATTATGCTTTATGAGTTCAAGAAAGGAAACACGGCAGCCGAAGCAGCTAGAAACATTCACTCAGTTTATGGAGAGGAATGTGTGAATGAAAGAACTTGCAGAAGATTGTTTGCAAAATTCAGAGGTGGAGATTTCACCCTTGAAGATGAAGATCGAACCGGACGTCCAGTTGAGTTTGATGAAAAGCTTCTTGAAGCAGCCCTTGAAGAAAATCCTACTTTATCAGTTGAGGAATTGGCAGTGGTTCTCAGTTCAAACCATACAACTGTTCATCGTCATCTTCAACAACTTGGAAAAGTTCATAAACTTGGAAAATGGGTGCCTCATGAATTGTTCGAAAACAACCTCAAATCCCGAGTTGACATCTGCTCTTCTCTCCATTCTCGCCAACTTGTTTCACCTTTTTTGGAGAGACTTGTGACTGGCGACGAAAAATGGAACTTTTATCGAAATGTTAAGCGTCGTAGACAGTGGCTTGGCAAAGGGGAAGGACCCCAGCCACAGCCGAGAAGTGAACTTCATGGGCAAAAGGTTCTTCTTTCAATCTGGTGGGATCGCCAAGGAATAATCCACTTTGAATTCTTACCACCTAATGCAACAATTAATGCTCAAATATACTGTCAGCAATTAGAGCGTTTGAACCAAGCTTTAAGGAAAAAAAAGACAGGCTCTAGTGAATCGAAACGAGGTGATGTTTCATCAGGACAATGCACGACCCCACACAGCAAGAATCACGTCACAAAAGCTCGAAGAACTTGGTTGGAAGAAAATTCCTCATCCACCTTATTTTCCCGATCTTGTTCCTTTAGACTACCATTTGTTTCATAGCTTACAGAATCATTTGGAAGAAACAGATTTTGTAACACAGGAAGATGTTAAAACTGACATTTGTGAGTTCTTCGAATCAAAGCCAAAAGAATTTTACAGTAATGGAATTAGTAAGCTCGTTAATAGATGGGAGGAAGTCATAGATAATCAGGGAAAATACATTGTTGATTGAATCTGTAATTAAATGTAACATTTGGTCAATTGTTTTCTTTATTCAAAATTCGGATAGAACTTATGTGATGACCAGATACGGCCATGGAACTTCCTCCCGGCTCCATGCTTTCCAGCCAACTTTATTCTGCAAAAATGTAAATGCAATATCAATCGCTGTCTACTGTCCTAATGAGTACTCTTTTCCCTTTTGTCCATTATTAATGTTTCTGCTTTTTCTATTTCTTCGACACCGAGTAAACCCTTGTGTCTTAGTGGCTTTATTGCCTTTCATGGGTTGATACTGATGAAAAAAATATAAATAGTATTCCGTTTCCATTATTTCTACTTCTCGTTTGCTAACACAATTAGCGTTAATTGGATTATTGATAGCATAATGGTTAACGCGTTGATCGATGTATTCGATTCTAAGTCCAATTCATAACAATGAGCTTTTAAATCTTGACAGCCTTGTACCAGTTTTCAGTGACTGGCACGCATTTTTCTTTATTACATTCATCTATAATATCAACAAATAATTCCTTTCACTCATCACCGATCGATCATCGTTATCAGCGTAATCGGCTTTATCCCCAATAATCTCCATTTTGATTTCCATTGTGGTCGCCGTCATTTTGAGAGTTTGCCTGATTTCATATCATTTATCGATTGCCGGCGTTTATTTCACAGCATCATTGTTCCAATCATTGACATCATTATCAATCAGCCAATCGTTCTTTTCATTTCTCTGGCCGTAAGCCTATTTTACAAGTTTATCTTCTTCTTTTTTACTACTTTAAATTCAACTATCGTGAATAATTATTCATTAATTTTAACGAATTACAATCTGTATTTCTATTTTGATATTTCAAGTCGACATGCTCCGTCATTTGGTTTACATATATTAGGTGGTGCTAAAATAATTTCGTTTTCTCACATAGTAACATATGTTAGAAAACGAAATTATTTTTGCACCAACCTAATATATATATATATATTGATTTAAGATTTATTGGACTTTAAGCCGAGCCGCGCTACTAACAAGGTATTCACTGAAATGGTTAATTATCTTTGGTTGACTTTTACTTCTTTCTTCTTGTTAAGTATTTATTTATGCTTGTAATTAAATACTGTTTTATTTTAACATTGAAGGCTTGAGTTATACTTCATCATTAACGTCGATCTCACTTCACAAAAACCACAAAGCCTACATTTTAGAGTGATTGATGTTTGTGGTATTTTATGGTATTTGTAGCAAGGGCTGTGCTGAAATTATCAAGCTTTCAATTGCACGTTTCAGATCACCACCTTTCAGCCATATCAACGATGTTGCTTTGCCCTTCAACTCTTGTGTACCTCTCTTAAATTTGCAATAGAATGTTATTCTTAGAATAACTTCCCTACTTATTCCCTCTGACTTTCTCTTGAATTTCTATTTTCCAATGACATTCTCTGGATAAATATCCATATCTTAACAGATCCTCATCACAGCTTGATTTGCATATTTTAAATGTTCTCCGCTCACTTTCAACACAAGCTTGAACACGTATAAGGCCTTTACCTTGATTCTTTCTCTTTATATACAACCTGGCCACGTTTGCTTCAGGCTGCAAATCGCCATGAATAGTCAGCACCTTTCAGGTCTTTCTATCAAGCTTTGTAATTCTTCTTTTGTCCACATAATGGACCCGCTGGGCCGAATCACTGCAACTGTCCACATGTGCATTGCTATAACCAAATTAAGATTAAAAAAGGAACTTTCGGTAACGAAGGTGTTGTACCGGGCAGGCTTGGAATACCTGGTCTGGCTCCAGCAGGTCGTTATTCCACAACAGACCTTACTCAAGTGTGCGAAAATAGGCACAAATGGTTTCAAGACGAGTACATAATTCTGATTGAATGTCATGAAAAAGCAAAATTATTATTAATAATAATAATAACGATAATTCTTCGGAGAAATTTATATATGCATAGATATATAAATACATCATGTCAATGATATTTCTGTTAACTACATTAAGTTCCAATTTACTATTTGCGCAACTACTGTACTTCGTAATGTTATTAAAATCAACCATATAAATGACTAATAACTATTAACTAATATATAATTGCTTCTCATTATCAGGGCCCTATCAAAGGGATCTAATACTTCACCGCTGTAGAGGTCCACTTGTGCGGGGAAGTTGAAATTAATATTAAGCTCAAGCCCCAGAGGGCCTTCTCCAAAGGCATTACCCGTACTTATGGAGGAACTGAGTTTATTGCCTAGCGCCTGAGGAGACCCCAAAAGGGGAAGTGCCGAGGGGTCCTGAACAATTTTTCCACGGTATTGCTGTTAAACTCACTTTAGGCTGACCTTGTGCCTTAATCGGTTTTGACATGGGCTGGCCAAAAAATACTCATGTCAAAGACTGTTTCATGCTAGACGCAATCATCAGGACTGATGATTGGGTCTTCCATGAAACAGTCGGTCGCATCTAAGTGTTGACTTCAATATTCACTTTTATATTTACATACGCTCTAGCTCTGATATTGAACACTTTATCCCATAAATGTAGCACAACTTAAAACTATATTTCTTCATATATATATATATATATATATATATATATATATATATATATATATATATATATATATAAGTGTCATTTATACTGTTGATAATAATAATCACTTGTTTATATATATATATTATCAACAATATAAATGATATTAATCATTATCTACTACATAAAAGTTTCTCAGTATCATTGACCATATAAAATATTCTCATTATTATCAACCATATAAATTTATGAAATTTCTCATTAACATTAACATCAGCTATATAAAATATTCCCATTATTCTTATCTGCCATATAGATGATCTCATTAATATCAACCATGCCAATGATTATCGCTATTATTATCACCCATGTTAATGTTCATCATTATTAAGTTCTCAAGTGATTTTCAACCATATATAAGGATTTTCATTATTATTATTATCAGCTATATAAATAATACATTATCACCCGCTAATAAAGTTGGTTAACTGTGTCGTGTGAGACATTTTTTCTCTACAGAATATATCATAAATATGTATAAGTCTAAAATTCGTCCATGCTTAGAATATTGCTGCCACATGTGGCCCGGTGCCCCTGCTATTTATCTTGAGCTGCTTGATAAAATCCAAAGAAGAATCAGCAATATTATTGGTCCTGATCTGGCGACTCGGCTTCAGTCACTTTACAAATGTCGTAAAGTTGCCTCCCTTTGTCTTTTCTATAAATACTTTCATGGTAATTGTTCGGATGAGCTCTTCGCTATGATACCTAGACATTATGAATTTAAGCGCAATACTAGACTGGTGACGAGATTTCATCAATTTACAGTTCATCCTAAATCAAAACCCAAATCATCGACGCACAATAATTCACACTAATTCGACTGGATAGTTCCACTCAATAGTTACTTAATAATCAACCAATAATCACTGCAGTTAGTAGCCTGACACTGCTATTTATACATCTAGTGTAAAACATATATTCATAAGTCCAGATTGTCACGCTCGAACCTCGGTGTCGGTAGTTACTCATTTTCTTACTATGTGACAATAATCAACGACATAAATATTTTCTTACAAAACATGTATAAATGATTAACATTGTTATTGTAATTTAACAATTGCTTTTCCTACTATCAAGAAAATGGATTTTCTTTCAAAACACTGGCTAATTGTTAACTGTAATTTACATGGATTTGGAAATATTAATTAATTATTAATTTAGCTAAGCGGGTTAAGGAACTTCACGAACAGAGCATTGCTTTTCAGAAGGCTGGTTATCATGTTCTCCAATAATCTGTTGCTATATGCATTTGTATGTACTAGATATAAGTTGTACAGAGAGTTTTGTGTAAACCTGGCTACTAACGACCTTGCGAACGAATCAGTAATCCTCACCTGCTTTTTTTTTTCTACCTGTGATGCCTCGTAGCTACTGCCGTACTGACAAAGTACGCACACAAAAGCCTAAAATAGTATAAAAAGATCAACCCACACACACACGTACACACACAAACACGTACAAACGCACGCACGCACACACACATACAAACAAACAAACACGTACAAACGCACAGGGAGCGGCGGGATAGAAAATACGCAATTGCACAGCTCGATACACGCATCAAGCACACATTCCAGATTAGTCACGTTTGTATCCACCTAATTTTAAAGCTTGAATTCTTACTTAAAATTTAAACTTAATTCTACTTAATAAGTGAAAGTCTAGACTTTTTAGTTTTTTATTCTGTCTGGCATAAAATTTAATAAATCGACTATCATCGCCTTTAAGATATTCAAGTTGATAGAATTCAAATTGCAAAGCATATCTTATTTTATAGAAGATATTATTTTTTATTTCATGATTCAAACAGGCCCAAATATATTATTTATTATATATACATATTGATATCCTATATCTATATATATATATCTATATATATATATATATATATATACATATATATATATATATATATATATATATATATATATATATATATATATATGTATATATAATATTAGTGCTAAATATACACATACATATGCAAACATATATTTAAAATATATATAAATATATATATACACATACATACATACACATACATATATATTTGTATAAAAAATAAATCCAAGAGGATAGAATCCAGGTAGAACTCAATGTATTATTTATATATATATATATATATATATATATATATATATATATAGACAGAGAGAGAGAGAGAGAGAGAGACAGAGAGAGAGATAATATTGGTGGTAAATATACACATACATATGCAATCATATATCTAAAATATATATAAATATATATACATATACATACATACATACACATACATATATATTTGTATAAAAAATAAATCCAAGTAGAACTCAATATATATATATATATATATCAAACCTATTTATCCACTAAATACTTAAAATGTTAGAATTAGCCTTCTCAAGAATCTTCTATGTAAGATTTCAAATGGATATTTCTGTAACTTGAGACTATTAGCTGAAATTTGGCCAGAAATATTGATTTGAAATTGGATCGAAAATTTTTATTACAATTTTCCGATCAAAATTTCCGATCAACATTTGTACTAATTCGTACCCTAAAGATTTATTTTCAGAACAATAATAGCATTATTGTGGAATGAAGCCCTCAGAATTAATATAATACCTAATGTTATATGCTACTTGTAGGGTTCGAGTTTTTGTACCGTAATATTTAACAGTTAAGAATGTAATTTGCTTTCCAGTTAAAAAAATATGCCATGATTTGAAAATTTGATTTTAAATTTTAATCTGAAACTTTTAACCGAAATATTATTCCGAAATTTGAATTTGAAATTTTTGATTGAAATTATGAACTGAAATGTTTTGAGATTTTAATTTGAAATTTTGATTTGAAACTTTGTTACGAAATTTTAATCCAAAATTTCAATTCGAAATTTATATCTGTATTTATGAACTGAAATTTTTTATTTGAAAAATTCGAAATTTTGATCTGAAATTTGAATACTAAATTTTGATGTGAAAGTTTGATTTGAAGTTTTCGTCTGAAATTTTGATTTGAAATTTTCAGTGAATTATACTCAATTTATGCACGTTCTCTTTAGATGATTGGCATGAAAGATTCCGTTGAAAAATAATCATTGGTTGTGTAAAATTAATGAATTCATTTTTATATTAATACGCTATATATTTACTGATTATTATCGTAAATCATAGCAATCGATCCTACGCGTAAATATCACGGTTTCTGCTTAAATATCACGGTTTCTGCTTAAATATCCCGGTTTCTGCTTAAATATCACGGTTTCTGCTTAAATAACCATCAGAAAATATTTGAAGAAGTCTCTCCTGCAGAATGGCTTTATATCTTTCCAAACTGATATTTAGGATGTCAGCCTATCGATACAGAAAGTGGGCCTGACGCGTCGAGTTCGAATTCCAAACAAAGTAGGTTCACTTTCACCCAAGATATCTTTGTAAAATATCTAATAACTCTTCATACTCGGGGCTTAAAAGTAGCACAGAGTGGTTTCTACAGCTTTCGTTTGCGACTAATCGTAGAAGGACAACATTGAATTTTAAATTGCGGGTTATAAACACCCCACTCCTCTAAGTACCTACTTGCTACGCAAATCCCAACAGCAACAACTCGTGTACTAAGATTGTGGTTCTATATTCTGGAAAGTAGTCTGCAGAGTTAATATGAATAATACTGTTATATCCTTCTTATATGTACCGAGTGCTTGTCCCGTAATATTTAAACGAAGAACGATGTAATTTGCTTTCAAGTAAGAAAATTTATATTTGGTAGAATTACTAGTCGGTTCATAACTTCAGCTTAAAGGATACAGTTTCGATTTAAAGTGAAAGTTATTCTTTAAATGGAAACTGTATTTGCATGGTCCCTAATTTCGGAATCCTTTATGTTAAATTGACATCAAGGATCAAACAACTTATCTCCCTTACTCACAAAACTATTACGGATGCAATGTGGGATAATTAAATACAATATTGCTAAAAATAATTACAAATATGAAAACGGTAAAAAACTGAAGGAGATAAAATAATTTTGTCCGATTCTAGTTATACTGGATGTCTAAATTGAAATTTAAAGCCCAAGAATCCTTGCATCGTTAGAATTTCGATGTAACCTGTAACTGACGTGTGTTTTATTTCATTCCCCCCACTCATTTCACGTTTTATATATAAGACTACTTCTATTATTAAAAGCGTTATTAAAACCGTTATATATATATATATATATATATATATATATATATATATATATATATATATATATATATATATAATTAATATATTGAAATGTTCACTTAAATGATCGATGTCACCCACATCGTTCCGACTTCGGAGTTTCATAAAAGTATAGAATCCATTTACTCTTCAGGGCTCGTCCGGTTTTTCTGCAGATATTTCCAATTTCACTGCAACATATAACAAGCGTTGGGAATATCTACATAAAAACCGGACAAGCATTGAAGAGTGAATGTATTCTGTATATTTACGAAACTTCGAAGTTGGCATGAGGGTGGTGACATCGATCAGTTAAGTGTTAATTTTTATACATTCATTTTATTAAGGTTCTATCTTTGGTGTCGAGCACTTTACCACAAAGTCTGCTTACCTTAAATGCCTTTCTAACAGTAATCCACTGAAAGTATGCAATTTTGACTCCAAACATCTTTACAATTAATCACTCTCTCTCTTTCTATATATATATATATATATATATATATATATATATATATATATATATATATGTATGTATGTATGAGTGTGTGTGTGTGTGTGTGTGCATGTATGTATGAAATGGTGGGTGTTTAGTCTTAAGAGGTCCTTTCAATGGACGAAAAGCATAACACTATCTTTCCGAATTTGTCATTCAATTACATATCTATAAACACACACACTTACGTACACTCACACATGCATATGTTCGCTTGTGTACCTAAGAGTAGGCGTTTATAGATATGTAATTGAATAACAAACAAGGAAAGATGCTGTTATGCCCTTCGTGTCTCGAAAGGACCTCTTAAGATTAAGTACCTACCATTTTGTACATCACCAGTACAATATATATATTTATATATATATCATATTCTCTCAATCTCATATATATATATATATATATATATATATATATATATATATATAGAGAGAGAGAGAGAGAGAGTGATAGATAGATAGATAGATAGATATGATTATATTTTTCATGTTTAAAATAATGATCTGCTTTAAATAATATAAAATCATTTTAAAATATGATTTTTAAAAAATATTTAGCCATTAACAGCCTGTTTCAGATAGATAGATAGATAGATAGATAGATAGATAGATATGAAAAGGAAGGAGATAGATAGATAGATATATAGATAGACAGATAGATAGATAGATAGATAGATAGATAGATAGATAGATAGATATGAAAAGGAAGGAGATAGATAGATAGATAGATAGATAGATAGATAGATAGATAGATAGATATGAAAAGGAAGGAGATAGATAGATAGATAGATAGATAGATAGATAGATAGATAGATAGATAGATAGATAGATATGAAAAGGAAGGAGATAGATAGATAGATAGATAGATAGATAGATAGATAGATAGATAGATAGATAGATATGAAAAGGAAGGAGATAGATAGATAGATAGATAGATAGATAGATAGATAGATAGATATGAAAAGGAAGGAGATAGATAGATAGATAGATAGATAGATAGATAGATAGATAGATAGATAGATACATAGATAGATAGATATGAAAAGGAGGGAGATAGATAGATAGATAGATAGATAGATAGATAGATAGATAGATAGAACAGTGATATAGATGAGGAGGGAGAACTGGACACGCTCTTGTTAATATCATTACTACTTTTCACCATGCCTATCAATATATTTGTACTCCCTGTACCTCATTAGAACAACGGGAATAAATTGTAAATCATCTTACAATCTCACTCCCGCTACATGAACTGTAAAATGCCTACAGAAGACACAAATGCACGGGATCGTATCATATATATATATATATATATATATATATATATATATATATATATATATATATATATATATATATATATGGGGTTTCTGTGTGCGTGATTGTGTTTTGTATTTTGAAGTCTATGAAATGATGTTCTTGTACGCATCTGTTCATATATGCTTATAGATTCTATTTAGAAATATATGTAAGTAGGCGTGCATGAGTTCTAGTCACAAGTCTGACATTTGGAAAGCAAGAATATTACACTTGAAATGTAAATCCTATGATCTGGTATTAAGTACAAACATATGCAGTCATACAATCATACATCTTTGTATTGATTAATCGAATTATCTATCTTTTCCTGTATCGATTTATGCCTTCAAGAAACAAAACTTATATATATATATATATATATATATATATATATATATATATATATATATATATATATATATATATGAGATAAAGACATATTTTTTGTATATCAAGAACAGTATTCGGGAAATTATATGGCATAGTGGAAAAATGTTTATTTGTGACATGCTTCGGTCTTTAGGACATCATGGGACTAAATTTGTTATGTTGGTAGGAGTAAACATGTGTACGACAGAGGGGGGCTTGGGATTTTCTTTATATTTAGGCGAATTCATTTAGAGTCTTTTTCTTTTTCTTTCCATCACTTTTGTAATTAGTTATTTGACACTGTGATAGTAGAAGACCTGCCGGGAATGGCGAAATGTTCTAAGAGTCAAGGCTCAGATTTACTGGCCTTGCGATTAAGGCACTCTCTAGATATTTACGTCGTAGCGAATTATTTTTACTCCTTTGATCAGAGTAGCACTTGTTATGTTAAAATTGTTGTCAGTTTCGTTACGTTTAGCAACCAAGGCATTTGACGTATTATTTTGCAAAATGTCCCTTCTGTGTTCATATGATCTTTTATTGAGGTTTCTCCTATGTATTTTTTCTGAGAATTATTACAGGCGATAGGGAAAAACTCCTCCGTCAGATTCTAGCCTATTGTTTTGTTTAGCATTGACTAAATCTTTTATTGTTTTGGATGTAAAAGTAACAAATTTTATGTAGATTTTCGATTGCAGATGTGATAGAGTTAATAGACAGTATTTTATATTTTTTGATTCATTGGGTTTGTCAGGAGGGGCCAATTCTTTGTTTTGGGATATTTTATAGCCCTTTGATTTCGCATTGAATATAAACTAATTAGGGTACTGGAGAAGTTTGGAAGTGTTTTCAATGGATTTCTCTTCTTTGTGTAAATAATCCGGGCTGCATAGTCTTATAGCTCTTAGGTATAATCCGATGGTTATGTCGGATTTTATTTTGTTGGTCTGATGGAAATAGAAGTTTATTAGGTAGTATTTGTTGGTTGATTACCGGTAGCCCCGAGTTTTAAACGTGGTGTAGCTTGATATCTAGGAAGGGTAAGGAATATATATATATATATATATATATATATATATATATATATATATATATATATATATATATATGTAGGTGTGGTTGTGTGTGTATGAGTGGGGTGTGAAATAATTTAAGACGTTTTAATATCTATTAATATAGAATATAATTATATAGAAACTATAAATTTAGCGACTCGACCTCTCACGCTATTGGAAACCTTCTATTTTATCCATATATAAAATAAATACTTATCAGAAACTATAGTTTTATTTGTTGAATAGAGACAAAATCTATCTGCGCAGTTAAGTTGAAAGGTGGCTCAGGTATAAAAACAGTTATCAATGTGCCTGATATTAACTTGAAGCGAGTTGCCCTGCATAGAAATAACTGGGAACATTGAAATCAGTAGCATTGACCGTCTAAGAAACGAAGGACAATGGCGAAAAGCGTCAGTAAATATTCCTCTTCCTGTGTCCCGAGATCCTCGCTGTTGCACAATATGTGGGCTTGTATGCAGGTCACAAGCGGGACTGAAGTGTTACATACGACACAAATATAAAACCTGAATGGGGTTGTTGAGAACATGCAAAAACTTAGGGATTCGCAAACTCCTGAATAACCCAAAGGCCTAATCAAGACCCCCACTCACGCAAGGACTAGCTTAATTTTATTTCATAGTTACCAAATTTCCATACTTTGTCAAAATTACTGAATCTATGAATGAGTTAGAAATCAGTAGCATTGATCAGCTTAGAGACGAAAGACAATGGCGAAAAGCGTCGGCAAATATAGAAACTATAAATTTAGCTACATGGCATCTGACGCTACTAGCATTTTCTATTTTATTATATAAAATAAATACTTAGAAGAAACTAAAGTTTTGTTTATTGAATAGAGACAGCATCTATCTGCGCAGTTAAGTTGAAATGTGCTTCGTTCTGCGCACTTGTAAACAAGTGACAGTCATTTACATGAAAAAGTCCTAAATTTCTGTTCACAATATAAATATTTATTATAAACAAAAGGCCTATTTGCTAAATTTGAATCCATCGGTAGAGGCAAGTTGCCAGCCAATTACATAAACTCATTAGTTAGGTTATTCATGGCTTTCAATATGTCCTGTGAGTATCAAATTCTCCAAGTTTTCTTTCTTCATTATATACCCTGGAAGTTTCAGTTGTTTCTTTCTGATTTTAAGTATGAATCTCCTTTCTGTTTCCAGTTTCCCTAAAACTTCCCCATTACTCCCATATTCAGTATACAGGAGTCTCAGCATCTTTATGTTGAACACGACTTTAAGTTTATTCTTCATCGGCGAGGCGATTGTCCAACATTCACATCTATATCAGATGACCGACATAATAAAAGAGTTTAGTACCCTTGCCTTTGTTTCTAACGAGATTTTGCTGTTTCTTAGTACTTTCCTTAGCTTATAGGTAAGTATATTTTGCTATTTTGAAGTGCCTTTGGATTTCAGTGTAGTATTTTCTGCCCTCTGTCGTAAAACTTCAAACATATTTAGTTTTGTACTTGCTTGATTTTGGTTATTCGAATTATTAGTTCGTAACTTTGGCTGTCCGTTTTGCTGACAACCATATATGCTACCTTTTTAGAAATGATGTTTAGTTCTTTCTTTTCATCTATCTTTACTACCTTCTGTAGGAATCACTGTAGTTTTCTTTCAGTGCCTACTATCCAAACTGTGTCATCTGCATATCATATGTTGATAGAATTGTGGCTACCTACATGAAACCTGGTAAGACTTCAACTTCTCACAGGATCACCTTATTAGTTTCAATAAATCCGATGGGAAGATACATCTTTGTTTTACGCCCCTTCCTATTTTTGTGCATCTACTAAATACATTTTCTATCCGTATGCAGGAAGTCCCTCCCACCTAGTATAAGTTCTGGATTATTCCAAAATCTTTCTCAAACTTAACTAGCAGTTCAAAAGATTATTTGTGTTGTACTTCATCAAAAGCATTTTTATAAGCTATAAAATATAGATATAAATTCTTTTGCATTTGTATTTATCTTTCTAATATCATTCGGATCATAAATATGGCATTCTTTGTTACGTTTCTTTAACGAAACCGTTTTGTCCTATTTCTGGACTAATTCTACTATGCATTTTATTCATCAGAATTCTGAAGATAAGGTTCGTTTTATGGTTGATTGGCAAATCTATTACTAAGCATGTTTATAAATGCGAACATTGTTTGAAATGGGCAACAATACATAAAGGCCGATTTTCCAACCGACGAATGTAGTCCTACCCTAAGAGGGTCAACATATGAAACAAAGGTAACTGACGGTAATTATCATCACAAAATCAGAAATTGACAATGCGAAAGTGCTATGATATTTTGCTTTGAGATTATAGGCAGTGAAGTGATGTGCCATGGAAATTTCCAGATGATGTTAAGAAGATAACTCTGACATACATTTTTGAAGGCACGCGTGGAGCCACATTTCAAGAAGAAGACAAACGCTCTAAGAAAGAATATATTCTTATGCAATACTGTATCATCACATTTGGTGAAGAAGAATAACGAATATCTTAAAACTAACGAATGTCTGACTTAGATGGGTTTTAAAGACATTCATTTGATGAAGTGGTCGGATTATTGACTGGTATTTCAATTTACAGCATTTTAAAACGTAAGCTTTACATTGATGAACGACAATCTCTCCACAAAATTGAATTTTGGAATGTTATCCTGGATGTTTCGCAGAAAATGTGCAATGTTTAAAATAAAGACAATGGTTGAAAGTGTTTTAAAACTACTTTCAAAATATGAAACAAATGTATTCTTTATGAGATTTCCATTTTTTCAATGATACTCTTGGCATTTTTTTCATTGAATACATTTATTTTATATACCGTAAATTGCGGTGTACAAGTCGAGTTTTCAAGTTTGAAAAATATATTTCCAAAACTAGGAGTCGACTTATATGGTGGGTAAAAAGTGCAAACCTTTACCACCGAGTTATAAACAAGTGAGGCAGCTCCTAAAAATTACTGTACACCACCTATCGTACTTCCAACAGGCTGCCACAAATATATCCCACTGCATTGTTGGCAGGCGATCGCTAGTTAGTTTTGGTTCGGCAATGAAAGACTCCAAACGCAGAGAATGTTGACTTAAATATTTTTATTCATCATGTCGACATGTACATTGTCTATCTAGTGGGGAGCCGTTTTGAACACGGAAGAAAACACGTCTACATCGCTTGACAGGTAGGAAACAACATGCTGAAATATTTCTCCTATCCATCTTTCCCGTGCTAGCTCAGCCAATCAAAATCAACTTCCCTATTATAGCTCACATCTGATCCCGAATATCAACTTCTGGAAGTCAGAGCCAAGATACACTTCGCATAAAAATAATAGCTAAACTATTACTTAACACTGGGATTTTTTTCTTTACAAAAATGTATTGCAGGTAATATTTTAAAAATATTTACAAAAAAAATATTGCTGGCAAATTTTTACTATGAAAATGCATTGCTAGCACCTTCCCTACCAAATGTATTTCTACACTTTCATAGTGTTTTGAACCCGGTTTGAGGGTTAAATATTTGTTTATAGAGGGGATCTTAACAGGCGATACCACTCTTGATCAAGGTGAACCTGGTAACAACAGCAATTAAGAGGTGACTTTAACTAAACAACATCCTGATCTTGCCGCGGGATGTAGTTTATCGTCAAACCTAAGACTGCTCAAATAAAGTATGATAAATAAATTTTCAAAAACCCGGCTAATAAAGTAACATTTTAAAAATGGAGTAAAATTTTGTATTGCTTTTACAAGATCGATACAGCGACATGTACTTTAATTTATACATATTATATGACATGTCCTGATATTTTCTGTTATTACTGAGACCCAGAGTATATTATGTAAGTAGCTAGTGCATTGCTGCAGAAATATGGTTAAAGAAATTGTCTCGCATAACATCAATACTGTGTAATGAATTCGATCCTCACAACTTATCCCCACAGCTGTTGGTATGAAACAATAAAAAATTCAGGTTAGTAAATATCGATATGAAAAACTTGCTCCCAGAAAATGTTTAGAAAGCTGATCTCAACGGCCATTACTTTTGCATAACGAGTTTGATCCTCATACATACATATATACATACGTACGTACGTACATACATCTATCTATCTATCTATCTATCTATCTATCTATCTATCTATCTATGTCCTTCAATATCTATCTATCTATCTATCTATCTATCTATCTATCTATCTATCTATCTATGTCTTTCTTTATCTATCTATATGTCTGTCTGTCTATATAGCTATGTCTCTCTTTATCTATCTACCTATCCATCTTTCTTTTTTATCTGTTTATGTCTTTCTTTCTTTCCCTCCTCTCTCCACACACACACACACACACACACACACACACACAAACACATATATATATTAATAAATATACATATTATCCCTCATCGTTCGCACGACTCGAAGTTTAATGCAAAATATAATCTTCAGGTGTTGCATTTGGACTAACCGTTACGTAAATTGTATTAAAAAAATATACATTTACTGTAATGCTGGTGTAGTTAATCATAGTTTTTAAAAACTATATCCCTTTAAAAACCTGTTTTCAAAAAATTCCATAAAAATTATAAAAAAAAATGTCTCAAAACATATATATTTACATATTTCTTATGTAAAATAACCAAATATTGGCCTATGAACGTAAACGATTTGTATCTATTTATAAGAAATTTTTTATTTTATTTTAGAGTAGTGAATCATCAATTATTTAATGAAAGGAAACTTACTTAATCATATTTAATAAATAATAATGTCAAACATTAAATAGTAAATTAAAATATGTATAATAAACCGGAATATACACTAAAAATTAAACCATGATAATATTAAAAATTAAAATTGAAAATTAATCTGGATCTATGTGTTAAAGAATATATTCATTTTCATGCTTGCATGTTACCATCAGGTTATTTCTCTTGTTTAATAATCCCGGGTTATTTAAGTGTTTTAATATAGTTATGTTTTCAACAAAACATATGTTACATTTATTACTTTCACCGTTATACGATTTTGCCCTTGATACATACATATATATATATATATATATATATATATATATATATATATATATATATATATATATATATGAAAATCTCTAAAGAATTAATGGATTTATTTAATCCGAGATTTTATTATTTTAAACGTTATTATAGTAGATACTTCGCCTTTGAAATCGACGTCCAATTTTTATTTATTAAAAAATGTTTCTTATTCAAAAAAAAATGTTTCTGATTCTACTCTAATAACGGTTGAATTATATATATATATATATATATATATATATATATATATATATATATATATATATATATATAACAATTACCTCGCGTTGAAAATTTTATATATATATATATATATATATATATATATATATACTAGCAGCATGGCCCGGAGTTGCCCATGCTTGATTCAAAAATCGTACGACTCATACAGCAATCGCTATCACTTGACTTAAAATATTTTTACCCTTCCTTACCTTTAAAGGAGTGCCCTCTGCCGTGCCGATGTTGTTACATGCCTTACTTCTTGCCTATCTCACACTGCGAATTTTTTCTAAGCTCTATACTAAACATTAAATCTGTTACAAAAAAAGAACTAAACAAAATGAACACAAAATGATCAGCTTTAAAAAAGGACTCGTAACTGGAAAAACCGAATGAAAAAAGAATGTTAGCAACAAATACTTTTTCACACCTAACCCAGTTCTGCGAAATCAGAATCAATGTTGAGTTTAAGGAAGCGAATGAGCCAATTGGATTAAAGTGCCATGCAGATTTAAATTTTTTCCACTTGTGAGGAATGCAGCTATCGATTTTATTTTGCATGCTAGTATGCTAGTTAACATTCGTGTCAGTCAGCTGTTGGCTCTCACGCTGGCCAATAGAATCTTCCTGCCTATTCGTGACAGCCAGCTATAGGCTCTCACTCTGGTCAGTAGAAAATGGTCGCAAACTACATGAAAACTGCCGTAGAAGCAGGAAAAAATCGGTTATTTCCACTATCGATGGGAGTTGGGAAATGCAAAGTCGGTCTTGGCCTTTTCGGTAACTTGGAGCATGTGCATGTAAATTTTGTTGCAAATCCGTCGAAAATTACAGCAGTGCATTCGTTACACACACACACACACACACACACACGCACACATCCTGCCTTTTATAGATAGAGATCAAGTTTTCAACGCGAGATGACTGTTCTCTTTAAGAAACAACATCCAACTTGGGGATTGAAAAATTGCCAAGAAATTTTGCCAGAGTTCTTTAGTTTGAACACCACATCTAACATTTGTGTTTTTGTTCTGTTTTAAGCAATTAATTTTCTATCCTAAGCTTTTGTTTCAAATAACCGTAACAAAAATTCCAGCAATTAAATAAATTGTAGCAAATTTTCTGGTTTATTCTAGGGCAGACTGTAGATGAATTCGCCCAGATACCTATTATCGCAAAGACGAAAGTCTTTACATACATATATTTCCAAATATATATATATATATATATATATATATATATATATATATATATATTTCATACATATATCTAGTCGTGAGGGACTAAATAATATGGTATATTTGCCGCATCTCTAGATTCTAATGTCAAAATCACTTTTGTCTTTCATTAACTCAGTTAATTAAGCTTTATATATTTTCTTACAATCGACTTAATCCTCCCGGGGAATATATATATATATATTATTTATTGCGTGTCTAAGTATTCATCTGACAGTGGCAAAAATAGAAAGAGAGTCATTTCAGCGACTCGACGTAAAGAAATAGTTTATGTCAGTCTGCTTAATTTAAGGACATATGAAACATTGTTGGGATATCTCATGTCGAACATATAAATCTGAAAAGAGAAAAAAAATCACAGCGGATTAATTGTGGTAAACATAAGTTTGGTTTATACTCGAGTCAAAGCGTAGCCATCGGTCCAGAGTTGAAAAATGTAAACTTAGATCTGCTTTATGCAAAAGTCAAAAACATAAACATCGACCCGATTTATAGTTGAAAAAAAAGTAGATATATGCTTGGCTTACACTAGAGTCAAACAGCTATACATCGGTTCGTTTTACACTATAATCAAAGAGCTATTACCCTACTAGGAAACATTTGACATTCATTGACGGAACAGTGACTGCGGCTTTCGAGTGAAATTTATAAAACGTTTCTCTCAAAACACTTTTCCAGGAAAACAGTTTTCGCAACTCCAGTAGCTGCTATCGCTGTTTCCAGGATTGTTTCCGAAACTTTTAAGCTATATATAGATCCGTTTGAATCTAGGCCTTAAACGCTATAGATAGACCCGTTTTACACTAGAGCCAAAAAGCTATACATAGATCCATTTTTCTCTAGAGCCAAAAAATTATACCTAGAACTGGTTTAAACGAGAGCCAAAAATTTATACATAGACCTGTAAAAAGTCAAAACGCTATACATAGACCCATTTTTCACTAAAACATCTATGCATAGACCCGTTTTACAAGAGCGTCAAAAAGCTATGCATAGACCCGTTTTACACGCGATTCAAAAATCTATGCACAGACCGGCTTTACATGAGAGTCAAAAAGCTATACATAGACCCTTTTTACACTAGAGTGAAAACGCTATACATAGATCCATTTTGCACGAGAGTCAAAAAGTTATATATATTTCTGTTTTACACTAGAGTAAAAAAGCTATACATAATTCCGTTTTAAACGAGAATCAATAAGCTATACATAGACCTGCTTAAGACGAGAGTAAAAAAAGCTATACATAGACCCGTTTTACAGGAGAGTCAAAAAGCTATTCATAGACCTGTTTTACACGAGAGTCCAAAAGCTATACATAGACATGTTTTACACGACAGTCAAAAAGCTACACATAGACCCGTTTTATACTAAAGTAAAAGACCTATGCATAGAACCATTTTAAACCAGATTAAAAAATCTATACATAGATCAGGTTTACATTAGAGTCACATAGGTAGACATCTGTCCGCTTCACACTTGTGTCAAATGATAGATATAGTCCTGGTTTACACTAGAGACAAAAAAGTTGACACAGATCCGGTTGGAATTACATACAAAATGTTGATATTTATCAACACCCCCACGTGGAGTTAAATGTGGCACAAGGCCGGTTTAATGTGGGTAGATATTTATCAACACCCCCACGTGGAGTTAAATGTGGCACAAGGCCGGTTTAATGTGGGTATCTCCAAGCCCGTAGGCTCGGCCAAAAATATGACCTTTGAACCCGCCTAGACGGGTTCAGGTCCTGTCTACCTCCCCGAAGGAAACCTTGCCCTTCGGCAAAGCTTCCTCCGAGTTCCTCTCTGCAGTAGAGAGTTCGACAGCAAAACCCGACTCGGAAGCTCACAAAGCGCAGATACTACACTTTGATCCTTGCCACCGAGCCGAGTTTTGAATAAAACATACGTTTGTATGTTCACTTACATACAAAATGTTAGGAATAACTCCGTTTTACACGGGTATAAAAATGATAGACATAAGCCTGGTATACACCGATTTACGGTGTTCGGTGAAAATCCATCGTGCGCAGCTTATTCCATGTTCAATTTCCTTCTCCTATACTAAATGTGTTGAAAAGAAATGTCGAAGGCAACAATAAATAAAAAAAAAATGAAAGATCAGAATAGAACAGCCCAGAGAACCATTTAACGAAGGGAAGTCAATAATCGACAGACAATTAAATACAAGAAAGTCAGACACAAAGAGCGAGAAGCGACTATATAAACAGAGGCAGTGAACACTGAAGAAGATCTAACTGCAGGCACACCTACAGAGACAGTGTAGCTAAATGGCAGGCGAGCCTACAGAAGCAGGTATGCCGACAAAATACAAAGAGGCAAACATTGAGGACAGTAAACGCAAATGCATTTGTGAAAGTCTATAAACAATAATAAAATTGTTGACAATCATGCCGACAGGTGGCCACATCGATTTCTTCATTTGCGTGTTTGCATCTTTACAGCGGGCGTAGTGGCGCGCTTCAGGACGGGTTGAACGCGGTGCGCATGCGCTAGTTTGACACATAAATAATAGCAATTCGAAATGGTTTTCAGCTTCCATGTCTTCGAGTTTATTTTCCTGTTTTTTTTTTTTTTTTAAATACTCTTCTATTTTTACTATTTGAATGTTGTTTCTGTTGTTTAGGACTTTCGACGTCTGATAAACAAGGCTATAGAAATTGTATTCAAAACAGAATAGAGGTGTATTTCTTATTGTATTTCGACAATGCGTGTCGATACAAAAATAATAAAAACAGATATGAACGAAGTATTATATGTTATTCATTCAAAATACACACTTAGATATGTAAATGGTCTCTCTCTCTCTCTCTCACTCTTATACAAACACATACACACACGCACACATATATATGAATGAAAACAAAAGGAAAAACATATTCTTTCTTCGATTCGTTTTGTCATCTGGACTTTATCAACATGTCGGTAAAGAATATTTTTCTTTTTTGTTTATTTATATTGTCTGTTTACAGATATACTTTATTTTTTTTATCTATATGTGAATTTTTACGCACACACACATACATACATAAATATATATACGTATTTGTGGTTAAATTGTCCAAAGTTGTTTTTTTTCCATATAGTATTAGGTTGGTGCAAAAATAATGACGTAATAATGTCGTTTTTTGACGCTAAAAAATACGTCAAAAAACGACATTATTACGTCATTATTTTTGCACCAACCTAATACTTTAACAAAAAAAGAAAGAAAAAAAAACATAACCTTGGACAGTTTATATACAATATTGATTTTTAAATACACGACTGAATTTAACAAAACTTGTTTATATGTATATCGTATGAAATGGACAAAGTCCAACAATTATTTTAAAACATTTTTACATTCTTTTTATAGATACAAATATTTAAGTAAATGCTCTGTATTATAATTAACTGTATTAACAAGATTTATCGGCCTGAATGTCCAAGAAATTGCCATAGGAAATATGCGTCCTCCGACAGGAATCGAACCTGTATCCTATACGGAACCGTCATTAGCCTGACGTGCTTTTACCGATGGAGCCACAGAGGAACGTTTCGGTTAGCAAGGTCGATTTTACTGTTTTTAAACTACAATTCTCCATGATTTTCTCACGTACATTCATATCTGCTCATGGCGTATCCAAATGTAAACAAATAACGTCACATATTATGAAATGGACAAAGTCCGACAATTGTTTTAAGACATTTTTATGTTTATATCGATAAAAAAGAATGTATAAACATAAAAAAGGATTCAACAAATGGGTTGGGTAGAACGCAAAGGAGGAGAAATGGTCTACGGCACGCAACAGATACTACAATCACAGCATCTACTCCGACGGGGAAAAACACTCTTCTCCATCTCTACCACTACCGGTAGAAGCACCCACAATTATAGTGAATACAAATATTTGAACTTGACGCTCCACTTTTATTTTAACTTTTAAACTGTGTCTAACATCCTACTTAACCGCCTGCACACCCAAATAGACCTTAGACAGACTGATTACAAGTAAAAAAAAAATTAATTGGGGCGTATCCACGATAATGACGTTGGAAGGAATAGAAATGCCGGATTAAAGATAAATACATTAATTCTTAGAAATACAGACATACACATAGAAACACGCACACACATACATACATACATACATCTATCTATCTATCTATCTATCTATCTATCTATCTATCTATCTATCTATCTATCTATCTCATTCTTTTTCAATCTATCTCACGCATCTATGTATGTATCTATCGATCGATCACATTCTTTTCCTCATCTTATTCAATTCTTAATATATATATATATATATATATATTTATCTCATTCTTTTTCATATCTATCTCACGCACACATCTTTCTATCTATCTATCTATCTATCTATCTATCTATCTATCGATCACATTTTTTCCTCATCTTATGCCATTCGTAACACACACACACACACACACACACACACACACACACACACACATATATATATATATATATATATATATATATATATATATATATTTATATATATGTTACGAATGGAATAAGATGAGGGAAAATGTGATCCATCGATATATATATATATATATATATATATATATATATATATATATATATATATTTATGGATACACATCTGAATAAGGTATATGTTGTCAGCAATTATTCATTTAAATAAGTTTGGTTAGAAAAAAAACGATAATTATTGTCTGTTTAGTTTTTATTATATATTTGCAATTTCTGAATACGCAATAGCCGATTTGAAAATTGTAATGAATTATAGTGAGCTCCGAATTTGACATAGACACCTATTTTTATTTTTACATTTAAACAGTGTGGATAACTTCTGTCAGTCTGTACACACAATAAAAGATATAGATACTGTTTAAAAGTTAATATAAAAATGGTGCAACTATTCCAGATACAGTTATCTTCTATAATAACTTTTGAAATAATAAAAATGCCGTACTAAAAATACATCCATTAATTCTTTATATATATATATATATATATATATATATATATATATATATATATATATATATATATATATATTGAGGCACGTGTTATTAAAAACTTTTCCATCTAATAACCTTTCTTTCAGTGTTTTCTTGCTTTCTCGCATCTTTCTTTATATTTGGTTCTAAATTGTTGAAATATGACCCCTGTCCTTGGTTTTCTCCGGAGCGCCTTCGGTTGTGGTCAGCCGTCATCATGGCTGTATGTTTTAGTAGGTTGCATTTTATTTTTATTTTTTATAGATAGTATTTAGGGGTATTCAGGCAGTGTTGTTGCATCAATTCATGAGTAGAGGGGATTGGTATTTATTATTTAGAGGATTAGCCATTAAATATGTTTAAGATGTTTCTGCAAGTATTAAATCCTATTTTATTTCTCTTAGATTTCTGTTTTTTTTTAATCTATCATTCTATTCATAGACTACTACTACTGCTATGGCTTTAAGAATTTGTAAGCGTTTTTTGCAATTGCTTTTGTAGAGGATTTTCGTATTTTTCATTAGGATTTTTCTTATTTCGGAGGATCTGAGTCTGTTACTAGTGGATGAATATCAATAATCACATGCTGCCAAAATACACATACACACACATACACATAGAACACACACGTACACACACACATATATATATGTATATATGTATGCATGTATGTATGTATGTACCGGGTTTAAAAGCATAACTGTTTAAATCGTGTAACAGCAAAATTGGCCAATTGTCAGATTAAGCTTCGAACCGATGTATCTTAGAAATGATTAAAAAATCTTATTGGGATTCTCCGAAGTTTTATAAAACTATTCGACTGTACTCTGAACAATATGAATGCATTTAGCTATAAGTTAAAATATTGCTCTATCTGGCTATTTTGATTTCCTAATACAATTTTCATTTCTACTGTTCTCTCTTCTTTTTTTTTTTATCTTGTTCAGTGTTTTCTTGATTATTGAAATGGAATATGTCCGACAATTATTTTAATATATTTATTGTTTATACCTTGTTTTTATAGATAAAATATTCAAGTAAATGCTTTGTTTATAATTAACAGTATTAACAACATTTACCGGCCTGAACGCTAACTAAACCCTTCCGCTGTAGCTGAATGGCATAGCACGACAGGATATATGATTGTTCCATGTAGGATACAGACTCGATTCCTGTCGGAGGATACATATAATCTATGAAATTTCTCGGATATTCAGAAAGATAAATATTGTTAATACTGTTTATTATAAATAGCGAATTTACTTAAATATTTGCATTTACAAAATGTATTATCCGGGTTTTTCTTTACACCGCTCGAGTATACGTATTAAAATTATATATATATATATATATATATATATATATATATATATATATATATATATATATATATAGAGAGAGAGAGAGAGAGAGAGAGTAAAATGGATATGAGTTTGGTACATATATATATATATACCCCTGTTTGGCTGAAATAATATATGTGATATTATGTGTACACTATTAGATCTACCCTTACTGCCTTTTAATCCTTAATCTTTTAATCTGTCAATTATTTTTCCTATCTCCTACTGTGGGATTAATAGCCTTAAGTGTTTGGTTGAAGTCTATCTAGAAGAAAGACGACTCTGATTTTCTAAATGTGATGAAGGCAGCGGGAGACAATGCCATTTACTTTACCAGGAAGTCATGTCAATTTACAGATAATGAAGAAAAATAATCAGTGATTAGCCATGTTCGCCCACGATCTGAAAGAAACGCCATTAAATAAAATGGACACTAGTCTATGTAAACATCTAGCGTAATCATAGAGAAAATCTCCGCATTGTGTAAGGAAAAGAAAGAATAAGAAAAAAAATGTCTCGAAAAGGACCCCCCCTCCCACCAATCTGTTATTGACTGGGGCAAGAAATGGCTGGTTAACTTTAATGCCTCAAAAACAAAACTGCTCTTTTTTACCCACCACAGAGCTCCCTCCCTGTCTCCCATTAGAATATCTGATGCTCAATTCCACGAGAGCACCTCTCTGCGACTGTTTGGTCTCACACTCTCCGCTGACCTGAGATGGAATAAATACATTGAAACAATAGTTTCACTTACCGCGTGGAAAGTTGGTTCTCTGTGTCACGCCAGGAAGGTTTTTGTCGCCCGAGTCCATCCTTCAAATCTATAAGTCAACTATTCGTTTTTGAATGGAATACTGCACCCATATATAGTCTGGAGCCCCCGCTGTTCATCTTAAGGTCCTTGACAAAATCCAAAGACGGATATGCAATGTGATTGGCCCTGCTCTGGCATCTCGTCTACAGTAGTTCTCTCACAGACGTGACGTCGCTTCCCTCTGTCTTTTCTACAAATACTTTCACGGTAACTGCTCCGACGAGCTACTTTTGCTGGTTCCAAAACTGCATGAATTTAAACGTTCTACTACGTTGGTATCTCAGTCTCAGCTTTCAACCTCGAAACGGTTAAATGTAGCCGTCTCTTCTACTCCAATAACTTCATGTCTCGCACTTCCCATCTGTGGAACTCCCTTCCTGTTATTTGCTTCCCTGATAGCTATAATCTTCAATTATTCAAATGCAATGTCAATAGACATCGCCAGATGCCTTGATCTAATTCCTCCGTCTTTCTCTTCATCCTTTCCTCTATCACACCTCTTTACTCTTGCTCCCACTCTACTCCCACTTTACTCTGTAACCCCTTGCGTGCTAGTGGCACTCCCGCCTTGTTTGAGGTGAAAAGCATAAAAAAATGCGGAGAAGGATAGACAAATGCCTATTCTGACATTTGTTAAAACTATAATTCGAAGTGATCCTAAGAGAACAAGATGTATTGTCGGATTTGTTATTGGTGAAAACAGTTTTAATATATATATATATATATATATATATATGTATGTATATATATATATATATATATATATATATATATATATATATATATATATATAAACAATGCAGATGACACCGTGTCGATGTTGAAATTAAGGTCTACAAAAGGAAATAAAAGAGAGATTGATGGTTTGCTTTGTTTTTTACGGCTTATCACACGTTTGCAGGTTATTTAAAGGCAGGAAATACGTTTAAATCGTGAGAATTTCTTAAGATGAAATAATTTCATTGATACAGTCAGTAAGTTTTGTGCCATATATGATACAGGCTTAGGCTATCATTTATCTTTCAATACATGACTGACGAGGCAATTTTTCTAGCTGTAGGTTGCCATTTCTTTCTGCAGTAGACCAGTTGCCATCCAAGGCTATGGAACATGGTCTGTCCTGCTATTTACCCATAGCTGGGGGGTAAATGAAGAAAATTCATATCTTTTCCAAGGGTAAGTAAGTGAATGTAATAGATTCAAATGGAATTCGAACTCGGCTCTTTGATTACTTAATCCGAACCGCTATCACTTATTTAGTAAAAATACAAGTCTAACTAAATAAGTGATAGCTGGCACGAAAAAACGTGGATTTCTAACATTGCCAAGGTATTTTCACATAATTCAATATTACGAACCCGACTGGAATTGAAACCCGCCTCTCTGATTTTCAGTTCATTATCCATTACACTATCCGCACATCCAAACTGATAGCACCTAGTATCCCCAAGCGGTCACCCATCCACGTACTGACAAAACTCAATGTTACTTCACTTCGTTAATCGTACGAGAACCGGTGTTCCAACATAATACGGCCGTAAATCCGAGAATTAAACAAACCCAACTGGAATTGAATCTCGGATCTTTGATTTCCAATTCCTTATCCATTAAACTATCCGGATATCCTAGCTTATAGCACTTTGTATTCCCAAAAGTCCACCCATCCAGTTACTGTGAAGGACAATGTTGCTTAACTTCGGTGATCGTACACGAACCGGTGTTTCATTTCAACATGATATGGCAGTAATCCGGGAATAAAACGAACCCAACTAGAATTGAAACTCGGCTCCCTGATTTTCAATTTGTTATCCATTACTCTATCCGTACTTCCAAGCTTATAGCACCTGGTATACCCAAGCGGTCATCCATCCAGGTATTGACCAGACTCAACGTTGCTTAACTTTGGTGATCGTATTAGAACCGTGTTTCAGAATGATATGGCCGTAAATCCGAGAAGAAAGCGCTAACCATCAATTATAAGAAAGCAATATAGTCGTTAAGAAGATAGTCCAAGATGCGAGCCACGAATGGGTGACGTTAGAATAAAAATATCTACAGATCATTTATTATCTGGGAACAGAAGACAAATATATGACATGGAAATTGGAAGGCGTATTTGAATAGAGAACTTATAAAGAAACAGGAAAAGATCGTTGGGAACAAAGAAAAGCGTGATGAATTATATAAATAAAATATGTGGCAGTGAATGCTGGATAATTTCCTTATAGATGAAGCGGCCACTTCAGTCAACAGAGATGTCTTTCTACAGCAGGATACAGAAAATAGCATATACAGATGATGTGAGCAATGGGGAAGCTTTACGGAAAAGGGGGACAAAAAGAACACTTGTACTAAATTCAATAAGAATGCAAAATCAAA
This sequence comes from Acanthosepion lycidas, assembly GCA_963932145.1. NCBI lineage: Eukaryota > Metazoa > Mollusca > Cephalopoda > Sepiida > Sepiidae > Acanthosepion > Acanthosepion lycidas. Next base: position 58,757,825 of record OZ010591.1, on the reverse strand, counting down.
AAGTGACAATTGAAATTTTTGGGAAACATTAAAGGAAGAGGGCTAGGAGAATTTTACACTCACAGGACCTACTGAAGGCAACGATGTTGTCATAACAGAGGAAATAGAGAGGGGTAGCAAAAAAAGCAAAAAAAAAAGCAATAAAAGACCATTGCTAAGTGCTATAAAAATAGGATGCTGTGAAGAGTCATGATCCCCTACGTTATAACGGGACGCAGAGAATGAAAAATAAATCTTGATATGATTAGCTGAGTTTTGATATTTAATTTCCCCTGTAGAATTCTCGAAAATTCAACCTGTATTGACAAAGGAGATTTAGTCGAAAAATAAATATTTTTCGTGTAAAATAATGTTTCGTCATGCGGCATCGACTAATTCTTCTTCTTTCGCCCTTAACCCTGAAAGGATTCGTTGGGCCGCCGACGGGCTAAGCTGTCCACCATTGTCCTCCAGCCTGAGACCGAAAGTGCAGCGTGCCAGACATCAAGGGTACTATCTCTATTCAGAACACCCCTCATGCCCACTGATATAGCTATATAAATTAATGCATATATGTATTTATTAAAGACATTTTTATGTTTAACGTTCTTTTTATAGATACAAGTATTTAAGTAAATGCTCTGTTTATATTAAACAGTATTAAATAACATTTACCGGCCTGAATGTCCGAGAAATTTTCATAGAAAATATTCGTTCTTTGACAGGATTCGGACCTGCATCCTATACGGAACCGTCATTTACGCTGACGTGCCTTACCGTTAGGCTACAAAGAAGCGTTCGGTAGGCAAGGTCGAATTTACTGCTTATAAACTTCAATCTTCCTGTCAAAGAACGAATATTTTCTATGAAAATTTCTCGGATATTCAGGCCGGTAAATGTTATTTAATACTGTTTATTATAAACAGAGCATTTACTTAAATACTTGTATCTATAAAAAGAACGTTAAACATAAAAATGTCTTTAATAAATAAATTGTCGGACTTTGTCCATTTCGTAATGCATATATGTATATACACACATGTTTATTAATATGCTTACATATAAAAGCACAACCGTATATACAAGCAGGCTAAATTTTTAGTCTATATATTAAGTTTAATATAGATATATTATTATTATTTTATGAGATATTATTATAGCTACGCAATAGCTTTCGAGTTTCGGCACTAAGTTGTATCTCTTTAGGCGAAGGTAGACATTACTTTCGTGAAAATACGCCGCTTTTGAATGTCCATAAAATATGTTGTCTTGCAGAAATAAATGCAGTCATAGAGTGAAAGATTACAATAGAAATGGAAAGTTTAGTTTTCTTAACCAGACTAAAATTATCAATTTTATTTGCATAAAATAGAGAAAAGCTTAGCAATGTTACCATCTAGTTCGCATTTCAGCAGCTTGCGTTGTATAAAACAGCATGTGGTTCATACGTCCAGCATTTGCCAAAATCCATATATCAGCTGGGGAATCTATTCGTGTGTAGATAAATTGTGTGCGCGTTTGTGTGAGTTGGCTGAGAATCGGACGGAATTGGAAATATATGAAACAGTTTTGGAAACAATTTTACTATGACATGTTTCGACGATAATTTGACATCATCATCAAAAAAATGTTTCACGAGAACAATTTGATAAAGTAGACTTTGATTTTGTGAAATAAAATCACTGTCAAATTATTTAGGCCAATTGTTTTATATGTAGACCGAATATCGTTTGAATGTTTACTTGTTTTATTGATTTGCATTTGACTTGTTTGAACCTAAATTGTTTGGACGAACTACTGCTGAACACACACACGCACAAACACACACACACATATATATATATAAAAATATATATATATATATATATATATATATATATATAGAGAGAGAGAGAGAGAGAGTTGGACAACAGTAGGATTACAGATGTTTCCCTATGTGTTTCACTCTTTATAGAAGAAGCTAATTTCGTCGAACTGTTCTTTCAGCAAGATAGATAGCCTTCCCATGATGCTTTGGTAATAAGAGACTACCTTAACCAAAACTTTCTACAGCATTTGTTCGGAAAAGCGGTTAGCATCGAATGGCCACCTCGTTAACCTTACTTAACACCAATGGATTACTTTTTTGGGGGGGATGTAGTAAAGAACTAGATTTAGGAGAGAAATCCCCAAACAGTAGACGATTTACAAAAGTACATATCTCAAGTATTTACTGAAATTGATACAGATGCGGATTGGTGTCGTGCTCTGTCTCATAATGGTCTGGAGAGGTTCGAGGAATGTTGCAATGTTGAAGGAGGTCATTTTGAGCCCTTAAAAGAGTAAACTGTGCTAAAAGAATATAAGTAAATCTTAAAGAAATGTACATAAAGACTTTTGAACGAATAAGATCGTAACAAAATAAATATAAATGTAATATAAATGTAATGAAATGTATTTAAAAAACTGTAAAGTGCATACGTACTAAGTGTAAGCTTACTTTTGACCTCACAATAGTATATATATATATATATATATATATATATATATATATATATATATATATATATATATATATATATATATATATAGATAGATATATATATTGGTCGGTCAATATATATATATAAATATCTACAGGGTGCGATAGAAAAACCTATCACATATACCACTCAGACAAACCTCCCACATAAAGGTAAGACATTAGGTAGATGAAGATACCATTGCCATTAATGATTTACCATGATGTGGGATATTCCTGGGGGAAATTTCTAACGAACCACACCCACCCACTTACACACACACATACATACATACATATATACATACATACATATATATATATATATATATATATGTATATATATATATATATATATATATATATATATATATATATAGATAGATAGATAGATAGATAGATAGATAGATAGATAATATTAGTGGTAAATATACACATACATATGCAAGATATATAAATATATATACATACATACATACATACACATACTTATATATCCGTATAAAAAAAATATTCCAAGAGGATAGAATCCAGGTAGAACTCAATGTCCAGGACAGAGTAAGGATATAATAAAAAGGCTAAAACACTAATATTCCATGGTCATAATTTATTCCATTGGAATCGTAAATACGATCCAATTCATCAGACCTACAAATTAGGTCTGATGAATTGGATCGTATTTACGATTCCAATAGAATAAATTATGACCATGGAATATTAGTGTTTAAGCCTTTTTATTATATATATATATATATATATATATATATATATATATATATATATATATATATATTAGAGTCAATCATAAGTTATTTTCGTTTCGAAGACCCAATTCTAATGGAGGAGGAATTATCCTAACTACTAACCATAAATGGTTGTTAAGATTTGGGGTTCACTAGCATACCTTAGTTTTCGTCCGGCAGTGGCAGCGTGTGTCGACTCTGGATTAAACGAAATATATATATATATATATATATATATATATATATATATATAGAGAGAGAGAGAGAGAGAGAGAGAGAGAGATAGATAGATAGATAGATAGATAGATGTATGTTTTTGATCATATCTCCAATGAAGACAAATTTATTTTAAGAAAAGAGTAATACTTAAACGCTTTAATAATGCTTTATTTACATCTATAGAAAAACATTTTCGTGAAAATACGCTGCTTTTGAATGTCCATAAAATATGTTGTCTTGCAGAAATAAATGCAGTAATAGAGTGAAAGAGATACTATAGAAATGGAAAGTTTAGTTTTCTTAACCAGACTAAAATTATCAATTTCATCTCAATAAAATAGAGAAAAGCTTAGCAATGGTAGCATTTAGTTCGCATTTCAGCAGATTGTGTTGGATAAATCAACTTGATATATAATGTCATATATATAATATAATTACTATGACTACATAATAAGTTTAAAATAAGTATATATACTTATACTGGTATATATATATATATATATATATATATATATATATATATATATATATATATAACTGCGTATTTCGCCAGTAACCCTTCTTTTATATAAGTTCATCGAAGATGAATAACAATGTACTTCAAAGAAGTTTTCTATATTTTTTCTTGCATTCGTGCAAGTGATTTCTTTTCTTGACGTAGAGTGTTTAAAAACTGTCCAAATGATCTATGGATCTGATCACTCCAGTCACTGTTAGTTTTTATGGATGCCTTTTTTGTTTAGCTGAAGAAGTTGCAGATTTTCTTTACTATTTATATATACTGATGGGAATATTTTTGCTCTCCGAACACGGTCAGCACTCTGTGGTGGTGTTCATAATTGATATTATCGAAAGTTGGCTTCTTTCTTTTTTTTTACTGCTAACGCTTTCATCATTTTTAGCGGTTGTTCTTGCACATGTATATTCAAAGAAAGGTTAAAAATAAGCTTGTGAAACACAACCTGTAGTATTGTATACAAAATTATGTATACAAGTATAAATAGGGAACAACTGGTGAACATAAAGGCGACGCTTAGGAAACCCGTTTGCTAAACGTAACGCGGAGTGTTCGGCTAAGCCTGCTATTACGCAGAGAGATATACTAAACATAACAGGACCATTAAGAAAAAAAAGAAAGTATATTCGGTTTAGAATGAAGTTCTTGTCGAAAATCTGTGGGAAGTTCGTTATGTTGAATTAAAAGTTCCGTATCAGTTCTTGAAATAAGAGTGATCCAAAGTATTGTGCATTGGTCTGGTATCAAAATATGAACAGTGAAAACAACGACAATGTTTCTGCTACTATTATTACTGCTGCTACTACTACTACTACTACTAATAATAATAATAGGAATAAGAAGAACAAAAACAAAAACAACAACAATCGCATCAGCAATTTTGGCGAAAGGAAACTATTTCCTCAGAGAAAGTTTGGATCAATATCTACCAGGATCTGCAACAAAAGCGCATGCGCCCTGGCTCTTGCATTCTTTTTCTTCCTCTTTCGTTGAAGCGCGTGGCTCTGTTGCCGGCAAAACAGAATTACAATTATCGCCAAAATAGGTGAAAAGCAAGATTACAGACGCGGTTGTGGCGATACAATCAGGTACAATATCACAAAGCACGCATGTGCTCGCAATTAAACCGCCATACACGAAGCACGGATAAAGATCTCCATCAGATAAGTAATATTTGCCATGTATATTTACTTATTAGCGAGGACGGGCATTGCTGTATCTTTTAAGATCGTGTTGTTCGGCAGCTTTGACCAAATTTTGTCCAGAAAACATTTCTTTTTTAAAATCTTTGCTCATACTACAACGGCAAATTAAATCGGACTCAAGAGCCACTCAAGGTAGAGGATTACTAAATGAGTTTGACGTGGACGTAAAAATAACTGTTGACCTTAAACTTAAAGAGCTTAAGATTGTAGTGTTCTTGGAAACACCTACTCGGGGGTCTAATCCACAAAGTACCGTTTTTGGTAAAAGTTTTCAGAGTGGAACGAAAAAAATAGGTTGGGGAGAGGGGATGATACAACACTGTGGATGTAGCAAGGAGGATCTTAGACGCAATTGGCTGAGCTGGTGACACTAAAGAAAGAAGCTCATCTGAACATTTGCTGTAGATATGGCGATAGATTAGAGGAAGTTTTGAGGTTTTGCACCCGTGAGGGGTTGTAGGGTGAAAGTGATTTTAGGGTGGGGTTTAAGGTCATCACCTACAAGGTCGCGTAAACGTTGAAAATATGGCAGTATCCTTCTTTTTGAGTTTAGATGATCTGTCAAGAAAGTTGAAATGTTGTAAGAACCTGGACGCAATTTACTGTAGATGATCTAGTGATCAAGGCACTTTCTATACATTTAGTAAATTGCTTAAAGCAACGTGTTCTTTAAATCGAAATTATGCTCAAACACATTAAGGGGAACAATTAATGCATTTGGGTATGTTTTGGTAAAAAATGCCTTTTGTATTCATATAAAATTTATTTAAATTCCTTGCGGTTTCTCCTATGTATTCCTCGGGGCAATTATTACAGGTGATAGAGTTAACCCTAACTTAAAGATTTACGTTATTATTATATGGTTTTGTATTAATTGAGTATCGTATTTTTTTAGAAGTAATTGTAACAAATTTTATTTTAAACATAGGTAAACACTTTTCAATTGTAATTCTGATTGAGTTGTTAGAATAATATACTTCGATTCGATTGATTTCTGTATGATAATCTTGTAAATGTTGCTCTTCTTATTTCAAAGAATAGAAATCTGGATTGCATTCAGTAAATTGATATTATAGAACGAATATTAAACTCCGTTGGAGAGTTGTCCTGAAATTCCCAGAGGAAATAAGCAAATAGCCTTTATATATATATATATATATATATATATATATATATATATATATATATTAGGTTGGTGCAAAAATAATGTCGTTTTTCTTTTGAAGTTGAATGTCAAAAACGACATTATTTTTGCACCAACCAAATATATATATATATATATATATATATATATATATATATATATATATATATATATATACAAGCACTCGTATATTATATCAATAAAATCGATGATCTGTGTTTACATTCACGTGGTTTTCCACTTCCACACATTATCTTTAAAACTAACATCAGTGCTGACTGTTCAGGGCGGTAGGGTTATAACCCAAATACATATTAATGGATTGGGTACCACATGTTCGTGAAAGACATAGCCTACTTAGTCGATCGGAAAACACTGATATGACAACCTTCATACGGTCGATTTCGACAGGTAACTGAGTATCTTTGACAACCTACTGCAATTATAGGTGTTTTGAAAAAAAGTATCGTGACTAATGCTATAAAAACTACAACATATATCAATGCGGCATTTAATCTCCTTCGAAGTAGTCCACTTTATTCGGCATCGTTTCCATTGATGGAAGCATTCCTGAAGCTCTTATTTTAGGGATAGCGAGCATCCTCTTGGATTTCCTCGACGATTTGAAATCTTCATTTTTAGTGGGATTTGATTTTGGGAAATAGGAAAACGTCACAATGGACGAGATCTGAGAAATATGGTGGTTATCGGACCTGGAGAATGTTGTGTGTCCCTAAAAAGCGCAGTAAAAGCCATGATCCTTGATAGAACCTCTGTAGATGGTGCGACGACCACACTCTGCACACTTTCCTTCCAACCACTGCTATAAACAAGAGAAGTGAACGAGTGTGTTACAATTACTATGTTTGTACAACAGAGTTCGATGTCAATCTTGCCAAGCGGTTTTATATTCAGTTGGGACTAACACTATTATTATTATTATTGTTGTTGCTGTTTCTCTTATTGTTATTATTTTTCCAATAATGATTAATACTTGTTGTATAGTCCAGGGTATGACGATAAACTACACCAAGCAGCAAGGATTCTAACCAAGAGATTCGGGGTTTGGAGGAGCATGGAACCACATTTTAAATGCTGTTGTTGTCAGGTCAACACCGAGCCGGTATGGTAGTACCTTTTAGCGTCTCATCTAGGGGAAAAGAGTGACCCCCCACAAACAAAAATCAACAGTAAATGACCAACAATACATTTTTATAGCAAAATGACCAATAATAAATTTTATAGCAAAATGACCAACAATACATTTTATAGCAAAATAACCGACAGTACATTTCTATACAAAAATGACCAACAATACATTTTGTAGCAAAATGACCAGCAATACATTTTTATAGCAGACTAACATTCCTTACAAGACTAAAAATGTATAAAAATATATTTCCTAGTAAAATTACCAGTAATACATTTTGTTTTATAAAAATACCAATAATCCATTTTTGTAGTGAAATTATCAGCAATGCATTCAAAAATATTAACAATGCTTTTTATGATCTACAAAATATATATCCCAAAATATTCTTTACCCTGAAAGTTGGAAAATATGTACAAAATATTTAGATTTCGGCATTAAATAACCCATAGAGGTTGATATGTCGCTAAACTAAATCAAAATGTAGAAAGGATATAAAAACAAATGTAAATTAAATTTAAATTTTAGACTGTTAGGAATGCAATTATTCTTAAGCGGAAAGGATATAGAAAAAAAACTAAACAAATGAAAGTTAAATTTATTTAAATATTATTTATCAGAAATGTAATCACCCTTAGTTCAACGACTGCAGCCCAAAGGAAAAAAAAGCAAATTGTCGATTTCATGTTTAAGATAATCTGTTTTGTTTATTTCCCGGAAAGGGTTTCAAAAGACTTTTTTCTACCATTTCTCGCGGTTATGGCTGGATTTTCCACTATTTATGAAATTGCTAAATCTGCTAAGTCCGTGAAAGGAATCCCAATCCTTACGATTCAATTTATTCTTGAATTTGTTTTGAAGACTCTGAATCTACACTGCCATGATGAGGAATAATATATTTCTATTTACCAAAGGGCGGGTACTTTTGACGCAATGCTTTGCTTTTCTGATCAAGTTGCTGTTTGGCTGATTTTGTTTAAAGGCATATCAACCTCTGTGGGGTATGTAATACCAAAATCTAAATATTTTGAATGCAACTGCGTGCCTTCAATTGCAGATAAAATATATTGTTGTTCATTTTGCTACAAATAGGTACCGTTATAGAGTTACTAGTGGTTATTATATAAAATATATTGCTAGTATTTTTGCTGTATAAATGTATTTTTATACTTTCATAGGGTTTGGGGGTTTGCTATTTGCACATAGCTGGGATCCTAACAGGTACTCCCACTCCGGGTCAGGGTGAAGCTGGGAACAACAACAATTAAGAGGTGGTTCTACACTCCTCAAAACCTACCGATCAGACGCCTTGCTGCCGGATGTAGTTTATTAGGACTAACGAACAGCTCGTAATGGACAGTGCGTATCATATTTTACCAGACTCAAAGATTTCTATAGATGAAAATCTCGCTTTGGTGTTGATACTAGTTTCTCATTTTATAATAACCACAGTCTTTCTCATTTACTGCTGACACGCAGAATCCATTTTTCATCACCTGTATTAACGCGTTGCAACAATGAAACTTTGATCTTCCTGGTTAAACGACAGCTTCACATGATCGAACGTTGTGTTCAGGTTTGGAAAGTGATCTCATGAAGAACTCAGTTTTCCTCATTACAAGTTTTCCAAAATCGCTTGATATGTTTGTAGACAGTTGAACATAATACGTTGTGCTTTTTTGCAACAAATTTCTGATATGGATTCTATCTAACAATCTCTTTCAAAAGTTTTTTTCATCCAAAAGTAAGTGTTGTCTGATATGTCACTATCGCCATTTTAAAACTTTTTTAAAAATCGTATCTCATATGTACCGCCCTTCACTGCATCCGTTTACACTACACAAATATTTAAAAATGCCTTTTTGCTTTGTCTATATTTCTGAGATGAGGTATTATGTACATTATTCGGACTATTGTCCTCATCTTTGTCGCCATATTTATCACAACGTTTCGGCCCTTGTACGCTCCGGCCTTCTTCAGGTGGTTGGAATTTCGAACTGAACCCTTTATTTCGCTCACTGGGGTAGACTGTTCTAGTTCCACGTGCCATGTTTGATGGATGTCAGTTATCAGTTATCTCCTACTAATTCCCCTCTGAAAGTTCTCCACTGCCTTAATCGGGTATTGACTCTTTGGGTCCTGTCACTGGATCTAACCAAAGCCTTTATCCATCAAACATGGCATGTCGAACTAGAACAGTCTACCCCAGTGAGCGAAATAAAGGGTTCAGTTCGAAATTCCAACCACCTGAAGAAGGCCGGAGCGTACAAGGGCCGAAACGTTATGATAAATATGGCGACAAAGATGAGGACAATAGTCCGAATAATGTAAATAATGCCTTTTTGGTTGCATTGATTTTGGGAATTTATAGAGTGAACAATGTTGAATATGTTGCTTTTTAAAGTTTTGGCCTTCCATAGTGTTAGACTCTGAAATGCACTGTAAACAACATGCAGTCGGATAGAACAGATGCTCGGCTAATTCAAGATGTATTTTCCTACAACCTGTTTTGGTTAATTTACCCATAATTCATAGCGGTGAAATGCGTAAACATAAACCGGACATTTTAATATATAGCGACAATATTCTGGTTGAAAAAAATAGTGAGATAGAAACGAAATTCGATTCTCAAATTCTCTCTTTTTTCTCATAAGGTACCAAGTGTCATTATATTCTATGTCTATATATTTCATTTTCGGACGGGTACCTCTATGGGGTGTAATGGTTAGCAAACTTGTCCCACTAGAACAATTACGACTGAGTAGTGAGTTCGATCCGTCCCAAACTTTCGACTTTGTGTTACATCGAAGTTAAGCTTAGAAAAGCATCATATATTTAATCTTTGTAAGAACATATGCGCATTGGCGATTCAACGGGGTGAGGCAGAAAGGATCCAATGCCCCTCCCCACAATTTTAGTTGATTCCTCGTTTGGACCCCAGTTTTCTAAGTCTTGTAGAGGAAAAAAAATCAGAGCAGACAAATTACACTGTTCTACTAGTATTGACGTTAGTATTAACCCTTTGATTTTGTTTTGAAGTTAACCTCTCTTGTGGTCCAACAGCTTGAGAGTGGGAAAGAGGGCAAGAATAAATTAGAACTCCACTACTATGAATGAAAAGTTATTTCGTTTAATTTAGCGAAGTAACATATACTAAAACTCATTCCTAAGTTGTGTATACGATAGCGGTGTAGTATGAAAATAAAGACGTTGCTTGAATTTGGCGCCCTCCTCCGCAGAGAAATCTCGCCTCCCTACTTTCAGAGATCCAGAATCGCCACTGCATATGTGGAACAATAAATTAGTAATTAACTCAAAATTAATCTAAATTATTTTCTGTGTTCTTCAACCATGTGACTCAGACGCATCAATGAATTATTGGTATTGACTAGAAGTAGATTACATTAAAAATAAAATAGATATTTGTTGTGTAAAATAAATGCTTTGCATCACTAGGCTATGAACTTATTGATGTATCTACGTAAGCATGTATATTGTTAGAATATTCGTTTTTAGTTTCATTCAACCGACTTTGAAAATTGTTCTAACGCCAAGAAGAATGATTCGGTTCAATGAAAACATCTAATAAAAAAAGCGTAAGTTTCAAATGCTTATCAAATTATAGTTAGGTTTGGACAGAAGCAGAGACATGGGTTTATCTCCACCGCTAACAATCGCTGTTGGACATTAGGTTCAAAGCAATATAATCGACATTTAAAACAAACTTTCTGTGATAGCAGAAACGTGTTACATAAATTGTCTTAGGAGTCGATAAAATTCTGCAATGGTAAATCATACAAAGTTACTGATGCATAAGAGCGAAAAATAACCAAATCTACAGTGAAATGTTTGGTCGACGAATCCAATAATATATAGGTTGCTCTCTCGAATAGAGGACTAAGATATCTCAAAAAGAAACAAAAAGAGTCGCCGTTCGGGTAGATGCTAGTGGACCAATTTCTGCCCAATAAACTCAAGTATAATCAGAACCAATGCTTACCTTTAAACGCAGATATTAATCTGTACATTTCTTATATATTTATAGTCATGTCTAACGTTGATTAATACTTACCTGTAGACTCAGGTATGATAGCGAGTTAAATTTTCCGACGCCAACAATCGCTGTTGAACATATTAGCCTCCCATCTTCTAAAAGTGCAATACGACCTTGAAGCATCACTTGACCGTACTTTGTAAACCGCCTTTTTGTCATTTAGCTTGATTTTTCGAACTACATTCTGCAGAAAAGACACCACCAATTCTGGCATTCCAGTTCAATTTTCTACCTTTCTTTATAAAAAAAAGGTATATATCGAAAATTCGGTTATTTTTCTCTGCCGTGCGAAATTAGAATCAATAAGTAAGGATACTTCAATACAGACAAAATGAAAACAAACAAACAAAAGAAACAGCTTGACATAACAGCTGTCACAATGCACTCAAAAGCGATTTTAAATGAAGGTACTGTTGATAACGTCATGGGTATCGACACTAAAAGTGAATATCGGTGAGTCAAGATCAAAATTCTAACCTAGGTTCTTTCATTCACTTCGCAATAACACTTTTGGAAAAGGCAGGAATTTACCTCGTCTATGTGCTAAATAATAAGGTAGGTCGGGCTCTCTATCTTTGAATGGCATCCGGGTTAGTTAAAGAAATACTATAAATTCAAGGCCGCGGAAAAATCAACGGAAACCACTACGCAATCTAGCAATTGGAATATGAAGAAAATAAAGTTGCAGCCAGTTATGATGAATCATGATATTAATTTTTTTAAACTGCTAATGCCATCTGATATTGAGCAATAAACAATTTATCTCTATAGCAGACCAACACAAAATACTACCAGTGAGCCGTATGCGGCTCGCGAGAAGAATTAGTGCGGCTCCCGAAGAGTTTTCCAATTTTTTGAATGAATTCAACAGCTGATCGCGTAGGAAAACAAAAATCAGTTTTGTGGAAGTCTGACTTTATTCGGTCAATATTTCGCATGTTTTGTATCGAATCAAATATTTTAATTCTAAGTCGTAAAAAGAAAAAGGAGTTTATTCCTCCACTCGTGGAGCAGCAGCAGCAGCAGCAGCAGCAGCAGGAGTTATCTATGTCGCCATGACCACCGACATCCATAGAAAAGAACGAAAGATTTCTCCAAGCCGACGTACTTCCTCGGCAACCATAGATGTTTCGCGAAGAAAGAAGGTTCACTTTCCAAGGCAACTGCTTGTTCATTTTTATATATCCGGCAGAGCAAGCCGAGATTGTAAAGGATTAAATATAAAACCCGTTATTAAGACCCTTAGTGGTTGCATAAAACATTAAAAAACGCAACAGCAACTCTGGTGAAAAAACTGATATATCCTTTCTTTCCGCTAATACGTAAAAAAAAATGTTTTATTAACATGTTTGATGTTAACTGGCTGGATAGCACTTAAACTTTAGTGCAATTCAAATATTATTAATTCTTGTCAACATATAACTGTTGCTTATATTGTAAATAAAGTTTCTCTTTCTTATTTCTATAAACATGGAACGTTTTTTCGAATGGTAGATTTATAGATATGTAAGATAGATTTTGCATAAAAAAAACTGTCTAACATGACACAGTGAACCAACTTTCTTATCAGCAGACCTAGCAATGGATTCAATATAGTCTTTCCACATCATGACAGCCGAGAATTTTGGCTCGAGAAGGCGCAACGTATTACTCTCCTGGAGTTTAGCATCAGCCATACTGATGAAAAGCAGTAAGGGGACTCTCAGATGATTAATAGAGAGCAGTTTAGTTTTGGAGGTATTGAAATTAACAAGCTATTCTTTGCTCCAAGTAACAACAGACTGAGGATCTTTTTTGAGATCAACCGCCAATTTGACCTTATCAGACTGATTAAGCTTACAATCGAGACAAGAGTAAATGGTTGTGTAATCAGCATAGATACCAAATTGAGAGCTGATACAATCGGGAAGGTCGTTAATTAAAATTAAAATCAAATTAGAGCCAAGTATATATCCCTGGGGTCATCTGTATTACATTAACGGGCGAGTAGTGTAATGGATAGCTCGGAAGGAGAAATCGGAGAGTCGTGATCGAATTCCAGTCGGGTTTGTTACATTCACATGCGCAAATGCCCCTGGGAAAGGTACGAATCAACTTCCGCCCCAGCTATTGGTTAAATAGCAGGACTTGTATCTTGAAATATCATTGTTATTCTCAAAATTAACAAAAAAAATATTCGCGCGCAGAAAAAAAAAATAATTTTTCTTAGAATGTGAACTATCTTCGGGCATTAAATGACCCACAAAGTTTTGATAAGCCATTAAAAACACAAATCAATCAGTCATGTACTCTCTACCGCATATTTGCAAATAGTGTATCACTCCTACACGACAGTGTGGCCTAATAGTGCAAATAGCTGAATCTAATCAAATATGTGATCTCAGACATGAAGGCGTCGAAGGCCGCCAAATGACCCGAAGATTTAAATAGATTAACGCTTACCTATTTATTGAAAACGGTAACAAAGGCCATAAATCAACGGTTCACTAACATTTTCGGGGAAAAGATACAATTTTATCAACATCAATTCTAAGTATCGACCGAGGATTATTTTGTCCAAATTCCACTGTCGAACAAAGATTGGTTGCTTTTGGCACTCTAATATTGTTCAAAAAACTATTATTTCTGTAATATTTTTTCCGTGTATTGGTCAAAATATGAGTGGGGCGATTTTTTTTAAAAACTCATTTTTTTTTAATACGCATCTGGCTTTTATATAAGCATTCATAACATTCTAAAATGTTTTATTCCCCGAGTTAAATATCTAACTAGCGTAAAATACATTTCTACTTGTGCTTTGTGAAATTCTCTACCTTTAGCTTCACAATACATGACTTTTCTAAGAGCATTAATAGAATTTGAACAAAAATCACTTGAAATAGATCTCTGTTCCCGGATCCCGTTTTCCACACTGAAAACTCTTTTAGGCTACATCGCATTTTTTCCTGTAAGTTTTTTTTTCTCTATCCACATCCCTTTATTCCTCATTATATATATATATATATATATATATATATATATATATATATATATATATATATATATATATATATATATATATATATATATGAATAAATATAGTTTTAAGGTGTGCCATATTTATGGGATAAAGTGCTCAATATCAGAGATAGACCGAATGTAAATATAAATAACTCCTGACGATTACGTCTAGCATGAAACAGCCTGTCGCTTCTGAGTGTTGACTTCAATGTTCACTTTTATATATATATATATATATATATATATATATATATATATATATATATATAATAAAAATATAGTTTTAAGCTATGCTATATTTATGCCCAAAAGTGTTCAATATCAGGGACAGAACGTATATAAATAAAAGTGAACACATAGGTGAACACATGACTTGACCTCAGTGTATACTTATATATATATATATATATATATATATATATATATATATAGTAGTGAGTTCGATCCTCACTGGGTGCCCCATACTTTCGGTCTTGTGCCACATCCGAGCTACGCTTGGAAAATCGCTGGAATAAAACGTTCAGTTCATATTAGGATAGACATTTGGAGTTTTCATGAAGGGGGCGAAAAGGAAATCCACAAAGAAATATAAGGAAAATGGCAAAAAAATATGCTTATTTCGGAGAGGTATTTACGAATGCTTATAAAAAAAAAAAGGATTTAGGGCTAAAACCATCCCAGATCGAACGACGACAGTTATTTTCAAGTATCTCCAACCAACGTGTCACTGACAAAGTCTTCGTTTGCAGCGAGCTGAGGTTTTTCATTGTCTTAGTTGTAGTCAATTACCAACTATAAGAACGATATAGATTACATCACGTCATCATAAAACATTCCTGAAGGCGTCAGAACATATTTCAAGTGTGTCATGGTTTCGGCTGCTATTACTTCTGATGATTCTAAATCGCTCTTGGTGTTCCGTGAATAGAAGAATTTAACAGTAAATGTTGGAGAGATATGTGTTACGTCGTTGCAAAGACATAGCACCGCCAATGTGACATAGAACTGGTACAAGAGACAATTCCGTGAATTTATTTACAAGCCAATATTCCCTACATTAGACACTGACATTAACCCTAAGGACCTTTCAATATGAAACCATATTGTATCTCATAGTCAAGTGTGACAGACATAAATGTAGCTCTTATGATAACATGGAATAATTTGAGAGAAGAGGTCATGTGCTTCAGTTGATATTAAGAGCTACGGGGAAAACATTGTCAATAAATATAAAATAAAACAGCCAGTAAACTTTCATTAACTAAAATCTAAATCATTGTCTTTTATGATAAAATGAATAATGGAATGCCACACGCGGTATATACATATATATATACCTCTATCCCAAGATCTTTATATGGATATATATATATATATATATATATATATATATGTATTTATTAAAGACATTTTTATGTTTAACGTTCTTTTTATAGATACAAGTATTTAAGTAAATACTCTGTTTATAATAAACAGTATTAAATAACATTAACCGGCCTGAATGTCCGAGAAATTTTCATAGAAAATATTCGCCCTTGGACAGGATTCGAACCTGCATCCTATACTGACGTGCCGTGACCGCTCGGCCACCAAGGATCGTTCGGTAGGCAAGGTCGAATTTACTGTTTATAAACTTCAATCTTCCATGAATCTCGTACATTCATAACTGCTCATGGTGTATCGAATGTAAACAAATGACGTCATACATTAAGAAATGGACAAAGTCCGACAATTTATTTATTAAAGACATTTTTATGTTTAACGTTCTTTTTATAGATACAAGTATTTAAGTAAATGCTCTGTTTATAATAAACAATATTAAATAACATTTACCGGCCTGAATGTCCGAGAAATTTTCATAGAAAATATTCGTCCTTTGAGCAGTCAAGGCACGTCAGCGTAAATGACGGTTCCGTATAGGATGCAGGTTCGAATCCTGTCCAAGGACGAATATTTTCTATGAAAATTTCTCGGACATTCAGGCCGGTAAATGTTATTTAATACTGTTTATTATAAACAGAGCATTTACTTAAATACTTGTATCTATAAAAAGAACGTTAAACATAAAAATGTCTTTAATAAATAAATTGTCGGACTTTGTCCATTTCGTAATATAATATATGTATATTTATGGAGCACCTTCTCTTTCTTTCTTTTGCTACACACACACACATCCACACACACATGTGCTGGTTAGTTGGGCGTGGTGTAATGATTAGCAAACTTGTCTCGATAGAACTATTACGACTGAGTAGTGAGTATGATCCTCACTGGATGTCCCATAATTTCGGCCTTGTGTCAGGAGTAAGCTCTGCGTAGTAAATTAATACACACACACATATATATATATATGTGCGTGTGTGTGCTTGCGTGTGTGTGCTTGCGTACGTGTGCATGACAATCTACCAAATATTAATAAAAATATAAATTACTTATAATCGCCAAAGATTCTGAAAATAACTCACTAATATTTTTTAATTTTTTTCCTACTTCATATATATATATATATATATATATATATATATATATATATATATATATACGTGTGTGTGTATGTGCGTGTGTGTCTGATCGCGTTTGTGTGTGTCTTTAAATATGTCTTGTTTCTTTTGTCATATGTGACACGCGTACTCGTGTGTCTTGAAACGTTGAGTCATTGCCAACGACACCGTCGAATGACGTCAGACTCGGACGAGAGCGCCATCTGCTGTACATTTCTCTGTCCCTCTTCTTGTTGACAAAGAGTCAATTCATCTTCCGATCTTAGGCTCCAGCCTTTCTACAAACGCCCTCACTCCGGCTTCCTCACACACGTCCCAACTTAATATCGACGGCAGCATTGTAGACCAAGACTTCTTTAAAAGAATTTGCCGACCAATCACGAGCACCCCCACCCACTCACGTGTTCACCATTCACATCCTCTGTTTTCTTTCCCATGTCTCTCTCTCTCTCTCTCTCTCTCTGTTTCTCAAGGCCATAATCTTCAACCATCACCATTGTATGGTTTGGGTGGGGCAGATAGATACTGGCGCTAGTCATCGATATAAATTGATTTCTTTCTTGTTTTGCATTTTCTTGTCGAAAAATAGAAGTAAGATTGATGGTAATACAAAGCGAGTATGAAATGGCATTGATAATAATAATGAGTAAATAGCAGGAGAGACTAGGTTCTATAGCATTGGATGGCAACTGGTCTACCTACTGCGGAAAAATCTGCCTCGTCAGCCATGTATCGAAAGATACATGATCGCCTAAGCGTGTATCACGCATGGCATATAACTGACTGAATAATAATAATAATAATAATAATAATAATAATAATAATAATAATAATAATAAAAAAGCAAGAACAATAATAATGGTACCTCCCAGGATGATTTATTGGCCGGGCATATTGGGAAGTGAGCGGAGAATTTGTTCAGCATATCCTCGTCGAAAAAAAGAAAGAAAAGAAAATATTAATAACAGTTACTCTTCACTGTAATTGATTAAATAATAATTATTTTACTTTGAAATCGCTCATAAACTCTTGCGTGGGTGGACTCTTGTAGATTGTAGAGATTGTCCATCTCGTCCAGAGACAAACCCCCCCCCCAAAAAAAAACGAAGGGTTAGCACTAGTGGTGTCGAAAGTGAGGAAACGAAACAGCTCCATAATGAATTCAGGAGAAAGACGAAAAAAACTGTCGTCGATAAACCTCAGCTTATGCCAAGGAGGACATTGTTATAAAAAAAAAAAAAAAAAAAAAAAAAGGTGGAGACTCAGTGTAACGACTATAACAAATAGTTTAATATATATATATATATTCATATTCTATTTATACGATAGTTTTATAGATATAAATATTTAAATAAATGCTGTTTATAATAAACGGTATTAACTACATTTACCTGCCTGAATGTCAAAGACATTGCGTAGAAAATATATGCCCTCCGGAGAGAAACGAACCTGTATCCTACACGAACAGTCATTTGGCCTGGCGTGCTATACCAGTTAGCTTCAGAGAAAGAGTTGGGTTAGCAAAGTCAAATTAGTGTTTTAAACAACAAATTTCCCATGATTTTTCTCGACTTTTTCATTAATTTTCATATACCGTACTGAATTTCCGATAAATATGAATAGGAATCGAACCTGTATCCTAAACAGAAAATGCAGTTAAAACTGTTTATTACAAACAGAGCATTTACTTAAATATTTGTATCTACAAAATAACGCAAAATACGAAAATTCGTATTTTAAAGTCCACATTGGACGAAACGCGTCAGCAATTACCAGTTTTCCTATTGTCATTTTTATTCATATATATATATATATATATATATATATATATATATATATATATATATATATATATATATATATATATATATATATATATGTAAACGTCATGCTTCGTGGGTGCACGTGTTTGAGCTGTATCTCAGTTTTCTTTTATCTTTTTAAACATTGAAATTAATAATAACTGGCCTAGATTGAAAAGTGCCACTAAAAGAAACATGTGCCACCCAAAGATCTTTTTTCCATCAGGGAAATTGCTCGTACCGCCAAAGTGTGCCGTTGCCAAATTGGTCAAGGGAGGCCACCAAGGTTATTATTAATTTTGATTTAAAAACGAAAAAAATACAGATTCCAACGCAAGAACGAGTTTATAATAATAAATAATATTGGATTAAAAATGAATATAAAGATAGATAGAAGGGTGGGGTTAGAAATACGTTATGAAATTTTTGGATATGATCGTGCCCATGTTTTCTGTTTGTATTAGCATTTGTGCATTTGTTCTAGTTTGTAGTGACTGGGTATTTGGAAGCAATACGAATAGTCAGTGTCCATGCCCAGAAAAAAGTTACTAATGCAGATTCTTAATGCAAGCAAGCCATTCTCACGAAAAGAAAATGATACAAGACACCTTTCTGACGTTATATTTACTTCTTTTCTTAATCTTACTATATGTTGTAACCTAGAAAGGGTTACTGAATGAGGAATAACCAAAACAGAGGCTGGAAATGAAATATTAATCTTTATAACATCAACAAAATACAATACTCACCAGCGGCGTGAAATAGGTAAACAACAAGACAGCATATTACCATATTTACCTGCCTTCTCACGAGGTAGGATGCGTCACAAGGCCAAATTTAATGTAGAGAAATCAGGGTTCAGGCAAAAATTGCCCGTAGAACCCGCATGCGCCGGATCGGGTATCTGTCATCCTTTCCGGACGAGACTCTCCCCTTCGGCATAGCCTTGTCCGGGTTCATCTCTGCTCGAAGGCAGAGAGTTCGACACGGCAAGAGCTTCCCACGATAGGAGCTGACGCTGCCAGCGTAGACAACTCCTAATTACAATAGTCTCCAACGTATTTATGAGGATGGAGACATAACCATTAATGCTCATAGGTACAGTATTTAAAACCCCACTTTTAGATTTACTCTGCACAAAGTCAATATCTCATCATAGTCGCCAAAATGTTGTAACCTAGGAATGTTTACTGAATGAGGAATAACCAAAATAGAGGTTGGAAATTAAATGCTAATCTTTATAACATCAACAAAATGCAATACTCGCCAGCAGCGTGAAGTAGGTAACCCACTAACAATCGTGTCCAACGTATTTATGAGGATTGAGACATAGCTGTCAGTGATCATAGGTACTGTATTTAACACCGCCATGTACCGCCAAAGCCTCACCACGCGAAGAACATGTTTATTATAATCCAAAGAAAATATGTATATATTACAAGCATGAATTTTCTATTTTCCCATGCAACTGAAATTCGAGTCAATGCGCTTGTTCTATTGACCAGGAGCGCACATGTTCCTTTGATAAGAAGACATGATGATAATGACAGCGTAATTGTATTGTCTTAACATATAAATGGAAACAATGTAAAGTTCTTATATATATATATATATATATATATATATATATATATATATATATATATATATATATATATATAACAATTCCTCTCAATATTCGAATTTTAATCACATATTGCGTTATATTTCTTTTGCAATTCGGAACGTGCATTTTATTTCACGCTTAATCCTCATGTGAGCTTTTTTTCACCTTTCCATAGACATAACCCAGGCATGACGATTTTTACGTCTGACACACGTAAGATTTTAGAGCAGGAATAACTAAAGCTAATGGTGGAAAATAAGTGTTTTCTTTTTGGATTCAGCGCCCCAATAATTGGTGAAAATTAACTAAAACGCTCTATGCCTCATTTTCATTTTAAATTATTTGCGGATATAAAATTACAAGGGAAACAATATAACTTCAAGATGAAGATCACAGTTCAACTAAATTATTCTTGATCCTTTAAAACAACAAGGAAACTAAAATATATCCCGTTAAGGTGAAGAAAAAGTTTGATTCCATAGTCTGGATGAGTCCATCATCACCGATTCCACTCTAAGTTTATTCAAAGAAATCGCTAGAAACTGCATTCTGGCATTTAAAAGACATGCTGCTTGCGGACTCCATACTACGTGGTTAGTTAAAGCTTTCCTTTACGGCTTTATCTTAAGATTGTATCCACCAGTAATAAATCTTAGTAAGACTTGTAGTTTTCGCATGGTCACCTCGGTTAAATGTTACCGATTTTATGACAGTTAAAAGACGATAAAAGTTTAAAGGCATTAAGTATGACAAATAATTACATTCTTTAAAGATTGATTTGATTTTCTGTGACGATAAATAAGAGGCTTTACTTTCAAAGAATCTCCTAATATATTCTCAATCAATTTAACCCAACTTTTATTTTTCGCATTTATTTTAATTTACATAAATACATCGTCTCGCATATTTGCGAATATTAGTAATGAACACAGCAAAAAATCCTGTAGCCTCCATAGAAATACCATCGCGGGCAGGCTGGTTTGGTTTGGTTTGTTTTGTTTTACGGCATATCAACCTTAACGACACATTGCACAGTGGATAAGCCGTTGGTTAGAACCAGAGACAAGACCCAAAGAGTGTGAGTTCAATACCTAGTTAAGGCAGTGGAGAACTTTGAGAGGTGAATTAACAGGAAAACTGATAACTAACATCCATTAGACATGGCACGTGGAACTAGAACAGTCTAACCCAGCGGGCGAAATAAAGGTTTCAGGTCGTCCACCTGAAGAAGGCCGGAGCGTACAACGGCTGAAACGTTGTGATAAATATGGCAACAAAGATGAAGTCAATAATCCGAATAGTGTAAATAATGTACATAATACCTCATCTCAGAAATATAGGCAACCTCAATGGTTTATTTAATGCCAACGAGATTTTTATTACTGGTAATATATTTTTTTTCAAAAATTTATTGCTGGTAATATTGTTATCCCGTATAAAATTCATTGCTGGTAATAATTTTTCACTAAACTGTATTGCTGCTACTAAAACCTATTTTTACACTTTCATAGTATTTTGATCCCAGGGTAGGGTTAACTATTTGCCCATAGTTGGGACCCTAACAGGTGCTACCACCTTGGGTTAGGTTGGACCTGGAAACATTAGTAAGTAAGAGGTGGTTCCACACTCCTCAAAATCTTTTGATCAGAGACATTGTTGTCAGATATAGTTTGTCGTCATACCCAGGAAAGGCGGGAAGGCTAGTAGCTTTTTCTTACTTATTTATGCTTCAGTAAGGCTTTATAATTTGGACATTGCAAAAGAAAAATCCTGGAAATTAGTTGAAAATCATAATTAGATGCAAATGAATCACCAAAACAATATCCAAAACCTCCACTGCATCCTAAAAGTTAATGGTTACTATATGGTGATCTGTCAAAGGGGTTATTCATCCTTACCTTAAGGAAAAAGGATAAAAGTAACTTCATGTTGTGGGGAAATTGAGTGTATACATGAAAAATGGAAAAGAGAAACATTCTAGACTTGTGAATAGGGATGACCCAATTTTGGTGCAAGACAACATACGACTGCACGCTTCCAAACTGTCCAAAAGCTGCATAGGCTGAATTATGAAATTTTGCCTTATCACCTGATATCTCTCCTACTGATTGTCATTTATTTAAGGTTTTGAGCTTTTTATACACAATAAAACATATTCCAATAAGGAAGAGGTAATCGAAGAATTTGAACGATTTATCACATCAAAGGATGAAATTAGATGGGATGCACAATTTAGAGGTACCTTAAAGAACAGTCATTCATGGTACCCACTTCAACTAAATAAATTAATTATTTAACATTTCTGAAGCGTTTTATTCATTTCTTATGAAGTGCGTCATTTCATGCCCGACAACTTATTACAGGGTGCGAAGGGGAAGTTATTTTTAATTTCGCGCAGGCGCGTTGTTTGTTTTTATTTTATCGACTGCACAGTATAGTAGGAGAAAGAATTCAGAGGTACGTTGGAAAACGGCCATTTATCAACACGGTACCTATTTCAAGTAAATAAATTAGTTATTTAACATTTCAGAAGCGTTTTGTTCATTTCCGATAAAGTGTCTTATTTCATGTGTGGCAACCTAATATATATATATATATATATATATATATATATATATATATATATATATATATATATATTCATAAAATTGTATAACACTTGGAAGCATAGATAAATCACCGCTGCTAATGTTAATTTTCTGAAAAAATCATTCGTGATATATGTAGCGTTGGTAATTATAACAATAATCTAGAATTAATCGAAAATCGAAATCAAAAGAATGATCGCAATAAATCAATGATATTCGTTCAAGTGATAACGCTTTGACGACCGAAGCAGTAAAAAGAACAATAATCCTCCGGCCTGCTCTGTGATTGAAAGTGCTTGTGCCAGGGTGACATATTGTTTATAATATTTGGATAATATATACTGTGTCTGGTTGTTATAGGAAAATAAACAAACTTTTAATATGAAATGGTTGGTCGTACATAGACAGTGAAGCGTGGGAAAGTCATTCGTTGTATCAAAGCTTGCTCTTTTTTTTACTCTTGTTCCCTCAGTAGAATGACTGAGAAGCACTCAAGGCAGGAGGGATATCTTGAGATTCGTCACAAAATCCAAAGAAGAATCCGCAATGTAATCGATCCTGACCTGGCATCTCGCCTTCCAGCCAATTTCTCAAAATTGGTCGACGCATATTTTCTTTGAAAATTTCTCAGACATTCAGACCGGTAAATGTTGTTAATACTGTTTATTATAAACAGAGCATTTACTTAAATATTTGTATCTATAAAAAGAATGTATAAACATAAAATGTCTTAAAATAATTGTCAAACTTTGTCCATTTCATAATGTGTAACGTCATTTGTTTATATTTGATACGCCATGAGCAGATATGAATATACGTGAGAGTTTCATGGGAGATTGAAGTTAAAATACAGTAAATTCGACTTTGCTAACCGAACGCTCATCTGTGGCCAAATCGGTTAAAGACGCGTCAAGCTAAATGACGGTTCCGTATATGATGCAGGTTCGAATCTTGTCGGAGAACGAATATTTTCTGTGAAATTTCTCGGACATTCAGATCGGTAAATGTTGTTAATACTGTTTATTATAAACAGAGCATTTACTTAAATATTTGTATCGATAAAAAGAACGTATAAACATAAAAAATGTCTTAAATAATTGTCAGACGTTGTCCATTTCATAATGTATGACGTCATTTGTTTACATTTGGATAGACATTGAGCAGATATGAATGAATGAGAGAAAATCATGGAGAATTGTGTTTAAAAACAGATAAATCGACCATGCTAAACGAACGCTCCTCTGTGGCCGAATCGGTTAAGGCACGTCGGGCTATATGACGGTTCCGTATAGGATACAAGTTCGATTCCTGTCGGAGGGCGCATATTTTCTATGAAAATTTCTCGGACATTCAGGCCGGTAAATGTTAATACTGTTTATTATAAACAGAGCATTTACTTAAATATTTGTATCTATAAAAAGAACATATAAACATAAAAATGTCTTAAATAATTGTCGGATTCTGTCCATTTCATTATATATATATATATATATATATATATATATATATATATTGATATTGTATCACGCAAGTGTGATTTTAAAAATGTTACAATTCAGTTATTCAATTGGTTACTGCAACTTGTCATGTAGTATGTAGACTAAAGGCTATTTTCGCAAAAAGTGAAATTGAAGGATAGTCTGTTGTGTTCACTTGCGTATCTATGCCCACAGGAAAGGCATGAATCTATTCTCCAATATCTTGAGGTAAAAATAATAGATAAGCTTGGATATTTCATCTTGGGTTGAAGCCATTCTTATAATAGAACAGCTCTGAATTAAAAGCCGTGGCGATAATAATTGCTAGAAAGCCAAAACTGTAACCTGGAAACTCGTGTCCTATTCTGAAATAAACACGCCACATCGATATTTCCATATGACGATTTTCTAAGCCTGGTTTAGATGTAGCACAAGGCCGAGAGTATGGAGCACCCAATGAGGATCTAATTATTACACTACATCGTGCTGCCCCGAGGCATCCATATGAACCCCATCCATGGTGCCGAACTCGTTCAGAAATATCCAAACACTCAGCTGTATACAACCGCTTTCTAAGATGAACGGTCTAAAATAGATTTAAACGAGTAATGCCTGGCGGTCTTGGAAAAGATCACACTTTTTCGAACCTTGGGGACTGGCGGTACAGAATCACAAACAAAGAACTGTACCAAGTAACTGAAAACACTTCATTTGAAGACTTTCAACAGCTACAAGAGCTGAAATGATAGCGCATGTAAGTCGAAGAGAAAAGTAAGGAAAAAATCAAGTTTTTGAGAGTCCACACTATTTCAAATAAAAGGTTAGGAAGGAAACCGCCATCTATACTGGAAAGAGCGATAATAGCTTCTGAATTTGAGAAAACCTATTTTCCCTGAAAAATTATTTTAAGAGAAAGATTTTATATATTTCAACTGAAAGCAATACAAGGGGCTCGGTCAATGAATGCCGAATGTTTCCTTATAAGGAGACGGTTAATATTACGATTAATATGGGGTAAAACTGCCTTGCGCCAATCTTCCAAAAGAAGATAACCTGTCGGATTTAAAAATCAGAACTTAAAAACATAAAAGGTTAGGAAGGAAAGCCCCATCTATATTGGAAAGTGCGATAATAGCTACTGAACTTGAGAAACCTATTTTCCTGAAAAAAATGTTTTAAGAGAAAGATTTTATAAATTTCGACCGAAAGCAGTACAAGGTGCTCGGTCAATGAATACCGAATGTTTCCTTATAAGGAAACGGCTAATATTATTATTACTGTTGTCATTACGTAAGTGATGCTTTTTTTTTAAATTGAGGCTAATCCTACCTGAATTAGAAGCCTAATCTCTTATAATCCGTATATCTCAAATGAAGGTGTTTATATATTACTTTGCAAATGTATGTAGTTTATATTGGAAATGGTAATTAATTACAAAAAGAACTTATAATGGGTATATCTTTTCTCCCAATAATTAACAAAGGTCATAAATATAATAGTACACCAGGTATGTCTCTTGATACTTCTCACCTTAATTGATTAGAGGTGAATACCTGTACATGTTTTGCCTTGCTGGATTCTGATTGGCTACATTAAATATATCGTTATATATCACAATATTGACTTTCATTTGACTGATCTTAACCAGTTGGGCATATCCCATAGATTCGGACGATCTATGTAAGTCTGCTCGTGAGCGAGAATACGGGAGAGCATTATTCCCGCATGTTGAGTGGGGAGTGTTTATTTTTAGTTCGAAAGATGACACACTTCTTCAGGTGGCTGGTATGTCGAACTGAAACCTTCATTTCGCTGGCTGGGGTAGACTGTTCTAGTTCCACGTGCCATGTCTAATGGATGTCAGTTATCTCCTGTTAATTCACCTCTCAAAGTTCTCCACTGCTTTATCCAGGTATTAAATTATAACACTCTGGGTCCTGTCTCTGGTTCTAATCAACGCCTTTATCCCCTGTGCCATGTGTCGTTAAGGTTGATATGCCGTAAAACAAAACAAACCAAATCAAACCAGCCTGCCTGCGATGGTATTTCTATGGAGGCTACAGGATTTTTTGCTGTGTTCATTACTGATATTCGCAAATATGCGAGACGATGTATTTATGTAAATTAAATCCCTATTCACAAGTCGAGAATGTTTCTCTTTTCAATTTTTCATGTATACACTCAATTTCTCCACAACATGAAGTTACTTTTATCCTTTTTCCTTAAGGTAAGGATGAATAACCCCTTTGACAGATCACCATATAGTAACCATTAACTTTTAGGATGCAGTGGAGGTTTTGGATATTGTTTTGGTGATTCATTTGCATCTAATTATGATTTTCAACTAATTTCCAGGATTTTTCTTTTGCAATGTCCAAATTATAAAGCCTTACTGAAGCATAAATAAGTAAGAAAAAGCTACTAGCCTTCCCGCCTTTCCTGGGTATGACGACAAACTATATCTGACAACAATGTCTCTGATCAAAAGATTTTGAGGAGTGTGGAACCACCTCTTACTTACTAATGTTTCCAGGTCCAACCTAACCCGAGGTGGTAGCACCTGTTAGGGTCCCAACTATGGGCAAATAGTTAACCCTATCCTGGGATCAAAATACTATGAAAGTGTAAAAATAGGTTTTAGTAGCAGCAATACAGTTTAGTGAAAAATTATTACCAGCAATGAATTTTATACGGGATAACAATATTACCAGCAATAAATTTTTGAAAAAAAATATATTACCAGTAATAAAAATCTCGTTGGCATTAAATAAACCATTGAGGTTGCCTATATTTCTGAGATGAGGTATTATGTACATTATTTACACTATTCGGATTATTGACTTCATCTTTGTTGCCATATTTATCACAACGTTTCAGCCGTTGTACGCTCCGGCCTTCTTCAGGTGGACGAGCTGAAACCTTTATTTCGCCCGCTGGGTTAGACTGTTCTAGTTCCACGTGCCATGTCTAATGGATGTTAGTTATCAGTTTTCCTGTTAATTCACCTCTCAAAGTTCTCCACTGCCTTAACTAGGTATTGAACTCACACTCTTTGGGTCTTGTCTCTGGTTCTAACCAACGGCTTATCCACTGTGCCATGTGTCGTTAAGGTTGATATGCCGTAAAACAAAACAAACCAAATCAAACCAGCCTGCCTGCGATGGTATTTCTATGGAGGCTACAGGATTTTTTGCTGTGTTCATTACTGATATTCGCAAATATGCGAGACGATGTATTTATGTAATTTAAAATAAATGCGAAAAATAAAAGTTGGGTTAAATTGATTGAGAATATATTAGGAGATTCTTTGAAAGTAAAGCCTTTTATTTATCGTCACAGAAAATCAAATCAATCTTTAAAGAATGTAATTATTTGTCATACTTAATGCCTTTAAACTGTTATCGTCTTTTAACTGTCATAAAATCGGTAACATTTAACCGAGGCGACCATGCGAAAACTACAAGTCTTACTAAGATTTATTACTGGTGGATACAATCTTAAGATAAAGCCGTAAAGGAAAGCTTTAACTAACGGAGAATCACACCTAGTTACCTGGGAGAACCTTCAATCGGAGACTGACAGATCCGAGTAAGTTATCTGATCTGACGGTATTTCTAACTGGTCCGCAACTGTAAATTTATGAGCTGTTTTTATCAAAATCTATCACCAAATCGCGTTCATTTTGGCAATAATGAGTGTACCAGGAACAATTTTATGAAACGGCGTATCATGTATATTTTTCCCAGACTATATGTTCGATGTATATTCATATTTGTAACCCTCCAATAGGTAATTGTTATATAGGAATAAAGTGTCGCTGCCGACACTTGGGTTTGAACACGGATCGCCAGAGACCTAGCACAGTCGACCTCATCTTGAAATAATTAGATCACGTGACGGGTAAAGGAAAAATATATTTATGGGAATTAGCAATGTCTGACCAAGTATAGTTCGAAGGCATTAACTCTTATTGTATCTGGGATTTACAATGTCTCTCCTACAAACGGGCATTACAAAAGTAATCAAAGTACAACAGTTTAAATATCTGGGCAGTGTGAAACTGAAAAATGAAGACGTATTCTGATAACGGAAGATGCCTTCCGAAAGCTAAGCAAAGTATTAGGAAGCAGAAAAATTAATTAGAAACAAAGAAAAGAGTGCTAAAATGTTATGTATTCTCCGCTCTCCTATATGAAAGTGAATGTTGCGCAATCTTCTCGCAGATGAAGAAACTTGAGTCAACAGAGATCTGGTTCTACAGAAGGGTACTGAACATGTGGGAAGTTTTAAAGAAAATGAAAAGAGTTAGAATCAGAAGGAGACAGTTTCTGCGGCGCATAAAGAGGCAAGAGGAGAATTTGGCGACATTCAAGGCGGACAGGAGAAAACAGCTTTTAACATAAATAACGAGTTTATGTAAATTGACAGCAGAACAGTGACTTAGATTGAAGGTGAAAAGACAAATCTTACTAGGAGCTACAAAAGTTAGGAAGTCGTGGAGACTCATGATCGCTCATATCCTGAATGGAGTCAGCAGATAGGAGAAAATATATTTGTGTCCCAGCGTCATTTCGTTGGTGTGATACTGTCTCACTTGATAATGAGAATAAAATTAAAAATATGTGGAACTAGCAATGGTACCAAAGAAAGGCAAGAAGAAAGGACTATTAAATGTCAGTAGACAGAATCCATGGTTGTTAGCAAAGGGGTGAAATTATAAGCAAGTACAGAAATGTTAACTCACTCACTTCTTCTATTTGCCGTGTCCGTTCAGGACGTAGGCGATCATGGTTCTTCACAATTTTGTTATCTCACCATAGGAAGCACAGTGGAGTAATGAATAGCGGTCTGTATTGACGTTCGAATTCAAGTCGGATGCATTAACTTGCAAGGCAGACTGGGTTCTATTGCCTTGTGTGGCAACCGGTTTAGGAGAAAATATCTCTGAATTCAAAACTGTATGTCGCCCTGGCGTAGCACATACTATACAGCTAAAGAAAGGATCGTTCTCATTGGGTCGTTGATCCCGACTAAGGTCGATTGAATGATGAGTCTAATTATGTAGATGGGGACCCATGGAAATTCCACTATTTTTATTTATTTTATTGCTGAAATATCTAGCATATTTCATATTGCTATATTATTTAACTGAAGCAGACGTTAAAAGTAGGAGAGTGTTATCACCTTTCCAGCCTTCCTTTCTTCCTTCCTACCTTAATTTATTTATTGGTTTTGCTTCCTTCCTGGTAATATATATATATATATATATATATATATATATATATATATATATATATATATATATATATGGATATATATATATATATATATATATATATATATATATATATATATATATATATATATATGTGTGTGTGTGTGTGTGTGTGTGTGTGTGTGTAGAACCAGATCTCTGTTGACTCAAGTTTCTTCATCTGCGAGAAGATTGCGCAACATTCACTTTCATATAGGAGAGCGGAGAATACATAACATTTTATCACTCTTTTCTTTGTTTCTAATTAATTTTTCTGCTTCTTAATACTTTGCTTAGCTTTCGGAAGGCATCTTCCGTTATCCGAATACGTCTTCATATATATATATATATGTATGTATGTATATATGTATGTATATATATATGTATATATATATATTTATATTCTTTACGTTCTCATTACATTTGTATGCATATATATATATATATATATATATATATATATATATATATATATATATATATGCATACAAATGTAATAAGAACGTAAATAATATAAATTCAAATGTTTATAGCATTAATTTAAAAGCGGGCTCAATACCAATGTTGATAGCGTAGAGTAATGGATAGCAGGTTGGATTGAGGAGCCGAGTTCGAATTCCAGTCCATTATTTTCGATTACGTGCTAATACCCTTGGGAAGAGTATGAATTCTTTTCTTCTTCTCTCAGCTATAGGTAAATAGCAGGACAGGCTGGGTTCTTTAGCCTTGGATGGAAACCGGTCTAGGAGAAAGTAATTCTGAATTCAAAACTGTATGAAGCCCTGGAGTAGCACATATACAGAAAGGATCGTTCTCATTGGCTCGAACATACCGACTACGATCGAATGATGATGATGATGATGTTATCTCCCTTATTTTCTCCTATACATTGTTCCGTCATCCATTTCCTTCAGCTCCCTAACTATGTTTTACTTTGTACTTCTTGCCTTCAATCTGTCCTGTGATTATAAGATTTCCCAAGCCCTCTTTTCACATTATGTGTCTTACAAATTTCAAATGTCTCTTCCTTTTTCAAATGTCTCTTCCATTTTCTCTAAAACCTCGTTGTTTATCACATATTTGGGCCATGTTATTCTCAGCATTCTTCTGTAGAACCACATTTCTGTTGCTTCAAGTCTCTTCTTCATCCTTGGGGAAACTGTTCAGAATTCACTGCCAAATAAGAGGACTGGTATTATTCAGCACTCTTTTATTTGTTTTTTAAACCAATTTTTCTGGTTCTTAATACTTTGCTTAGTTTTTGGAAGGCATCATCCGTTATCCGAATACGTCTTCATATTTCAGTATTGCACTTTCCGTCCAATGTAAAAATACTTCTCAGATAGTTACTTGCTTGATTTTGGTATCTCCAATATGTAGTTTTCATGTTGGGCTGTTCGATTTGCTAACAACCATGCTCTTTGTCTTCTCGCAATTAGTGTTTAGTCTTTTCTTCTCGCTTTCCTTGACGACCTGTTCGAGTTTTCGTAGTTTTCTTTCAGTCTTTACTATCAACACTGTATCATTTGCATATAATGATGTTAAGACTGTGACCGTCAATAATGAATCATGGTAGAATATCTAATTCTCTCAGAATCACCTCACTGTATAGGTTGAATAATGCCGGTGAGACGGCACATGAATGTCGTAGAATCCTTTCTATTTTTGTATATCATTTTATATCCATTTTTATATCTATATGCAAGCGGTTTGCTGCCTGTATATGTTCTTGTGAATATGCCTTTCAAAATATAGTGAATAGGTAGCGAAAATGCTTTCCGAAAACAAAGCGTCGGAAAATGTCCTTAGAAACGAAGAGTTGCTAAGTGCCGACTTGTAATGTAAAAACTAATCTCTATCTATAAAAGCAGGATGTGTGTATATGTGTGTGTGTAACGAATGCACGGCCGCAATTTTCGACGGATTTGCACTAAATTTTAAATGCACATACTCCAAGTTAGTGAGAAGGCCAAGACCGACTTTGCATTTCCCAACTCCCATCGATAGTGGAAATAATCAATTTTTTCATGCATCTACGGCAGTTTTCATGTAATTTGCGGCCTACTGGTCAGAGTGAGAGCCTATAGCTGGCTGCCACGAATAGGCAGGAATATTCTATTGGCCAGTGTGAGAGCCAACAGCTGACTGACACGAATGTTAACTAGCATGTTAGCATGCAAAAAATATCGATAGCTGTATTCGTCACAAGTGGGAAAAAATTAATTCTGCATGGCACTTTACCCCAATTGACTCATTCGCTTGCTTAAACTCAACGTTGATTCTGATTCCGTAGAACTGGGTTCGGTGTGAAAAAGTATTTGTTGCTAACATTCTTTTTTCATTCGGTTTTTCCAGTTACGAGTCCTTTTTTAAAGCTGATCGTTTTGTGTTCATTTTGTTTAGTTCTTTTTTCGTAACAGATTTAATGTTTAGTATAGAGCTTAGAAAAAATTCGCAGTGTGAGATAGGCAAGAAGTAAGGCATGTAGCAACATCAGCACAGCAAAGGGCACTCCTTTAAAGGCAAGGAAGGGCAAAAATATTTTAAGTCAAGTGATAGCAATTGCTGTATGAGTCGTACGATGTTTGATTCAAGCACGGGCAACGCCGGGCCATGCTGCTAGTTTCTTATATGGCAGGAAATGGAGCATGAAACTTGAAATGATAGAGA
Organism: Acanthosepion lycidas; assembly: GCA_963932145.1. Taxonomy (NCBI): domain Eukaryota; kingdom Metazoa; phylum Mollusca; class Cephalopoda; order Sepiida; family Sepiidae; genus Acanthosepion; species Acanthosepion lycidas. The sequence continues at coordinate 58,725,415 of OZ010591.1, read as the reverse complement.
ATTACTTCAAATGCTGAGACTACAAATGGCCAGAAAGATTATGAGTCAAGAAGAAGAAAAAGAGATCATAAAAACCCAAAGACAGGAAACTGTGGAGAGCCATGATCGGCCGCAAAATGAACCTCCCCCACCCAAAAAAACAAAAAAACAAAACAAAACAAAAACAAACAAAAAACCCCTAAAAAACAGGGCAAATAGGCAAGACATTGGATTCATCATTATCGGAGTTTTGAAAAGTGTCCCAAGCTTTTTTCAATCAAGTGACCTTCATTCGAAAAGACCGGGTAATTGGAGACATGTTTTTTTATAGAGCACTAACGCGAGCAGATCTAAATATAAAAACGAAATGCTGTGGGATAACCTCGTCAGACCCAGACTCAAATATGGATTACGATGGCGTCCAATTGGCTCAGGAATATCTAAATTATCATCTATATTCGATCGTCTACTCAGATCAACGAACGACTAAATGGCTTCAAACGAATGAATCATTTAGGTCTTAAAGAAGAGAATTCTTTATCAGATCTTATACACTCTGACGCTACAGAATCATAAAGAGCTTTATCAAATAGCAAAAACTATACCAGTTGAAGATTCGAATCTTAACAACGAAAAGGTTAGTACGTATAAATATAAGAGCCAATAATGATATACCGTATATACTTGCGTATCATGTGACTTTGAAGACCTCACGTTGAAACTAATTTTAAAGAGTTGCATAAATTAGCGTATGTGCTGTTGGCTCTGGTTACACCGTTGGCCAAATTAAATATTCATTTATTGTTGGCATATTAGTTTCAAAATTAGGTTTTCAAAAGCCGCGTGATACGCGAGTATATAGGGTAGAGAGATTAATATAAAATACATACACAAGATAGATCGATCGATCGATCGATAGATACCGTATATATTTGCGTATCATGCGACTGTTGAAAACCTAATTTTGAAGCTAATTTTAAGGGGGTTGCATCATTCACGAGGTATAAAATTAGCGTATGTACTGCTGGCCGTTGATCAAACTAAATATCCATTTACTGTAGTCAAATTAGCTTCAAATGTAAGTCTTCAAAATTCGCATGATACGCGAGTATATACGTAATCAAGATGTTCAAGTTCAAACCTACTTTAAACAAAAGGTTAGGAGAGAAATTTCCACCAGTAATAGAAAGTGCGAACGCAATGAATTTGATAAAGCTTATTTCTTGAACATCTGAATTAAGATAAAGATATTATGAATTTCAACCGACAGTAATTATAACAATTCGGTCAATGAATATCGAATATATCCTGTATGGAAACGTTTAATCTCATGGCTGCCATTACCATTATCCAAACAATGTAATCCTGCAATAGATTTTTTCTATGAAGAAACGTAATGATATCAAGACATTTTCTCCATTTGTTTTATTCTGTTAAAAAAAGAATGACGCCCACAATGTTGTTTAGAAGCTACAGTAAGATGGAATAAAACTCAGAATAAACGTATAAAAAATGATTATTATTCGTAAATACTGAGACGAAAACGAAACGAAATATTAAGATCATCAGAAAGAGAAACGAGATCTGGTTAATCTAGGATATATTTTAAAATCATAAATGGTTGCAAGAAGGAATTATGACCGGTACTCATCATAGTGCACCTTTTTTGAATCAGCTAACAATAATGTCAAAAATTCTGCATCGGGCTCGTTGATCTGCCTATAGCCGGGCAAAGAGGATTAGAATCAAGTGGGATTATGACAATCCATTAGGACTCCTCACCTCCATTAACAAGCATCTGGTTTTCTATGGCTTTACAGCCAGTTATTTAATGGTTTATTCAGACTGATTTTATTCGTGCTTTCTGGTTTTCTATTGATTCGCTTTCATTTTCGCCCCATCTGTTCATTTCACTGTTTCTTTTATCCGGTCCTGTATCTACTTTTCTTTCTTTCTTTCTTTCTTTCTTTCTTTCTTTCTTTCTTTCTTTCTTTCTTATCCTTGACCTACTTTTCTTTTTTTTATCTAAATTATATCGTTTTTTTTTATTTTATTTTTGTGTTGTTGGTAAGTATTTGTCAGTTTTCTTGTATTTTGGTCGTGTGCATTCTACTAATAGGCGATTTGATTGAACCATTACTGGATAAATAGCAAGTTAATCGGCGCAATCATGTAGTAGTTATGTAGCCAATGTATGTGCTGCATAAATTATTATTATTATTATTATTATTATCATTATTATTATTATTATTATTATTATACAGCATTGGTTAAAGCTTTTATTTTTGTTGCATTATTCATAGTGATCATCCTGGTGATTTTAGTTTATGTCGTAAGTGATCAATTTATTTTCTTACTTTTTGCCATTGCGTAATATGTATCTATCTATCTATCTATCTATCTATATATATATATATATATATATATATATATATATATATATATATACATACATACATACATATATATATATATATATATATATATATATATATGAAATAGGTTTCTTAAAACTTTTTGGTTTAGTTTTTGTAGCCATTGCGAAATTGACTTCTAGAGTTGGTTGTTGTCTATTCAATGAAATATTCAACAATCCAATCCATTCATGCTGTTTTTCCTTTTTCTATAGTATTCAATATTATTGTTTACATAATTTACACGCGGACTATTGTCCTCATCTTCATGGTTATTATCAAAACTTTTAGGCCACTGTACCCTCCAGCCATCATCAGGTGCTTGTCAATAAAAATAATATACATGGAATTTCAAACTGAACATTTTATTTAATCTTCTGGGTAGATTGGTCTTGTTCCTCGATATTTAATCTAATTCTTATTTACCACTGCTCAGTTATTGCTTGCCCCATTTCAACTGAGTCAAAGTTCATACCGGACTGAACGGTGTACAGTGAATGAAATCACAATTACCAAATTCACGAACCAAACCTTTAATCCACTATACAGACCTGATTGCAGAACCTGTAGCCTTAACCTGTCTGTTAAAGAGACTACAGCTACTGCTTGTCACGTTTGACTGCACACACCGAGGCTTTCTCTTTTTGGTTCGAGTATTGCTGCTGTTGAAACCTTGCTCTCTTATTAACAGCACTCATATAATAACTGTTTCCATGTTACGGCTATTGTGCCTATCACATGAACTGAAGCTTTCAGGCAGATGTCTATAGAGATTTCTTCTTTGCTTAGTATGTTTACCTCGTTCGGCAGGGGTTGATGACTACCTTTGTACCTCCATACATGATCAGCCATACATGATTTCATTATCTCAACACCTATTACAAATCTTCAATGCCTTATTTTAGCTGATAGCTAGTTTCACCTTAATATGCTTTTCGACTAATGCAACGTGTGAAATACTCAGATGTTTTTGTTGTGTTTTCTGTGTTAGGCTTGACTCAGTAAAGCTTTCTTTTTCAGTATTAGTTATTAACTAGAAATACACGGGAGCATTAAACAGTTTTCCTATTTGAATTTTCAAGTGAATCTCACATTCTTAATGATTGAACAAGCTCATGGTTCTACGACAATAAAATATCCGTAGTAATTCCCCGATCGGATCGTTAAATATTTGAGCGTACCAACTTCAAGAAATTGCAATAAACTAATCATAAATATGAATGCTGGTTGATATTTTAAGAAGTAAGGGAATAAAAATATTTTATTTTAAGAAGTAAGGGGATACAAATATTTTATTTTAAGAAGTAAGGGGATACAAATATTTGAAATAGTCAACTTTTTCAATTTCACCGAAACAGACGTTAATCACTTTTTCTTTGTTTGTTTCATTTTTTTATCATTGAAACCAAGTAGCGTCTCTGTTATGTCTTTCCACCCGATCAAAATGGAATCGTCTATTTATAATGTATCGGCAGGAGACGCTTCTATCTTACCTTCTTTCTTTAATTTTTTCTTTTTCTCATTGAAACCAAATAGCATCTCTGATATGTCTTTTCCATGTTTCTAAACAATCAAAACAGAATATTCCATTATTTATGCGGTATTTGCATGGCGCAACGGTGGTGCTAACTAAGGAAAGTATAAGCAGAATTATAATAAGATTCTTCACAGAGTCCCACCCTCAAATATGGCGACAATGAATGAGTTAAAATCTTCCATTTCTACAAGCAGGAAATGTATCAAGCGTCAGTATTTTTGAGAGTCTTAATCGCAAATATTTCAAAACAAATGAATGATATTATTTGCAAACTAAAAATTGATTTGTTATTCTGAATCCCAAAGATGGAATAGAGACATTAGAAATATCTGCTTACTAATTCTGAAAATATATTATACCACTTTCTCAATAATATCGACAGGTAGATAAAAATAGATCAAAAGTGAAAAAAAAACAAAAAACAAAATCCAATATTTGCATGTGTATAGATTTATCGGCAATTTCAGAGCAATCGAAAATATCTTGCTTTATTTTTCTGTTCAGCGAAGAATATGTTTGCTATTCGGAACGATATTTCTTGAAGACAGTGCCTGCTGTTTTTCGGATCAATATAACCGTAAGTATAAATTCAAATAAGAACATACAGCATGTCAATAAAGTCTTTACATTCACTTGATCTATAAAAGCCTATATATATATATATATATACATATATATATATATATATATATATATATAAAAGAACGAAGAGTAAGATTTCAGCGTTCAAAACATTAATTTAAAACAGGGCTCAATACAAAAGTAGAGCCGTAAATATTTATTTATTATGCATTGTTACATTAGAAAATGCACATACCCACTACAAAACTGTACACCTTGTCTCAAAGTTAAAAAAAAATATTTTTTAACGTTTCATCAGGTGGGGAATGACGACGCTACTAAAATATATATATATATATATATATATATATATATATATATATATATGTGCCTGTTAAAAGTTTCAGACACACTGGGTTGTATATTAATATGTTTTTGTTTTATTATTTCAATTAGGTTCCTTGACTAGTTTCGGCCAGCATGGTCATCATCAGGAGAAAAAAAACCCTACTTGTTAGTATCTGTGAACTACAGGAGTAAATGACTATCTGAAGAAAATGAACATTATCTGTAGTTTTCATTTAATTTTTATCGTTAATTTTGGTCAGACCTAGTGTTGGTCAAACAGCCTTTTAAGTTGTTTTTAAGCTAGAGACTGGCTAGATTCGTGTGGCTCTGAAGTCCCTTGGCCATTTTGACCGTTTTATTAGTTCCTGGGAAGGGGATCAGGTTATGTTAACCGCATGTTATCATTTAGTCATATATATATATATATATATATATATATATATATATATATATATATATATATGTATAGGTTTAGGAAAATGAAATAACAAAATATAAGCAACTATATACACGTGTGCTGGCTTGTATACACAGGTAAGCAAATAAATAATTACCAAATTTTACCAAGAGGTGTAAACATAATAGTGCTCGATTAGCTAGACAGAGCCAGGAAATATATATTAATAAATATACGTATACCGAAGTTTGGTTGGTTGCACAACTCGTCGGGCACAAGATATAACTTGTGTGTACTTGGGCAGCAACTCTTCTTTTATAGAAGTTTTATTGAAGATGACTGAGAAGGCACTGTGATTAAGCTTTTTTTTTATTTCTTCATGCATTCGTACAAGTGATTATATAGAGCGTGCATAAAGGTCCAAATGATCTGTAGATCCGTGCGCTTTTGGTTAATCTGTCAGTCATTATGAAGGGTGTTTTCCTTTTGTTAACTGAGTATGTAGATTTTTTTCTTTAATATGTATATATACGGATAGGAAAGTTTTCAATTTCCGAACAAGGTCAGCAGGTTGCGCCCGTGTTCATAATTCATATTACTGAGAGTAAGCTTCTTTTTACTATTAATGGTTCCATTATTTTTAACCTTTTATTTGCATATGGATGAGTATGCTATGATCGTATTTTCCACAAGTATGGTAGATTTTCTAAGGGAGCTATGCAAATATAGGTCTTCTTGATAGGCATGCAGTGGTATGTTCGATGTCTTCAATGAAACTTATATGTCGGTCTTGAGAGACCATGGATATGCAACCCCAAACATTATGCCTGCCTGGTTGTGGCGTAGTATCTATTATGCTTGCAAAGGCCCACACGGGATTGCAACGAATACATATGAAGACGCTCTCTCCCGATATCGCCGTGTTGTTTTCTTTGAGTTGAGCATGATTCTCCCACCTTCAGCCCTCGATGTAAACCACGTCCCCAGCGTGATCGATGGTTGGGTACATCTTCCCACCTACCAATGTCCATGTCCATCGCCCTGATATAACTTTTGCAGATGTTCTTGAAGAGAAGATAAGGTTTCTCTTGTGCCCTCTTGCCAGTGGCCGGTTCTCCATAGAGAAGAACCTCCGGAATGCTCCCATCAGTAGACTGTTGCTTCCCCTGTGCAGGGGTTTATTAGCGGTTGGTCATACCTCTCCTCACCACGCCACCGATGTTATCCAATGGAAAGGTAGAGTCGACGTCGCAGGAGTTGTCGGAACAAAGTTAAACATAACATTGGACCGTCTTAGAGACTCTGGCTCTGGATTTGTCCTCAGAATTTAATCTCCAACCCTTTCCCGTGATTAGGTATTGACGCAAGATGTTCCTTCTCTTAAACGCACACACACACACACACACACACACACACACGCACATGCAACAACACACACATACACACACAAGCAACACACACCCACACACACATATATATATATATATATGAGACATTTATTTGTCAATAACCTCCCTACATTGACTTGATCTATAAAAATGTAAATTATATATATATATATATATATATATATATATATATATAAGTAATGAAAATCTTGGTAATCTGTATGGCTAATCCCAAGGAGGATGAAATCCGGAGAGCTCAATATTAAGTCAGAGCGAATAATTTAATTTAAAGAAAAACAGACCACTTCAAGGTTCCATTGTTATAATTTATTTCACCAGAGATTTTCTTTTTCTCTTGATCATCAGAGATCACCTCCAAAGATGAAAAAATGAATTTAAACTTACACTTTTGAAGGGCAGTATTAAACTTAGGTAAGGTGAGAAATTAGAAAGGGAGGGGAGAGATAGGAATGCTTTAAAATTATTTTTATTTTTATTATAATCTTAATATTGAGCAGGAGAGTAAGGATCAGACATTGACCTTATTCAATAGGTCAACTGATCGGAAACGATATAAAGAGAAAAAGAGAAAAGAGAGAGAGAGAGGGAAAGGGGAGAATTAAAGATGTTAGAAATAAGAGATGGACTTAGGGTTTTGAAGGAAAGAGAGCGAGATATAAATTTGGAGAGGGAAATTAACGTATGTGGGCACATATTTACATATTTTATTTTTTTTAACGTTTCATAGTAATTTAAGTGTTTAAAATCTCCACAACTAAACTAGGATTTTAATATAAATATAATATTATATCAATAAGCAAAATATAAAAAATAAAATGTTACTAATATTAATATTTTAATAATATATATATATATATATATATATATATATATATATGAACAAGATGCGATGGGTAAATTGTCACCATTTTATATTTTTAATTTCGTGCATGCACGTTGCTTTGTTTTTGATTTTGTCGATGGTACAGTATAGTAGGGTCAGTTTCGCACAGTTTGTGAGAAAAAGAGCACCACGACGCACCCCACCCGCCGGAAACTTTGGAAAGGTCATGCTGTCTCTTTCACACCACATGCAGTTATTTTCCTTGAGTTGTAAGTTCAATACCTGGTCACAAAAAGTGAAAAAAAGAATGAAGTGTTGAATTACGAAAGGGAAATAACTGAATTATCTAGAGAAGGCATGGCATGTGGAACGAGATCATTCTACCCCAGTGGATCAAATAAAGTGTTCAGTTCGAAATTACAATGTATATCAACTGAAGAAGGCCGAAACGTCGTGAATATGACAATAAAGGCAAGGACATTATTCCAAACAATGTAAATAGTGTAAATATTTATTGAGACCAAATACTTTCAATGTAGGAGTTGATGAGAAATCGGAATAGGTTGTTCTAAGCGATCGATCTAGGGCAGGATTCTCAGCCGGGATCCACATGGGCCCTAGGGGTCCATGTAATATTTCTGGGGGTCCACAGGCAAAATATAACAAAATGGGAGTCCACAATGATATTTTGGTTGTCCATGAAAAAAAAAACAAAAATAAAAAAAACAAAAAAACAAATCAGAATGGTTTTTATTATAAAAAATTAAATTTCTACTCTAATTTACATTATATTGAAATATATATATTTTTTCCTCTCAATTCGTTGTTGGAAGTTTTACCTGATGATCCTGAATCCTTAAAAAAGGATTTTGGGTGAAATAAATTATCGTAATGGTACCTTAAAGTGGTTTGTTTTTCATTACATTATATATATATATATATATATATATATATATATATATATATATATATATATATATATATATGAATTATTCTTTATTTATTTATTTCTTTTATTTAGGTACCACCGCTAAATTTTCGATACCTAAATTTTAGAATTAATTGCTATGTTATTGCTTTTCCAACGTCTTCTTGAATCGTGATTTAGTCATGTTTCTCAACTTTTATCAATAGACTTGTGAAAAGACGTGATCATCGACTATCATTAACATTAATGGAACCAGATATAAAGAAACTCCCTGGGCAGCATCAATCACAGAGACCTCATTGAATAAATATGCCTTTTTTTCTAATCATACACTTAACTTAAATTGGTATATTCAAAACTAGCAGTAGAGCCCGGCGTTGCCCGGGGATGTAACAGTAAGAGATAGATCAAGTATCGACCATCATAAAGACTGAAAAATAAAATTGACAAAGATTATTTGTTTAAGGTTGACGGACACGCATGTCTTAATTAGTTTTATTTTTTATTTTTTATTTTTTACAAATTGGTCAAACCCAAACTCAAACAAAAACATTGTTTTCAATCGTTATGAGTCTATCAATTGAATAGAATTTTATTATAAACAATTGTCTTGTAAATGGAATGTTTAAAGCATTCTGAATGTAAAAATAAAGAAAAAAGTGTGCAAGACAATAAGAAACACTACCTGCCAAAAAATGTGAAGTTTTGTTGAAATCGGTTAAAAAATGTAGAAAATCCGATCCCATATATAAACGAACACACACACACACACACACACACACACACACACACAAACAACCTAGGTTTTATAATAAGTATAACTCGATATGAGTTGTCCCCATTTCATTCTGGCGACAGAATCGTGTTTTCAAATTGATTTCGTGCAAAAACAATTGTGTTTTTCCAATTTTTGGCGCTGTCAGAACCACCGCAAGGTAATTTTCCGCAGTCCTGTGAAGTTTTGTTGAAATCGGCTGAAAAATGTAGGAAATCCGATCCAATATATAAGCGTACACACACACACACACAATCTGAGTTTTATAATAAGTAAGATTTTAACCAGTGTGCATAAGTAAATGCTGTAGTGAATTCAATTTCCTGAAGAGCTCTGCTCCCCATGAGCTTGAGCCTGAAAAAAAAACATTGTAATATTGTAATACAAGATATTGGTCAATAAAAATTACTATTATTACTGTAGAATAATTTATTTGCATTAAATTGGTTTTCATTTAAAAATTAAGCTTAATTATATAATATTTCTTTGACTATTACAACCTCAAAATTTTTATTAGTAAAAATAGGCTTTTGTTGTCTTATGTCAAATAGCTATTAAGGGGTCAAACGAGAAAAAACAACAACAAAAAAACAAGGGAAAAGGAGTCCATGGGTAAACAAAGTGTGAACCACTGATCTAGAGCATTATCGAACCTCAATATCAATACAATCATGAATCATTATTAATAAAATTCGAGCTTTTAATCGAGTGAAGTTGGAATTCAAATATTTCTGTTTCAGTCAAGAGTCTCAATTAAGTATAATTATAATCGTGTGCCTTTTAATAGTCAATTTATAGCCAAATTATAGTAAATTAATAGTCAATTTATAGACAAGATAAAAGAATCCAAGAAACAGTTTGTAAAGTTTAATTAAATCAGAACTCAAATTAAACTAAAGAACATTAGGATTATGTAATTCTTCTGATTTCGAAACACCAAAAATCAATAACTATTAATAAAAATCGAAAGCCAATAGATTACGAAACGAGCTTTATGAGTCATGGTAATTGTCTTAAAATTGTAACACACAAGTTTGAATTATCATAGCCGTGGTTTAAATAGTTGAAGACAGATGTTTCTACGAGAAATCTTAATCTCCACCCATCTCCAGCCGTCTCCATAAATGCCAATTAGGCGTACCAAGTATCTTCTCACAAACAATAAATTGGTTTATTGTATAATGCGAAACAGATTTTTGCTCACCTTATGTCCACACAATTTCATAATTCTTCCCTGTCTAAGGAAAACCTTTCCCGTCCTGGCTATGGCAATAAACTACATCCGCGTCCGATAAAGACGATAAACTGCATCCTACATCAAGGCCTCTGTTTAGGAGGTTTTGAGAGGCGGTATTTTGCTGGTATCTCCAGGTACACTCAGAACCGGGTTGGTAGCACCTGTTAGGGTCCCAGCTATGGGTAAATAGTCAACCCCCAAATTTTTTAAGAAAAATTTCCAGAAATACATTATTACCAGCAATATATTATTACCAGCAATATATTATTACCAGCAATACATTTTTGAAAAAAATATTACCAGCAGTGTACATTTTTGAAAAAAGAAAAATTGAACAGCAATAATTTTTTTTTTTTTGAAAAAAAGAAAATTTTACCAGCAGTAAAAATCTTGTCGGTTTTAAATAACCCATTGAGGATGATATGACTTAAAAGAAACCAGTTTAGTCTTTATTCAGAGAAATTATGTCATTTTTCACATTTAGCTATTTTTTATTGCAACCATTTTGGTTCTATCTTTGATATTTTCCCCAGCCAGTGTCCTGGGACAATCGTTTTCGACAATGGGGATTGTCATTAATAACAACAACAAACTTGCTTTAGCGTTAGTTAAAAGACAAAAAAAGAAAAAAGAAAAAGAAAGTTTAACATGAAACAAACAGATGTTCTATAATAATGAAAAGCTAATAAATAAGTCCCTGGATTACGACAATCTCAACCTACGACGATTCTCCATTAATCTTGTTTTGACTTACGCCGTTTGTCTCCTATATACGACACAAATTCCCGATATAAAAAAAGAAAAACAAACATGGGTTTACATTATTTACATTGTTCGAACTGTTTTCCCCATTTTATTACAATATTCACGAGGTTTCGGCTATTATACGCCCCGGCCGTCTTCAGGCGATATTTCTTGGAATTTCGAAAGGAAACTTTTATTTAATCCATGGGGGTACATTGTTCAAGTTCAAAGTAACATAACTTTAGATATTTAAATATCAGCTAATCCCCGTTCATAACTCAACACTCCAAAGTTTTTTTGTTAACGGGCAGGTATTGAGCTCATAAGTCTTTGGGTCAAGTCACTTTTGAATCAGTCAGCCAGCGTTTTTATACAATTTGTCATGTGTACTTAGGGGCAAGAAATATCACCTGATGAAGCTCGGAATGTACAACGACCGAAACGTCATGTATATGGCAAAGTAAATAGGATAAACAGAAGACCTTATCTCAGAAATATAGACGGATATTAAATGTGAATTTTCTTTTCTATCTTGCCCAGATTTACTGCTGCTTCCTGGTACTGTAAGAGACAACATCTTACTCTTCGTCTGAGAGACAACGACATCACTGGCAATAGATATAGAAGCAGCTTAAAAACTCATTTCATTACCTTCAATATTTTCATTTCGTTTCATTATATAGGTATTTTTTTGGTTCTAACATGTCACAGAAATGTGTTTTTATGTCTTAGATTGTTACTG
>OZ010591.1:58701021-58708521 GCA_963932145.1 Acanthosepion lycidas | reverse complement strand
AAATTTGTATCAGGAGTCGAGAGACAAAATTAAAAATCGTTATATTAAAATTACATTGACTTTATCAAAAGTTTCTGAACATAGAAAAATGTCTATATTTTGTTTTCATTGCCAACATTTCTAATATTAGGTTGACACACATGAAATAGAGGTTTAAATAGTAGAGAATTGTTAATAGCATTAATAGTAACATTTATTAACCCTTCAAGTGCATTACGCATATGAAAGATATTACAAACACGGGAGTGAATATTTTCAAGCGTCTGATTCTACGTGGAAATAAAAATCGTCTAGTGGCATAGATATTCGCACAAGAATCATTCGATATCAGATTCCTCACCAGTCACATGATTATATATGTGCGTGTTGACGGAGATATTGAGAATGAAAGGAAAATGAAGAAAGATCGGTTTTGATGGTTGGTAGAGTTTCGTATTTGCCAGTTAGAATTTTAACTGCTGATTTTCACGGCTTTCTCCAGCCGGAATATTGACATTCATTCTTACTGTTATATTTCCTCGTTTTGGGCATCATGGAAAACTAAGCTAGGTTTAGAAAATCAAAATGAATATAGGGAGGCAAATTGAAAGAAAACAGATGAGCAGAGGGTACGGTTTCCAAGCATCGATAAAAGATTCAGTGGAATAATTTAACATTAGATGAGAGAGAAAGTAGAGAAAAGAAGGAAACAAACACTTGTAAAAATGAAAATAAACAGAGAGAAAGAAAGCGAGCAAGAGGAAAGAGAACAAAGAGAGAGAGAGAGAGAGAGAGAAAGAACATAGGGAAGAGCGAGAAATAGCAAAAGATAAAGAGTAAGCGAAAGAGAGAATTACGGGAGAGAAAGATAAGAAAAAGCCATAGAATGAGAGAGAAAACGATAACATAAAGCAATTGATAAAGAGAGAGAGAGAGAGAGATAGTGGGGGAGGGAAAGTGAGAATATGAGGAGAAAAGAAACAAGAGCGGACAGGAGAGAAAGAAAGCGAGAGAGAACAAAGAGAGAGAGAGAGAGAAAAGATGAAAATGGATATAAGGAAGAACTAGAAAATAACAAAAGATAAAGGAAACGCAAAAGATAGAACAACGGGAGAGAGAGATAAGAAAAAGCGATAGAATGAGAGAGAAAAACGATAACATGAGGGAATTGATAGATAGATAGATAGATAGATAGATAGATAGATAGAGGGAGAGAGAGAGAGAGGGGGAGAGAGATAGAGAGAGATAGTGGGGAAGGAAGGTGATAATATGAGGAGAAAGGAAACAAGAGGGGACAGGAGAGAAAGAAAGCAAGGAGAGAGAGAGAGTGTGTGTGAGAGAGAAGAGGAAAATGGAAATAGGGAAGAACGAGAAAATGACAAAAGATAAAGAAAAAGTAAAAGAGAGAACAGCGGGAGAGAAAGATAAGAAAAAGCGATAGAATGAGAGAGAAAAACGATAACATGAGGAAATTGATAAAGAGATAGATAGAGGGAGAGAAAGAGAGAGGAAGAGAGAGACAGAGAGAGATAGTGGGGGACGGAAAATCAGAATATGAGGAGAAAGGAAACAAGAGTGGACAGGAGAGAAATAAAGTGAGAGAGAATAAGAAAAAAAGCTGGAAACAGGAGAGAGAACGAGAAAACTGAGAACAAAAGGAGGGATAGATAGATAGATAGATAGATAGATAGATAGATAGATAGATAGATAGATAGATAGATAGATAGATAGATAGATAGATAGATGGCTAGATAGATATGAACAGACATTGCATAAGATAGATAGATAGATAGATATGAACAGACATTGCATAAGATAGATAGATAGATAGATAGATAGATAGATAGATATGAACAGACATTGCATAAGATAGATAGATAGATAGATAGATATATAGATAGCTAGATATGAACAGACATTGCATAAGATAGATAGATAGATATGAACAGACATTGCATAAGATAGATAGATAGATATGAACAGACATTGCATAAGATAGATAGATAGATAGATAGATAGATATGAACAGACATTGCATAAGATAGATAGATAGATAGATAGATAGATAGATATGAACAGACATTGTATTGCATTAGATAGATAGATAGATATGAACAGACATTGCATAAGATAGATAGATAGATAGATAGATAGATAGATAGATAGATAGATGTTTTACAATCGTTATAGCATAGAATGTCAATGGTAATATTAGCCGTTTCCTTCTAAGGAAACATTTGTAATTCACTGACAGAGCAGCCAGTAATGTATCCGGTTAAAATTTATAAAATCTTTCTCTTAAAACAAATTTTCAGGGAAATAGGGTTTTCAAGTCTGGTAGCTGTTATCACCCTTTGCAGTAATGTTGGGGAGGGTCCTTCCTAACCTTTTATTTGAAATAGTGTGAAATGTCAACATATTGATTATTTTCTCTTCAAGTTACATATGCCATCCATTTTAGTTGTTGCTGCTGTTGGCAGTCCTCAAGTGATTTGATTTCTATTATTTGGTACAGTCCGTTGGGAGTATCTACCGCCAGTTCACAAATTTCAATGGAGATTGACCTTTGCCAGGACCCTCACGCTTAAATAGTAGAGAATTTTTAATAGCATTAATAGTAATATTCATTAACCCTTGAAAGGCATCACGCATATAAATTATTACTAGCACGGAAGTTAATATTCTCACTGCAAGCGTTTGACTCTACGTGGAAAAAAAACAAATCGTGTAGCGTTATAGAGAAAGAACATTTCGATATCAGATTCCTCACCCGTCACACAATAATATATGGGGGAAAGAAAAATGAAGAAAGATTTGTTTTGGTGGTTGGTAGAGTTTCGTATTTGCCAGCTACAATTTTAACTGCTGATTTTCATGGTCTTCTCCAATCGGAATATTGACATTCATTCTTACTTTAATGTTGGGCTGTCACACATGAAATGACGTATTTTATGGCTGGTTGTTGATTCGGTCTTCTTACGAAGTAACCTCTTTAGTATAAAAAAAAAAAAATCTTGATTAATTCCTGATTTACTTTTCAGATAATTTTTCTTTCAAATTATTGTTACTCTATAAGTCCAATGAAAATGATTACAATAAAACAATGTCAAGTAATCTTACTGTAGGAGTGTAAACTGGGAAAAAGAACCATTTTTACATCGAATCATTACATGCTATGGGAAATATATGCTCTTTGACAACAGTAAGAGAATAGTCCAATGGTTAGAGGCAAGTGAATCACAAAAGCAATAACCAAAACCTCCATGCACCATAAAATGTTAATGGTTACTGCATAGCGGTCTTTAAAAGAAAGGAGTTATTGTTTATTCAGTCTTTCCTCAAGGGAAAACAATAACAGCAACCTCGAACTGTGGATAAATTTTGTGTATGCACGAAAAATTGAAAAATAAACATCCTAGACTTGGGAATAGATATCGCCCAATTTTGCAGCAAAACAACGCACGGTCGCACGCTTCTCAATTAACTGTCGAAAAGCTGTATTGCCTGAATTATGAAATTTTGCCTGACCCTAAATATATGCCTGATATCACTCCTACAGATTCTCACTTATTTAAGCATTTCAAGCTTTTCATACCCAATAAAAGATTCTCCAATAAGGAAGAGGTAATCAAGGTATTTGAACAGTTTATCACATCAAAGGATGAGGATTTTTTTAAAGATGGGATCAAGAATTTAGAGGAACGTTTGAGAAGAGTCATTCATCAACATGGAGCCTATTTTTACTGAATAAGTTAATTATTTAATATTTCAGAAGCGTTTTATTCATTCCCTATAAAGTGTGTCATTTCATGTGCGACAACCTAATACATTTAAAAAAAAAAGCCAACTGACAGCTAACTGTGTTACAAAGTGTTGCTACAGTCCCCAACACTTGGAAGGTCTGAAGCCATTGTCGACATGATGGGCATATTTGTGTCGTCAATTTTAAAATTGTTAGGTGTCTTCATTCATTTTGTCCTAAATTTGATTTTCTTTCTTATTTAAATCTAAAATAGAAATCATTTCTACGATCGATCTGGTTTCACTCTAATTTTAATGAGAATAAATACAGGTAGATGGCGTTTACCTTGATTCATGTGTTACCGACAATTACAGGTAGAAATAAACGTGATTGTTTGTGTGGCCAAGATGTTATAGAATATTTTGAAAGTTTTGAAAGAATCAAAAATCTTATTGAATAACTCACGAAACAGTAATTCATTACACAAATGGAAAATAGTGCGTTGGCTCTGTGATGATGTCGTCCGCTTTTAGTGGCTGATTACACCGTAATGGAATTTCCGAATGTTAAACGCTTGACACTTACCTGAAAATAGAATAGAAAACACGGTTAAAAAGAGCACTGTAAAGAGAGTGAATTAGGTTGGATTATTACACATCGATATATATATATATATATATATATATATATATATATATATATATATATATATATATATATATATATATATATAATATAATATAATATAATATAATATAATATAATATATAATATTATATCCTTACTCTGTCCTGGACATTGAATTCTACCTGGATTCTATCCTCTTGGAATTATTTTTTATACAAATATATATGTATGTGCATGTATATAGGTATATATATTTCTATATTTTAGATATATGATTGCATATGTATGTGTATATTTACCACTAATATTATCTATCTATCTATCTATCTATCTATCTATCTATCTATATATATATATATATATATATATATATATATATATATATATATATATATTCCCCTTAAGCGTTAAAAATATATTTATTTAAAGAAGAAATAAAAAAATAAAAAAATGAAATACACTTATATTTTCAAAACTTAACAAAACTACAGAATATTCGAGAAAAAATAACCTAAAGTAAAGTTCTGTCTCTGACACTGGACATATTGTTTCATTGTCTTTGAAAATTAGAGCCGAAAGAGAAGAGAAAAGAAGGAATAGGAATTATGAGAGCTGATAAAGAAATAGAACATTTACGAAAAGAAAAAATAACAACGACATTTTACACATGTTCACATACACACACGTACAGGTTTACACACACACATACACGCACGCACGCACATACACATACACACACACAAAAAAAAAAAAAAAAACACAGAAAAATATCAAAACTAACACCAATAAAAAGTGAATCTATTATTTTTGTAACTTAATATAAAAATAACCAAAAATGAGAAAAATCGGCAGGCACTTGCTGACAGCTCTTGTCGAGTGGTCTGAACGATTGTAGAAATTAAATTATTACACTAGAAAAATATCTCTTGATTTAAGTCGTCAAAACAAATCAATCCTTCCTATAATTTAGGTTATTTGTTAATGTCTTCACATTATTTCAAGATAATGTGACTCATTTCTTTGCTTAAGGTGCAAAATTTTCCTGTTTCTTAATACTTTGCTTAGCTTTTAGGAAGCAGCTTTCACTATTGAAATGCACTTTCAGATTTCGGTGTAATATTGTTCGTCGTCTGAAAATACTTCTAATGGGAAGGCAGCCATTATTAGATTAAAGTGTATTTATTTAAAAAAAAAAAATGTTTCAAAGGAGTGAATAAGCCGTGGTCCCATACCCTCCGGGAGAATCTACGGGACGAAAGGAGTATATAAATATATTAGGTTGGTGCAAAAATAATGTCGTTTTCTCACATAGTAACATGTGTGAGAAAACAACATTATTTTTGCACCAGCCTAATATATATATATATTTTTTTTTAATCGAGTTTACCCCAAGAAAGTTAGTATAGGCACTAATACACACGGGCGTAGAAGAATTAGGAAACGGTCAGATTAATAAGGAGCGAGAACAAAAGAAAAGTAATCAAAAGGACAGATTGATAGCGATTGACATTGCATTTAAATTTTTGCTGATTAAAGTTGGTTGGGAGGCATGGAACTAGAAGGGATTTCCACAATCGAGAAAAGAAACTGTTAGCATAGAACTTACGGTTACATCTAATCATTTCAACTGTTAATTGATGAGAACTTGCCGCCAATCGAGTACTGCGCTAAAATTCAGGAAATCTAGGTATCACAATGAAGAATTCACCCGTGACAGGGAAGCAACTATACGGCAGTGGGAAAGCGACTGAAGCCGAGATGCCAGAGCAGGACCAACAAAATTTCTGATTCTTGTTTGGGTTTCAGCAAGGATTTCTAGATATATAGCCGAAGCACCGGACAATATGTGACAACAGTATTCTATGAATAGACGAATGGTACAAACACACACACACACACACACACACATATATATATATATATATATATATATATATATATATATATATATATAATGAGATATATATAATGAGAGAAAGAACAGATGAAGTAAAAATCTGCAGTTTGTAGATTTTACTTTTAAAAAGTGATCAATACAAAGTAGAACAATATATTATTATTATTATATTTTTATTATAAGAGATTATAATAAAAACATTTTGAAATCGATCCAAAAAAGCTTTCATGTTTCAATGCTATGATTGCATTTCTTCAGGCGATGGTAAGGTAAATGCTTTTTAAGGAAATTTAAAAGCAAAGTGTTACATCTTTTCCGAAATTTAAAAGCGTGTGGGGACGGACATAAGATCAGAATTAAAAATAGACTTGTGGGTATGCCTTCATTAACAAATTAAATGTCAGAATTACGCTAAATAGATCCTTGTTTTTAAATTTCATTTCAAATCATTTAACGACCGGAAGAAATACAATCGTAGTATGGAAACATGAAAGCTTTTGTGCAGCGATATATATATATATATATATATATATATATATATATATATATATATATATATTATTTATAAATTATATATGCGCAGTACTTATTAGAAAGCGCTCAATATCGCTGATAGTACTAACATATTTAGTTAGATTGATGTGAATTTGTGACCCTGGGTTTGGCGCAAAATTATTATTAATTAAAGAATTTCAAACACTTAAAATCCCATAGGTAATAATTTTTATTTCATGAGACCTTTAAAAAAAGCAGCTCTCAATTCTCAAAACCTACAAACAAATCACCTTTGGCATATACATACATACATACATACATACATATATATATATATATATATATATATATATATATATATATATATATTTGATTGTTAACATTACCTTGTATTGTATAAGACTCCTGTTTCTTTTGTACTTCATACATTTTCCTCCAAGACACACCCATTTTTAGGACTTCGTGTCAACTGTAAACTCCTTTTGATGATTTATTTGTTCTAAGAAATAGAATCTTCTTTTGTGGACGTACTCCTGAAGACTAAGAGTATTCTGAGTGAAAGGCAATACGTAGGAAAGCGTGCGATTGATCCATGTCCACAATAAACGCTAATGGGCCCGAGGAGGAGAAAACACAACTATGAAGAATGAAATGTGCTTCTACTCTTGGCTTTGTTCGTCGACCAGACCTTGGTCTAGTATGATTGTAAGTATGTCACTAAAGAGCATATGGATCAGCAACATCAGGTATCGATTTGTGC
>OZ010591.1:58688521-58696021 GCA_963932145.1 Acanthosepion lycidas | reverse complement strand
TAATATGTTATTATACTATTTCATCAAGTAGACACTTTGGTTTTTATGGGCACGTGGCCGAGTGGTTAGAACGTTCGCATTCTGACTATGAGCGCCGGGTTCGAATCTGATCGATTTATCAGAAAGGAAACTTCCTGATGTTCTCGGACTGGAGGAGTTGATCCCAGCGTGTGGTACCTTTGGAAAGTGCCTGAAAACCATACCACGATTGAACACAAACCTTGTGAGTAAAATTGGGTAGATGGGGCCCTTGGGTGCCGTTGATAGCTGTGTTAGCACGAAGTCACAAATCATCGTGGCCGAGGGCTTGAGTCTGCTGGCCTTGTTAAAATTGTTGATCACGCTAGTTAACACGCTCTTTCCCAGAAACAGTAACTAAGTTCTGCTCAGCGTTTGATCTGTGGGTGTCGAATAAACAAAAACGGGCCTGATCAAGCGTCTGCAATAAGGATTGGCTAGAAACTCTAGTAGACGGGTATCCTCAAATACGAGTGGCCAGGTATACTTTGGTTTTCGATTTCACATATCACACAGTTTTTTTTTTTTAAAGAAGCCTTTTAAAAAGATTAAGACGGCAATAATTTCTTTGCTTACTAATATAGAACTCTGTTCATATCTAAAATAAATATCTATCAGTGTGTCTATCTGTGTAGCGCCTGAGTTGTGTTTTGGTAACAAATTTACAAGTTAGGGTCTGAGCCAAATAAAAATTGATTTTCGAATGCTAATTTACAGTTGCCTCTTTCCCATCTCTGGGAAAGTCGTAAAAAGTTACTTCTTCCATATTATCTCCTCACAAAGGCACACAAACATACACACACACACACACATGTATCTATCTATCTATCTATCTATCGTTAGAGTCACACTGGAAAAAAATTAGTGTTTATAAGAATTTCCATTGTCAACTCCGAATCTTCTAGAGACAAAGCTAAGTAATTGTTATCTCTCGAAATAACACGCTTTTCTGTAACCTGATGTTAGCTAGATAACGAGAAAAACGTTACCCTGCTTCTGATTTCATTCAAAATAGAACGAAACAAGCGCACACACGAAGAGGAATAATCAAACAGTTTATCTAATTCATGTTTGATAAAGGCTCACTTAACTGAAAAAGAACAGATTTTAATTTTCAACAACCATCGTCTAATGAAAAACGAGACAACATTACATGACAAACAAGACAAGAGAAAAGATCGTTTTAAAATCAGAGTTAAACCTTGTGCCACAACCGAATAGAGAGATTGACTTGGTTGATGACATTTATGGGATAACTACGATGAACATATACAAATAAAGATCTATACCCACAGAAGAAAAAAATAAATTTAAATAGAGAGGGCGTCATTTTAGCTTTAGGAGAGCCTTTTGGCCACCTGTTATGGTCCAGGTTAGGACCAAGGAAGAACAACACGAACACAAGTGTAGAAATAACGAAGGTATATTACATGAAATAATAATAAAAGATGTGGAAGGTGTTAGTATGACTGTCAGTCTGGTTTGGAGTGAACTACTATCAGCTCGACTCGATATTTACTTGCCACCCCTCACGAGGGAAAGATGTGGCACAAGGCTGAGTTTTACGTTGGTTTCCCGAGCCCGTAGACTTGGCCAAAAAATGTCCGTAGAACCCGTATAAACGGGATCGGGTTGGTCAACCTCCCCGAACGAGACTCTGCCCTTCGGAGGAGCCTCGGCCGGGTTCCTCTCTGCTCACAGGCAGAGAGAGTTCGACCGCCAAGCCGAGCAGCTCGGCTTGATTCGATATCTAGCCACCCTCCCACGAGGGTTGCATGTGGCACAAGGACGAGTTTAACGTGGGTTTCCCGAGCCCGTAGGCCCGGCCAAAAAATGCCCGTGGAACCCCTATAAACGGGATCGGGTTGGTCAACCTCCCCGAACGAGACTCTGCCCTTCGGCGGAGCCTCATCCGGGTTCCTCTCTGCTCAGAGGTAGAGAGTTCGACCGTCAAGCCGAGAAGCTCGGCTTGATTCGTCCCTCTCTCTTGAGAGGCGTAGTATACATAGTGTTAGGAAGAGTTCATTCTGTAGTTATAGGTAAGGACCCATGACACCAACACTTTATCGAAAGGAGACCTTTGGCGCGTAGAACAAAATACTCAATGACACACAAGATTCATATTTTTTTTCTTGGTTCCCGGAGAGAATATTTCACTCCCCTAACCCTTTGTGTGTTAGTTGCATTATCGCCTTGCTTGGGATGAAATGGCAAAAAAAAGAAAAAAAGAAAAAAGACAATATGTCAATTTAGCCCTATGCATGTTTATATATGGGGAACATACAAAACTATCATGAAACTATCGCGTGTAAATTGCTCTTGAGTAGTTTGCAACATGTTT
Source organism: Acanthosepion lycidas (assembly GCA_963932145.1). NCBI lineage: Eukaryota > Metazoa > Mollusca > Cephalopoda > Sepiida > Sepiidae > Acanthosepion > Acanthosepion lycidas. The sequence goes on along the minus strand of OZ010591.1, from coordinate 58,693,662 downwards.
ATTTATCATCTCTCAGTTGCCTCTCTGTCTTTGGACAGAGTGCACTCAGGGACGGCTCCATCAAAGGACAGAGTCGCAACTGAGGAAAACTTTTACTGAGAGGTGCCGACCCTAAGGTACTGCTGCCCGAGGCCACGCCCTCTCATTGCACCAGAGAGAGGAGATCGCGCCCAGGCCAGCACAACCGACGGTTGCGAGGTATCGGGGATTTTTTGTTCCTAGATCGGGTGTACGCGCTTGGGGTCTCCATATTAAACCGACCTTGTGTCATAGCCTGACCTCGTGGAGAGGTGGGGGGGGTAAGTAAATACAAAATCTATCGCGTGAAGAGGAGTTACTTGAAAAACATCAAAGAAACAAAATGCATTACTACACACACAATCGTCTTTACCAAGAAAATAAATTTCGATAAAGGCATATGATCGTTGAATAATTTCAGGTCAAAACTCTTTCCCAAAACCAGGAAAATTATCCTAACTACAAAGAGGAATTAAATAATAAACTTTCCGTGGTCTTCAACCAAATCTACATTGCTCAATATTTGTTGCATAAATACACTTATTATACATTGAAGTCAGCGCTGAAGAATGTGTACTTTTAAATTTACATTCGCTCTAACCCTGATATTGAGCACTTTTACCTTTAAAGCGTACCTTAAAAGCGTACCATAAAAGCGTACCTTAAAACTATATTTTTACCATATACCGAGTATAACAGCAAAATTGACCAAATCGTATAACAGCATAGGATAATTGTCAATCCCCAAAAATGTTTATATCTAAAAAAAAACACTAAACTAATTGAGTTTCTTTTTTGCTGGTTTTCGCATAAGACAGCATCTCGACACCATTTGTCGTAAGAATCACTGAAAAACTCTTTGAGTTATTCAGCTAGAAAGAGAACAGGTTAAAATCGTTTTGTCTCCGCTCACTAAGTTTTCCCAACTGAGCAATGGTGATATGGAAAAGATCATTAAACCTTCATACTCTGGTTTCCATCTTCAAAGTTCATTCAACAACCATCAAGAGAATGGTGAAGTTTAAAAAAGAGGGAACAGTAGAGAAGAAAAATGGATCAGGAGGTCACAACAGGAAAAGGGATCATCATTTCAACTTAGTGCTAAATACATTCTCATTCAAAGCAGAGTCTAATAGTTTTATAAAAATCTCGAAGAATTCCAGTAAGATATATTTAATCATTTCTAAGATAAAACGTTTCGAAGTTTAATCTAAAAATTGCACATATTTTTGTTACACGATTTGGACAATTTTACTGTTACACCCAATACACACACACACATATATATATATATATATAGTTGGATTGACGTGAGTTTATAAACTTGGGTTTCACGCTGTTTGTCTGATCAGAGAGAGCATGAAACCCAGGATCGCAAACTCAGATCAATCCAACTAAATATGTTAGTTTTAGCACTGATATTGAGAGCTTTCCAATAAGTACCTCACATATATAATTTATAAATGATATATATTAAAACTGCATACATATATATATAAATATATAATGTAATGGACAAAGTCCGACAATTATTTTAAGACATTTTTATACATTCTTTTTATAGATACAAATATTTGAGTAAATGTTCTGTTTATAATAAACAGTATTAACAACATTTACCGGCCAGAAATTTTCACAGAAAATATTCGTCTTCCGACAGGATTCGAAACTGTATCCTATACGGAACCGTCATTTAGCTTGACGTGCCTTCAACCGATTCAGCCACAGAGAAGCGTTGGCTTAGCAAAGTCGAATTTACTGTATTTGAACTTCAATCTTCTATGAATCTCTCACGTACATTCATATCTGATCATGGCGTATCAAATGTAAACAAATGACGTCGGAATATATATATATATATATATATATATATATATATATATATATATATATATATATATATATATATATATATATATATATATATATATATATGTATACACTGCTACAGCAGTATTTTCTGTGTTTGTGAAAATGTGAACAGGCTTTCAACTTATGTCAAGGAATGTAAGTTCTTGTCATCGCTTCCAATTGATTACATTGTCTCCAGCACCAGGTTGATGCATGAGAATTATAATCAGTACTATTTTTGGCAGATGGAAAAAAGATTGTTGAAAAAGAATCGATTTTTTAATTGTTTCGTTAACAAATTTGTTGCAGAAAAATTTGGCCCTAAGTCAGAATATTGTGCCTTGTAAAAACAAAAGCAATTTCATTGTCCGCGGTCAGGAATTGAAATAAAATTTACTGAAAGAATGAAGTCGATATTGATGAATTAATTAATGCCCAGCGGAGTGTAACGGTCTACCGAATTGAATTGGTGAAAGCGATTTCGAATTCTGGTTCAACCTGCATATATTTTTCCACAATTAACAAAAAGATGAAAACCAAAAATGAAAATATACATTTATTTTCCCTAAGTCGCCTTTCATTGCTAGATATCTGAAAATAATTCATTGCTAGGTTTCTGAAAATGTTTAATTGCTAGATATCTGAAAATATTTTGAATGAATTATCAGTCGGCATATCTCTATGTACTTCTTTATTACTTGTTTATCTAGAGTTCATTTCTCTTGGTAAGAATTAAGATAAGCAATTTCTTCGTAAAAAAAAAAGAAGCTTTTTGGGAAGGGCAAATGGAATCTTATACGTTTGTATTTAGAAGCAGGCTACCGTAGCTAAGGAGAAAAATAGAAATAAACATAGTTATGGCAATTTAATTTTAATTCTTGCCTTCTGCTACTAATTTAAAACCCTCTTTTTGTTCAGATAGAAGCCATTCTGACTTTCTTCTTCTTCTCCATTGGCGTTCATAGCGCTCCACAATTTCCTTTCTTTTTTATCTTTTAATAAATTTTGTCTTTTTGTTATCCCTCCATTTACTCAAGATCATTGAGTAGGTTATGCGTTGTTTTCCTCTGTTCCTCTTGCCTTTAATCTGCCCTGTGAGTATCAGATTTTCCAAGCCATCTTCCCTCATTATACACCATAAACATGTCAATTATTTTTTACGTTAAGTATGTTACCATTTTGTTACAACTTACACCTATTCAATTTGAAGCCTGCTCTTTACTTCTTATGTGATGACACCTGATCTCCGTGCAGTTATTTGCTTAGCACTATAGTGTTAAAGTAACGCTATAATAAATGCGGGGGTGGGGATAGCGGTGTTACATCATCCCTGGACCGCCTTTGTTAGTCTCCTTATTTCAATGAGTGCTTTAGTCTCCCCAAACGAGCTAGCTTGTCTTGATATCTGGGATACCCGTACAGGTATGATGTTTCCAACTCACGGGTAAGTTATGCTGTTTCGATTTCTCGGCAACTACCTGATTTAGTAACCTCTACCTTGAGTTTCTCTTGAGCCTTGTATTGGATAAAATATAGTAGAACAAATCTGTTTTATTAGGACACCTCTACTAATTCTTTTTAGACACCTGAGAAGGGAGGTGGGTAATGATTAGCGTTGCTATTCTCGTTCACCATCACAAGCGAGTTTGATCTTCACTGGGTGTCCAATAAAAAAAATTTGGGTTAAAAAATCTTGGATGCATTGAGTTGTCGAAAATCGGCAAGGATAATCTAATTCTTCGTGCTTATGGTGTTGTAACGGCAGTTTTTCCTAACAGATGAATAAGAATCTTGAGGCAACAGAGCTGTGGTCCTACAGTAGGATGTTGAGAATACCAGTGACTACATAAGAGCAACAAGAGATTAAATGGAAACAGCATAATAAAAAGTTACGTGTGCATAGAACTAGAAAGAGAGCGTTTGAATGCCTGTGACGCGGAATGAGGAAAGAGTGCTCGGAGAATTTGACACTCACAGAACATACCGAAAGGAATAGGGGCAGAGAGAGAGAGAGAGAGAGAGAGAGAAAGAGAGAAAGAGAGAGAAGAAAATGTGAAACACCGTGTAAACGAATGTCAGAACAGGGCCTGGGGGATAGTTCTCTCTTGTTCTTGTAACGGCATTCACCCGCGGTGGGTTGAGCCGGCTCCAATATTGGAGTTTCATGGGAATTTGGAATTCACAAGCGGTCCCTAACCCGCATGTATAGCGCATGGGATTTGATTATTTGAAGGTTTCGTGCAGGACCATCCACACTTTTTGAAGGGCCGATTACAGAGACTGGTGCAGTACGTGCCACAAGGTCCCCAAACGACCCTCCGCAGGTTTTGAATTCAGAGTTTTCCTTCTCCTAGACCAGTTGCCATCCAAGGCTATAGAACACAGTCTGTCCTCCTATTTACCAATAGCTGGATATTAGCACGTAAGTGAATGTAATGGATTCGACTGGAATTCGAACTCGGCTCTCCGATTCCTCAATCCAAGCCGCTATCCATTACTCCACCGTGCCTCATATGCCTCCTACTATCCCGCAGGAGGGGGATAGTAGGAGGCATTGATTAGAGCTACTAAGGATAGGAAGTTGTAGAGAGCTGAGATAGTCTAAGTCCTGAAGGGATAAAACATACAAGAGAAGACTACAACACTTCGCCTGATCTAGTATTCAGATATTTCCAGGTGTAGCATTAGTAAAAGTGAACGAATAAAAAGCCTAATATTAATTTCCCTTCTTAGATATTTTACTATATTTCATTCAATTTATGTATTTAGAGATTCTTCTTAACATACAAAAATAAATAAATAAATAAATAAAAAATAAATAAAAATCTGCAATATTTTCGAACCTGACCTGGCATTTTGTCTTCAGTCACTTCTCTAATGACGTAAAATATTCTCCCTCTAATGTTTCTGCAAATATGGTAATTCTTCTGATAAGCGTTCCTCTTTGGTATTTCGATTTTACAAATTAAAAGCGCAGTGCTAGATTGGCAGTTAAGTCTCATCATATTAGTTGAAATGGTTAAATGTAACCAGAGCTAGATGTAACCAGAGGATCTATGGTAACAGTTTCTTCTCTCGCACTTCTTGCTTGTGGAAATCTATTCCGGCTTCTTGTTTTCCAGTCAAGTTGGATCTTCCAAAATTGAAATGCAATTGTTATCTTCTGTCTTCTTCCTGTTCTTTTTTATTGGTCTCTCTACTTAATAATACTTTCATTTTGCTCATAAAATTTCACACTCAATAACCCCTTGCGTCTCAGTGGCTTTATTGCC
>OZ010591.1:58603521-58683521 GCA_963932145.1 Acanthosepion lycidas | reverse complement strand
TTATATCTATAGTAATTTCTTACTTTCTCAATTTACACGGAGGAAGAAATAAAAAATATATGTGCTATGAAAGGTCTTAGTAGAATAATTTCAAAACCATAATCAAATATGGTTATAGTATGGTAAGTAGATATCTATCGATATATCTATAGACAGATATCGCTTTATCTATATATTGATACACACACACACACACACACACACACACACACACACATATATATATATATATATATATATATATATATATATATATAGAGAGAGAGAGAGAGAGAGATAGATAGATAGATAGATAGATAGATAGATAGATAGATAGATAGATAGATAGATTATGATATTGACAACACAATTCAATGTTAATCGGCATCTTCTGTGTCTTTAATTCCTGTTCTATTGGTCACTCTTCTTAATAAGGTCTCTTCTCAGATTCTTTCACACTCGGTATACTCTTAACTCCTTTATTGCCTTGCACGGGGTGAAGTGATAGATAGATAGATAGATAGATAGATAGATAGATAGATAGATAGATAGATAGATAGATGGAATCAGTATGAGATACAATACGACCAAACTGAAAGAAATAGGTACATTGAAATGTCTGGGTCATAACATCAAAATTAGCAATAAACTAAGTAAAATTTAAACGTAGGCCGTAACAAGATGAAAAATAAGTGTATAAAATTAAAAAGAAAATATAAGGAATAATTCCACTGGATCGCGAATGCAGCTATCCAGATTTCACTTATTCTAACGTCTTTACTAAACTTTTGATAGTCATTTGTTAACATTTTCTATACATACCTTTAATAATAATAATAATAATAATAATAATAATAATAATAAACTAAAAAAAATTGCATAAAGTTCTGAGCGGTGATACCTTTACAGAGTAGGACAAAACTCTGACATTTGACTGAGTTGTTCTCAAAATGGAGGCGACCATATATCTGAACAACTAAAAAAGAAAGAATGTGAAACCGTCAACTGACTTGTAGAGATCAAAGCAACTATTGTGAAAAGCCCTGGCAGAAGAATTCATGGAATCAAATGAAAAGACGGGTAAGGAAAGTGAATTAGAGAGAGAGAGAGAGAGAGAGATTGAGAGAGCGAGAGCGAGAGAGAGAGAGAGCGAGAGAGAGAGAGAGAGAGAGAAAGAACAAAAATATCACTATATAAAATAAAAGTTGTGTCAAATATACATTCAGTTTTCATGGGTCTTTACACCAAAACACATTTAATGTACCCATCTAAAGACTCCCGGTGTCCTCACAATATTATTGATTATAATAGTATGTAGTATTTTCGTTTTTACAGACCTTTACTCCAGTGTATGTTTCTCAGCAAACTGAACAGCCCAATATGAAAATTATGAATTGAAGATACCAAAATTAATCAGGTACAACAACTTAAATATTTAGGAAGTGTTTTAACTGAGTACGGAAAGTGTGACATTGAGAAGGCGCATTGGAATAGTGAAATATGCCTTACAAAAGTTAAAGTATTAGGAAAAAGGAAAATTTCGTTGCAAACAAAGAAAAGAATACTGAACAGTTACGTAGTGTCAGACTTCCTATATAGCAGTGAATTCTGGACAATCTCCTTACAGATGAAGAAGAAACTTGAGGCAATAGAAATATGATTCTACAGAAGGATGCTAAAAATACCAGTGAGAACAGTTTTTTTTTTATTTCTTTAAGGCATGGACTTCAATACCTTCAATGAGTCTACTGGAATATTTTCTAACCAATCCGAGGGCTCCAACTACAACAGGGATTTTTGATGTTGCCATGTGCCACATTTTTGAGATTTCGATTTCAAGGTCCTTGTATTTTGATAGCTTTTTGAAGATCTTCAAAGATACATTGCAGTCTGCAGGGGCAGCCATATCAATAAGGTGGCAATTTTTTGTCTGTGGCCTCTAATAACAATGTTTGGGTGGTTAGCTTTGACTGTTCTGTCTGTGTGTATTGTGTAGTCCCATAGAATTGTAACAGGTCCTATCTCCGTAACCGGGTCTGGGTGGTGTTCATACCAATTTCTTTCAGTTTCCTTCCCGTAGAAGTTGCAGATTTTCAAGTGCAGTTATTGGTCCACTCTCTCACGTCGAGTTTTTTATTCAGTGGGTGCCAATACCGTGCAACCTGACACAAGATTATTATTATTATTATTATTATTATTATTATTATTATTATTATTATTATTGTGCTTTGCCTTATTATCATTGACTAGCAGCATGGTCCGGCGTTGCCCGTGCTTGATTCAAAAATCGTACAGCAATCGCTATCACTTGACTTAAAATATTTTTGCCCTTCCTTGCCTTTAAAGGAGTGCCCTTTGCCGTGCTGATGTTGCTATATGCCTTACTTCTTGCCTATCTCACACTGCGAATTTTTTCTAAGCTCTATACTAAACATTAAATCTGTTACGAAAAAAGAACTAAACAAAATGAACACAAAACGATCAGCTTTAAAAAAGGACTCGTAACTGAAAAAAAATAAATGAAAAAAGAATGTTAACAACAAATACTTTTTCACACCCAACCCAGTTCTGCGAAATCAGAATCAACGTTGAGTTTAAGCAAGCGAATGAAGCAATTGGAGTAAAGTGCCATGCAGATTTAAATTTTTCCCACTTGTGACGAATGCAGCTATCGATTTTTTTTGCATGCAAGCATGCTAGTTAACATTCGTGTCAGTCAGCTGTTGGCTCTCACGCTGGCCAATAGAATCTTCCTGTCTATTCGTGGCAGCCAGCTATAGGCTCTCACTCTGGCCATTTGAAAATGGCCGCAAACTACATGAAAACTGCTGTAGAAGCATGAAAAATCGATTGTTTCAACTATCCATGGGAGTTGGCAAATCCAAAGTCGGTTTTGGCCTTCCCGCTAACTTAGAGCATGTGCATGTAAATTTTGGTGCAAATCCGTCGAAAATTGCGGCCGTGCATTCGTTACACACACACACACACACACACACATCCTGCCTTTTATAGATAGAGATTTATGGTATCAGAGTGTAATTTTAAGAGCTTTTTTACCAAGTCCCCTGTGGTGTCTAAAACGGGCCACTGTAAGAGAGTTATCTATGCACATTTTGGATGTTTCGATTAGATGAAGATGGTTTTGAGGATGATGTGTGTAGTTCGGCACAAAGTAATCATTTGTAGATGTTGATGTATCCCGGAATTTCACTCACATAATTTTCGGTAACCTTTATAATTCCCAATACCCTAATGAAAACAGAGATAATCGTAGTTTTAAGTTTCTAAATTTTTGTTACTTCCATTTGCACTTCCTTACAATTTCACAGATTTTGAAATACTTTTTAGAATCATTGGATATTCTTCTTCTTCTTCTTCTTCTTCTTCTTTTTCTTCTTCTTCTTCTTCTTCTTCTTCTTCTTCTTATTATTATTATTATTATTATTATTCCATTATCAGAACTATTCAGCAGAACATTTTTGTTTCCGGTACTATAAAAGCTGATACAAGTCTTGGGATTTTGAGGAATTATTTAAAACTAGTTCCTAAATTTGCAATGAAACGAAAGCACGCCACTGAAAACTTTCTTCGACACATCTGTCTGATGTCATTTTCATTTCAATATACCGTAATTCTTTACCAAAATCTTTAACAAAAATTATTATTACGATGACGTATTGTGGATGATGAATTATTTTCTACCCTAAGACCCCTTTCCAACAAACTAAACGTAGCAAGCCTCTCGCTAATCTATCGTTATTTCAATGGTAAGTTCAAACGAACTACATTCCTTAGTTCCACCAGTTCTAAAGTTCACGGCTAAGACCCACCATGCCACGCACCAACCACGTATTTCTTTGGTGAGATGTAAGTTCCATTCGAGCAACTTCTTCCAACGAACCTCATTTTTGTGGAACCGACTCCCAAGAGGATGCTTCCCCGATCACTACAATCTTAACCTGTCCAGGGTGAACCGTTATCTTTACAATATATTTGCTTTAATCATTTCACCTCAAGCAAGGCAATAAACCCACTAAGACGTTGGTGGAGTGAGTATGATTTGTAAAAGCCAAAACTGGCAATGAAACAAGAGCATATTACTGAACACTAACCTAGTCGCGTCTCTGCCTTCATCGATTTCTTCATTGGCCTGTTCGGAACGTTTATGTTTCCATACCTAATGTGCGTAAAGCCGTATCAGACGAGATGGGAGCGAGATTGAAAGAGGGGAAAAAAACAGTATTGTGAAAGAGAAAAAGTCGTTGATGAAGAAATCTCCTGCTTTTGGTTCGTATTCTTCTTAGCCTGACATTATAAGCTGACCCATCACTTGCTAATCCGAATTCAAGTAATGTACTTGAGGAAATTGTTCAACAGCAAATAATCGGATGAATATTTAAGAGACCCGAGAAAACCGTGTCCATTAAACGTAGAAGTAAGCGCCGAGATTGTCAATAGTTCGATGTCCATTGAGTCGGGAGAGAGGGCTAAAATTTAGTCCATATCCTATTTAAAATCGAGTCAATAAACCGGTTTAATTTAAAAGTACGGAAGTCTAAAATTGCCTGTAATATTACGTGTCATAATACGACAGTAACTCAAAAAGAAAGGCTGGTTCTAATTTACTTTTAGAATTATTAGTCCGAATTCGTCTCTTGTTCTGTAGTTATAACGTATAAAGTGTCTACAAGCCCTGGAGCAGAAGTTGGGGATTAGATGTCTATTTTCCTACCCGTAATCCGTACAAAGCAAACAATATCTGTTTTTGGAAATAGAAAATGCTACAGACATTAACAGTAAGTTGGTGAATGTTTATAGAAAGCCTGCACTTCATGTAAGCTCAGTAAGAAGATAGGTCAATAGACTTAATGGCAATCCTAAAACAAAAACTTGGAAGTGAAAAAAGCGGGAATTTCTTTTTCTTGGTACCTTTTTGGTATGCATTGAGTTCTAACATTAAATCTGTTGTAATTAAAGAAAATAAATTACTTTTTGATCGACAGTCTTTACCGCGATTGAGAATAAAGGAGACTATTTTGGGGACAAAATTTGGAATCCTGAGACTTTTGTGTTCATTTTGGTATGCTTTGTGTGCTTCTACTTTTAAATCTCTTATCATAACTTTAGCAATCTCTTACCACAATTGAGAAAAACAAAAGAAGTATGTTGAAGACTTGAATTGGAATCCTGAGATGTGTTCATTTTTGCACGATCTTTTGAACTTCTAACATTCAAACTGTTGTAACAATAATTAAGGAAAAACTTTGCATTTTGTTCAACCCATGTATCTCAACTTGTAAAAGTAATTTAAAATATGCATTTGGCATAAACTGAATCGTTTCGTATTTGCATTTTTTTATCATTTCACTCCAAGCAAATCAATAACGCCACTAAGAATTCAAAGAGACAGAAGATAATGATTCGCGTGCGTTTAAATTTCGAAAATCGTAGATGACAGGGAAGCTATAGTCCGGAAAAGAGCTCAACAGGCAAGAATAAATTATTAGAATTGGATATCTTGCAATTTCAACAGTAAAAATGATGAGCTGCTAATCTAGTATTAAAATTGTTCGAATTAACTCTAACAAAGGCAGTAAAGCCACTAAGACACAAAGCATTACTGGATGGGAAATAATTAGAAAACAGAAACATTATTAAAAACAAAAACAATAGAAGAGTAATCAGGAGGACAGTAGATGACAATTGACATTGCATTTAAATTTTTGAAGATCAAAATTAACTTGAAAGCCTTGTGCTGAAATAAAGTTACACACGCGGGAAATGCGAGAAAAGAAACTCTTATCAAGATATTTATAGAAAGGCATGGGAAATCTACTATTGATTAATTTTTTTTTTTTTTTGGCTTATCAACCTTTTGTAGAAAATATTTTGAGATTGTAAGATTTGGGCGTGAAGAGATAATAATGTTACAAGTCCTAATAATTAACCCATAGTTGGGGAAGGTACATTCATACCTTCTCCATGGGTATTTTCGCAGAAAAGACTATAACGAAGCCGAGAGAAACTCGGTTCTTCAATTTCCGATTCTGAACCAGTATCCATTACACCACCCGCACATCATAGCTTAGAGCACCTTGTATTCACAAGCGGTCGCCCATCCAGGTATTGACCAGGCTCGACGATGCTTAACTTCGCTGATCGTACGAGGACTGATGTTTCAATATGATATTGTCGTAAGCTCCTCTGGGTGAAATTCATTTTTTTTTTAAATAGAGACAACAAATTGATAAATTTTGTTAGATATTTTTCAAAATTTTAGCTCGGTTATCAATTAAATGCCACTTATATAAGAAGCTGCTTAAAATTCTCAGATTGACCCACGTCCTAAAATCAGAACCTAATCACTAAATATAAATTTTGGGGAAGGGATTTTTGGTCAGTCCTAGAGCCTGTCAGTTCTCCCTCCTATGTTACAGAATATTTTTGGAAAATTAAACTGGCACATGTCGGGTAAGGTTATCATCTCACAAGTGCATCTCTGTCTTCGGGTAGAGTGCGACTCAATTGGTGCTCCGTCGGAAGACAGTGGCGCAACTGAGGAAAATAATACTGCGAGCTGCCTGGCTCTAGAGAACAGCTGCCTGAGGATGCACTAGATAAGGGGATCGGTACTCGCCACCCATGCCAGCGCAACCTACGGTTGCGGGTGATCGGGGAATTTTTGTCCTTGGCCCAAGTCTGCTGGCTCGGATTCTCCACAATAAGCTCGATGTAACGTCTCAGTAGAGAGACGACGTAAATATCCATTTATACAAGATGATGCGAATTAACTAAGACCATCTCAAATTCTTTGGATATCTTCGTCCAGCCAGACTGCATCTTTCAAGCCACTGAACAAGACATCACTGCCGTTGACAAAAAACTCCCCCTATCAAACAAGCAAAAAAAAAAAATAAAATAAAATAAAACAAAAAAAAAATATATCAATGTGGCTGTTCCTGGTGACAACAATATCGAGATTAAAAATGTCTAGATCAACAAATACACCTATGTCCAGATTGTAGTTTGCAGAATATGGGACGTTCAAACAGCTATTTTCCGAATTGTCCCCGATCTGAAAACGGGGATCATCTTCTTAAATAGCCAAGTCAGATCAAGACTTCCATATGGATGTCATTCATGACGCCAAATCCGCTGAGAAATATTCAAACTCTTAGCTGTATACAACAGCTTTCTAAAATCAATAGTTAAAAAAGGCTTTCAGTGAGTGAACCCTGAGGCCATGCTATTTTGAACATTCTGGACTGGCGCCACAATATACTTCTAATAAGTAAAGTAAATAAATTCAGAAATAATAATTTCCTTAATCACATATTTGGGGTGAATTAATTCAATTTTTCTTCTTTTTCTCTTCGTCGTCTCCTCTGCCTCCCCTCCACCTCTTCATCTCTCTCATTATCCTTTTCTTTATTATTATTATTATTATTATTATTATTATTATTATTATTTTTTTTTTTTTTCTTTGATTTTTGGCGTTTACACATTTCTTTCCGGGTCCACCCACGGACCTAAGGTTAGAAATGGCATCATGACACTTTTCACTGACAAAAAAAAAAAAAAAATAAAGAAATAAAATAAAAATTACATAGATAAAGCCCTTCGTAAAGTGTGGGCTGTACTTGTCAGAACAATGTTTTGTATCTCCTTGAGGCATGGGCTTCCAGGAATCCCTGCAATTAGTCTACTGCAATCTTTTCCAACCAGTCCTAGGGCTCGAACTACAACAGGGATTGTTGATGTTCCCATATGCCACATTTTCGAGATTTCTATTTCAAGGTCCTTGTATTTTGACAGCTTTTTGAATATCTTCAAAGATACATTGCAGTCAGCAGGGACTATTATTATAATTATTATTATTATTAGGGCGTCATTATCGTTGTTATGGTTTTCCTATTTCAAAATGGCTGCTGTTAGAAATAACAGAAACCACATCATTTTAGGACTACCAACAGTGGCCACAACTAAAATGGATAACACATGTAACTCGAAGCGAAATTAATGATATTCTACACTACTTCAAATATAAGTTTAGGAAGAAAACCCCCATCGATACTGAAGAGTGCGATAACTGCTACTAGACTTGAGAAACCAATTTTCCTGAAAAAGTGTTTTAAGAGAAATATTTTATAAACTTCAACCGATAGTAATAATGGCTACTCGGTCAATGAATGCCAAACATAGAGAAGCTCTTAATACTACTATCATTAATATTCCATGACTTCACGAGTCTGAGTTGACCAACGACCTCGAGATAGAAATCAGTAGAATGTGGCATCTGAAGACAGCAACATTACCTTACATTATTGGGGCTTTGGAAATGGTATCAAAAGAAAGCAATCAAATAAGAGGAATGAATTCCTGAAAGTCTTAAAATATGGGAATTTCAAAAGGTTAGATTCATGCGTACTTCGTACATTTTGCATAGGTTCTCTCCATGTAGATGACCATTTTACGCCACCTCATTTGTTTGCATTTCCTTATATATATATAAAAATACTTGTCTCTTGAAGTTTCGAGGGGAACTCATACTACAAAATGCAAAAGCAAAGCACAATAATAATAATAATAATAATAATAATAATAATAATAATAATAATAATAATAATAATTGAAACCGAGAGAGAGAGAACACATTTAATTGTGAAACACGAAAGATCTTTATTGGATATAACAGTTTCAGAGAGAGTAAAAAAAAAAAAAAAAAAATGATCGTAAAAGCTAAAAAAAAAAAAAGGAAAAAAAGAGAAAGATGTCCGCACAGAGACAGAATTATTGAAAACAGCAGGAATATTAGGGAGGGTTTCGAGAATAGTAAGCAGACTTGCTGTCACGTGACCTCTAGTGAAACCCACATATACTTATGTATATGTAAAGTAAATATACTTCTAATAAGTAAAGTAAATAAATTCAGAAATAATAATTTCCTTAATCATATATTTTGGGGGAATTAATTCAATTTTTCTTCTTTTTCTCTTCGTCCTCTCCTCCTCCTCCCCTCCACCACTTCATCTCTCTCATTATCCTTTTCTTTATTATTAATATTATTATTATTATTATTATTATTATTAGGGCGTCATTATCGTTGTTACGGTTTTCCTATTTCAAAATGGCTGCTGTCAGATATCACCTCACTGGCGCCATTCATTTTTCTAGCGGAAAGAATTGCGATTTGCCTGGATCATTCAACGCAATCATCTCTTTATTGTCTTGAATCCTTTTCATGCGATTCGGGATTTAAAGCCGACGAGGTGACGTGGGCGTTGTGCGCAATGGCGACAAATAGGGATTAGCTCTAATCGAAGACAAAATCCGAAGTAGGAGCTTAGCTAGAATCATAGAAAACGTTTAAATGTCTAACGAGAGAAACAGGATGGGTCGATCGATCCAGTAGTAACAAAAGCAGTCATAGCAATCAACGCTTCATGTCGGAAATCACCATGCTCACTATGATTGCACTACAGTCAGAACCCAGTATTGTATTCTCTATAATAATAATATGAATGAAAATTAAAGAAAAAAAAATCTTTGGAATTTTTAAAATTCAAAAGGGTCAGAGATCTAATTATCACAAACAAAGAGAACAGAATGTGTCTGTTGAATTCTTTGTGCAAGTCGGCCGATGTGTGTAAGCGAATGAACGTTAAAAGCACTGAAAGAAATTTGAAATCAAATGAAAGATAAAAAAAATTTAAAAAAATAAAATGATGAAAGGTAGAACAGTGAACGAAAATAAGAGGAATTAAAATAAAATGAAAACAATTAAACGAAGAAATATTTTTAAAAAATTCAAGAAAAAACAAACATGGAAGAAAATGAAAAATTGAAAAAAAAAAAGCATTTACAAATCTACCATTCGTCCGTGTATTGAATATTGTTGCTATATCTGGTCTGTATCTCCTGTTATACATCCCGAGATTCTTAGCAGGATGCATAGAAGAACCTGTAATATAATCGATTCTGACTTGGCATTTCGACTCCAGTCACTTTTTCACCGACGTAACATGGCTTCACTCTGTCTATTCTACAAATATTTTCATGGCAACCGCTCTGACGAGCTTTTTTTCCCTGCTGCCCCAACTGCATGAATTTAAGCGTGCTACTAGATTGGCATTTAGGTCTCACCTTTTTACTGTTGAACTAACTTGATGAAACCGCCATTTTTACTCAGTTTCTTTTCTAACACTTCCCACCTGTGAAACTCCCTTCCGCTTGCTTGCTTCCCTGATAAATACAATCTTCAAAAATGTAAATGCATCATCAATCGCCAACTTCTTCATCTTTTGTCCTTTCCTCAATCAGCTCAACTGTGAGTGTTCTCATTCACTTTCACTCCCTGTGACCCCCCCCCCTGTGTACTAGTGGCATTCCAACTTTGCTTGAGAGGAAATGATTAAGGAAAAAAAAAATGAAAGACACTGAAGGAAGACTTAAACACTGAAAGAAAACGACAGAAAAAAAACAATGAAAGAAAAAAGAAAAAAGTGAACATGAAAATGAGAACCGTGTCACTTTTAGAGTACTTGAAGGAGCTGAAAATCCAAGATAGAATCAACACAGACAACACTTATAAGGGCGCATGGTATACTAAGAAGAGTGTCGACGTACTGGCACGAATATTTTTTTTAATCGCGTTAACCCCAAGAAAAGCAAGTCACTAAAACACAAAAGGTTAGTGAGTTTGGAAGATTTAGAAAGCAGAAACATTACTCAGGAGCGAGAACAAAAAGAGTAATCAGGAGGATAAAAGATAGCGATTGACATTGTATTTAAAATATAAAATAATAATGACATTGATAACCCATTTTCATATTAATAATACAAAAGGTATATTGACAACGATTTATCATTACCTACATAGCGACTTGTGATATCTGATCGTTGGGCAATACTGTGCCCAGTTTTATAATGATATTTAAGCAAGAAGACAGAGAACCGGAAATATTTTGCAAGAACTGCTCTTATTTCCCGAAAAAAATTAAAGAGACCTGACACTTTAGCTTCTGCTGATTAGAAGGGGAAATAGTCTGAGAAAAATAACAGAAAAAGGTTAAATAAATGAAGAGAATGGCAAAAGGAGGAGGTGCAGTAGGAGAGAAAAAGAGAAGAAAAAAGAGGGTAGGAAATGTGAAGAAAGAGAAGAAGGGGAATAGAGAAGAAGAATAGCAGGAGGAGAGAATGGCAGGAGGAGATGAAGGGAGACAATGGAGGGTGAGGAGAAGAAAGGAAGAAGTGGAGGAGGAAAGGAAAAAAGGACTGAATGGAGGGGGAATCAGGATGAGGAAAGGAAGGGAGGAGGAAAAGAAAAGAACGAAAGGAATGTAGGAGGAGGAGAAGAGAAGGGACAAGAAGAAGAAGAGGAAGAAGAAGAAGAAGAAGAAGAAGAAGAAGAAGAAGTGCAATATAGAAGGAGAAGAAGAGAAAAATGGCGGAGGAAGAGAAGAGGAGGAGGAATGTAGGACGAGGAGGAGGAGGAGAAGAGAAGGGATGGAGAAGAAAGAGAAAGGAATAATGAAGAGTGCGCAATAGTAAAGAAGTGACGAATAAGTATAACAATAGGAGGAATAGCGAAGGATCAGGAGAAAGGGAAGAAGAAGAAGAAGAAGAAGAAGAAGAAGAAGAAGAGGTAAGGGAATAAGAATAAGAAGAAGAAGAAGAAAAAGTACAAGCGGCAAGGGAATAAGAAGATACAAGAAGAAGAAGGCGTGTACTAAAAACTTTTCCTAATGTGTCATTAATGAAAACCGAATTTTAAGAACACAGCGTGCATATATGATGTTTCTGCTATATACATTCTTTAATTTCTATGTATTTATTCTTTTTTATACAATCTATTCTCTCTGTCATTCTATCTTAACTGTTCATATCAATATATCTATGGAAACGACTTGAGAAAGTCTTATCGTGTGCCTTAATAAATCGAATCATGTCCATCGTTAGGCGGTCGATACTGAAGTTAAGTGGTTGTGTCGCTTGAGATCACGGAAACTGTCCGCCATATCCGCCGACATATTAACTGCAACGCTTACAACGCCTCTCGCGTTTACAGAGGCGTCATTAGGTAATTTTTAATGACGTTTGAACGTTAGTTACTTCTCAGTGGTATGTGTCAGTAGATATTGTATCTGGATTTTGACGAAGTTGTTACTGAGCAGCAAACAGTGTTCAACAGTAAGTACTTGAACACGGCTTTAAAATGGACGGAATATGTCATACTGCCATCTTTATTCACATAAAGGCTGCTACAGGCTGAATCAACGAGAATCTTTGAGTTACATCCTAGTGAACTACTCTTTACATGTGCACACATATTTCTTCACATCTAATTTAGAAGTAGTTGCGTGGATCCCTCCTTTTGTAACTATCTGTATTATTAAGTCGCTAAAATTCATGCTACAGAGTGGTCCGAAAGTCTTGTCATCTGTACATAATATCAGGTTGGTGCAAAAATAATATCGTTTTTGACGTATTTTTTTTAACGTCAAAAACGATATTATTTTTGCACCAACCTAATATAATTTTCTATTTCAGATGGCTGATATCTACTATTGTAGTTTGGAAGAGAGACTGTTCTGTGCGGTATTATCAAGGTGAGAGTTTCACATAAACGATACCAGAATACACATCAGCTGAAGGACGCCGTTCAGAGAGCCTTTACCACAATTAACAACGTACGGCTTCGTAAAATATCGCACAGGGCATGGCGCCGCATCATTTTGTGCCACGAAAATGATGGTGTTTATACAGACCTTCTCAATGTGTGACAGCGTCAATGAAAGTGAAGGAACTAAATCCAGTACATTTGCTTTGTATTAACTTTCCTATCCTTCTTTCTTTTATTATATGGGTGACAAGACTTTTGGACCACCCTGTATACTAAGGCGCCATCTTGATTTAGGCTGAAATGTACAGGCCTATCCATAAGTTCGAATTACTCTTGAAATGATAATATCTCATCCCAGAATTATTTTTCCTGCCATGTCTCTTCAGAAAGTATGCGATCATGACTCTTCATAAACTCTTTTTTCTTTTATTATCTATTAAATGCCAAGAACTCTTGGGAGAGATAATGTAGTGATATCTTGTAGTCTATTCACAGGTTTAGAATTTAAAGGTTTTCTTTTCTTATACTGGTTGACAACCAAGGCTAGATAGTCCAGTCTATTCCGCTCTTTAGTACTTAACTGGAAGGAGAAGAGACGAACTTTTATCTTTCTCAAGGTCAATAATATGAACTTTAACGATGATGATGCAATTTGAACTTGGTTCGCCGATAAAAAAAAAAAAAACTTTCCGTGCCAGTAACCGCTACACTACCTGGACTTTTTGGAAAAAAAAATGAAAAAAAATGGTTCCTAATTTAATTGGCAAAACAACTTTCTTTCAGACAGTTTGAGAACGAAGACTAGATTTTCCAGTCTACTTCACTCTTTAGTGCCTATCCGTGAGGAGAAGAAACGAATTTATTCCCAATGGTAATTGTGTGAAAACAAACGACTAGGTTGGAATGTGAATTCGTTACAATACTCGGATATTTTGGGGAAAAAATAGGGTATCTACAAAAAAAAAATTATTCCTAATTTCATTGTTAAAAAACTTGGGATTTACAAAAAAAAAAAAATGGAAATAACACGTTCTTAAAAAGAAATAGCTGTCGAAAAGAAAAAAGACGGATTCATGCCTTACGTGCGAAAATGAACGCAGTAGACTAGTCCGCAATTTGAACTCGGCCCGCTGATTTCACTTTCCGCGATTATATCTGTTACGCTATCCGCATATACTCCCAGATTTATATCAGTCACTTACGTGCCATGCGTGATACATGCTTAACCGATCATGTGTCTTTTGATACAAGACCGACGAGGTAGATTTTTCCCGCAGTAGGTTGCCATTTCTTTCTGCGGTAGACCAGTTGTCATCCAAAGCTACAGAACTCATAGCAGGGGGTGAAGAAGAGGATTCATACTTTTCCTAAGTGTATTAGCACGTAAGTGAATGTAATGGATTTGACTGAAATTCGAACTCGGCTCTCCGATTCCTCAATCCGAGCCACTATCCATTACTCCACGTAAAAATAAGTGGGTGGACAGTTCTGGCAACGGCAAAAAAAAAAAAAAAACAAACAGAAAGAATAATATCAGTAGTCTGAATATCTCTGGCAAAATACTGAGATGCTAATGTAAATATAATTTTCCCAACACCAAGACAATGAATCATCAAAGAATCGGAAGATCCACACTTCCTTTTGGTTAATAAATAATTAAACACTTAATATTTTTTAACCAATGAGTCGCGTTCCCGCCAACAATAATAAACATGCTTTGCGATGCCTTTGAACAGCATTTAAGTAGAGTCTCTAGACTGGCAAAACGAGTAAGAAGAAGGAACGGCAACATACAACGCACACGGCTTCAAAGGAAATCCCCTAGCTCGTTCACCCCTTTTCCCCCACGAAGCTACGATGCACTTATACTCTTTCTCGCCAAGCTACGTGACATTTACATTCTACCTCACCAAGCCACATGACACATAAAATTTTCCTCAACGAGCTACCTGGTATTCACACTTCCTCGTTGAGCTACGGGACACTTGCGCTATTCCCGATCAAATTATGTGACATTCAACTGTTTTCCTCACCAAGCTACGTAACTCTTAGACTTTCTACATCACTTTCTCCTTTGCCTCTTTTTTTTCATATATACACGCGGAGAAATCAAAGAAGACCACACAAGGGTTATAAAAACAGGAAAATATTATTTTTATATATCTTTATATTTAAAAACCTTGCTTTTTTTTTCTTTGTTGTGGGCTGATTAAAATCCGCAACAATTCCTTCGTCTGAAGCTACTCAAGAATGTGGGTGATTCAAAGTCTCCCTTTTCGTTGACTGGTTACCACTCAATCCAAGAAAGCTGAATAACTCCCTGCAGATAGATACATTAGGGCGAAGTGTAAGAAAACAGATTTGGTCAGATTTTTGAACGTCATACCTTGATCCCACTCTCAGTGTTGATAACCATACGGCTATCCTTATATCCATAAACGTATATTGGTATTAATAATTCAATAAACATAAGTGATAATTTTCAGTTTTCGTTTCATGTGCTGTTGTTAATACTTCCTTAGCTGGTTATCGTTAACAAATATAGGCGTCTTGTCAAATTGCTATGAGCGTATGCGTTATGCTTTAATTGGATCAACAAATTAGCGACATTTATTTTTCGTTGAATTTAGAGAATTTCTAACTACAATTAATGTATGCACGTATTTATAAAATATAATTATTTGCATATTGCAAATTGCCAAGCAAAACTGACTTAGAAGAAGTATTTCCCTCTCATCAATCGTATAGATTGTTCCGTGTATTGAATACTGCTGTCGTGTCTGATCTGGTGCTTCTCTTATGTATCTCGATATTTCTGACAAAATTCAAAGAAAGGTCTCTAATTTAATCGATCCTGACCTATCATCTTGACTTCAGTAACTTTCTCACTAACATGACATGCCACCCTTCTATCATTCCTACAGATATTTTCATGGTAATTGTTCTGATGAACTTTCCTTCTTGGTGTCTCGATTGCATGGATCTAAACGCGTTACTAAATTGGCGGCTAGGTCCCACCGTTTTACTGTTGGATTAGCTAGATTCAACGGTATGATTCTATTCTAAGTTTCTTTTCTTGAAATTCTCTTCTATGGAACTTTCTTCCTATTTTTTTTTGTTCATTCATTCCTTTATTCATTCATTCCTTTTACGATTTATTATTTCCCGCATTTATTCTTTATCTAGACACCCATTCTTTCCTACATTGCGTCATCCCGTTATTTATTTCTGTCTATATTTCTTTAATCTTGCTTATTCGTTTAATCTTTCCTCCATTCCTTCAGTCATTCATTTACTCATCCCTTCACATTAAGAATTTTTTTTTTTTCGCTTATTTGCTTTTGCCCTGGACCAAATTATTTGCTGACACGTTTGACTGTTCCTCGAATGAAAATTGCGAAAACCTTGAATTTTTCATATTCGAGTCACCACTTTTCCTTTAATCAACACACACGCTCAATCCGACTTGTGTCTGCTTAATTGCACCTGACATTCTTCGTCCCACAAACAGTAAACTTTCACCCCGGGAAGAAAATGGCTTTTAAACATCTTTTTCTTTCTAGCATTTTGCAGAGTAAACGCTCGCGCTCAAATATCATACACTATCAACAGGGCCACTGTCTTAGTGTCTCTAAAGTGTATCCTTTCAATTTGCGCTATTGAAGGCGACCGTATGAAACTGGCTGAAAGAAAGGTAAGTAATTGGTAAGACAATATGACAGGCGCCTTAATAAGATAATCAGCAACTGAGAAAAAAATGGCGTCAAAATTAGACGAACTTGTTATAATTTGTCTCTTCTTTCGCGCCACATCTACCTTGTGTTATCACTGACTGTCTAGTATCAAACGTTCTTTCCATGGAGAAAATTGAAAAACTGGACCTGTCAAATATCGTATTGTTTTACCGCGGGAAGAAAAAAGAAAAACTCTTTCAATTTAGCAGATATATTTATGGGACTAAAAGAATTATTCTGACGGTTTACTTTCTACGCAAGAATTGTTTTTTTAATCATAATTCTGTATAGTCTGAAACTATTCGTAACCCGAAACCTATAAAAAGAAATATAGAACCTTTTTTTTAAAATCTGGAACATTTTCTCTGAAAAAAAAGTGTGTAAGTTCAGACACGTCTAGACGTCTGCTGCAATTAACTTGGTCATTCATCATACGAATATATGTGCGAACCTACAAGAAAAAAGATCCTGTGGCGTAATTGTTCTAGTAAGGTAACAACGCCAGTATTGTTTAGCGCCTTAAACGATCTGCAGGCCATCGGATGAGCCGATAATCACTTTAAGCGCGAAAGTGATAGTGACGAGTCACTGTCCATATTGTTCATATCCCGGATATTGAACATTCGTGTGCACCGTAAATAATAAAATAATTATTTCCTTGAAAGTGGCCAAAGATGATCGAAAGTATTAGGAACATTACACACAATTTTGCAAGTTCCTTTATAAATTTCTATCTGACATTAAACACATTATTCGACAGGAGTAACACACAAAGATGTTTAACAGATATTCCTTGTTGTTTCTGAGTAATAAAATGTGTTTAATGAATTACAGCCTAAATGCTCTATCTGTGACATACACACACACACACACACACACACACACACACACACACACATATATATATATAATAATAATAATGGACTCTCCCGTCGGTTTCGACGTATGAGGATCAGTCAGCTTATTGATTCAGTTATGAAAGTTTATGCGATAATCTTAAGTGGCATTTAAGACTCGCTAGTGATTTACAAAGGAGTCCACATATGGAGCAGGTGTGAGAATTGTGAGATGAGATCATTGTTAGATTAGCTGACTTTTAGATCTTGCTCTCGCTTCTTGAAGATGATTCAGACAGGCAGATTTTAGTCCACTAAAACACGTTGATCTCCATTCTACCCGCTCCAAAGCTAAGCGCTCAAGGGTGTTATGTGGTATATTAACTGCTGACAAGTTGCTTTTCAGCTTGTCTTTGTATCTTAGCCATGGCCGTCCTACATTCCTATATATATATATATATATATATATATATATATATACCCATAGCAATGTTTTATAGTATCACTAAAATATTCGCCAACAATGAGTCATCCATGGCTGGTTACAAGTGGCTGCAAAAGTAGATATAAAGTAAGTATTATTCCAGTACTGATATATATATTTGTATAATCAATACAATACGTTTTGTGTGCAAGTTTTGTTGTTATTGCTATAAACCCACTGTTGCTTTCATACATACACACACGCATATATATATATATATATATATATATATATATATATATATATATATCTTTTTACAACAACAACAAAAATACTTCAACATGGGACAGTCTATTTCAAGCTGTTCTATACACGGCTATCATCAGCCCCTACGTTTCTGTCTCGGGGCATTGTTTTAAATTTATATTCACTTGTAACCAGTCCTCCTCTGATAGACGCCTTGTTAATGAGAATGGGGTTGTGTTAGCGACTGGTGGTGACAGCTGACTGACACGAATGTTAACTAGCATGCTAGCATGCAAAAAAAAATCGATAGCTGCATTCGTCACAAGTGGGAAAAATTTAAATCTGCATGGCACTTTACTCCAGTTGGCTCATTAGCTTGCTTCAACTCAACGTTGATTCTGATTCCGCAGAACTGGGTTGGGTGTGAAAAAGTATTTGTTGTTAACATTCTTTTTTCATTCGGTTTTTCCAGTTACGAGTCCTTTTTTAAAGCTGATCGTTTTGTGTTCATTTTGTTTAGTTCTTTTTTCGTAACAGATTTAATGTTTAGTATAGAGCTTAGAAAAAATTCGCAGTGTGAGATAGGCAAGAAGGAAGGCATGTAGCAACATCAGCACGGTAAAGGGCACTCCTTTAAAGGCAAGGAAGGACAAAAATATTTTAAGTCAAGTCATAGCGATTGCTGTATGAGTCGTACGATTTTTGAATCAAGCACGGGCAACCCCAGGTCATGCTGCTATATATATTCGATATACAAAAACGCTGCATGGTGACTGTCAGTTTTGCATCTGAAGTGATCTTCAGACTGTATTCATCAGTTCTATATGCAGTTCCAAAAAGATAAATATGAAGATATATTCCATTATTGCCGGAGAGATTGTAAATACACCCAGATTTTAAAAAGTGCGAGACAAAGCGGTTAAGTCACGGACTATATTATAGATATCAGGGATCCAAAAAGAATTTATCCAAAAGCAACTCATACCTATTACCACTCCTTAGACCTAGACAGGTTTTCCTTTCTCGTCCATACATTATAAACTCCAGAAGAGCATCGCCTTTCTTGAGCAACCTCCCGATTCACTTGATCTTGCTCCGTCTGACTTTTTTCTTTACACATATCTCAAGTCGATCATCAAGGGGATCCGTTTAGAAGACACGAAGAAAGCTGTAATCACGGTGTTGAGGTAAATCGAAGGACAATCCTTCCAGCAGTGCTTAGAAGCGTACCAGGAAAGGATGGAAAAATGCATTTGAATCGAGGGGTGACTTTGAAGGGGAAACCATGTAGTTTCTTGTTTGAAATTGAAATAAATTGTTAATTTTCAAACATGCATCGTATGTTTCCACAAAAACTTAGAAAGAATATATCTGTTATTTTTACAAAATACACGTGTTGTAATATATCCAATCCCTTGTTTTTCTTTATTTGAAATCATGTTGCGCGTTCGTTCGACGAAAAAAATAGATTCTGTCAGGATATCTTGCCCTAGTCACACCCATTACTTTTATAGATGCAGTGTTTGTTGGGCACCAAAGACCCTTTTTGGTAACGAGACTCGTTATCATGATTGTTTATAATTCTTATTCTGATTGTATACAAGCCTAACTTTGAGATTTGCTTTCATTCTTTATGGATTAGATTATAGTCTGTCCCTTAAGCAAATGAAAAAAAGCAAAACAAAAAGTAACTATAGGAAAAAAATAATGATTTCTTTCAGTGAAATATTGAATAGTACGTTCATATGGATTGCTATTCAATTTACACTTTGCTTTACGAGTCTATTCAAATCTTGCGCAACTCTATTCGCCTTTTCGATTTTACAAAGCCAGGATATTGTCTTTAATCCCGTAAGATTCTGTTGAATACATACAAGCCTGCCTGTCGTTTGTGTCGTCTGCTGTGCATGCGCCAAATAAATGAACGCATATTCTGGGTAGACAGCGAGTCACAGAGCGAGAGTGAAATGAAATGAATATGATAAGTAACGTGATTTCATTTATCGATTCGAAAGCTAAGTATTAAGAAATATAGCTGAAAAATATGATCAGCATTTCCTCATTGGCGTGGTGATTATTGAGTTCCAGGTTGAGATTGGGAACATTGGAAAGATGTCGATAGAGCAGCGGGTTGGTAGAAAATGAAAATTCTCTTTCTTGCTGGACGCTTTGATAGCATTAGATAAACATGGCTTTGACAGAATTCGATAAATATGGCTTTGAAAGAATTAGATAAATATAACTTTAAAAGCATTAGATAAATAAGTTTTTGATAGCATTAGATACATAAAGCTTTGATAGAATTAGATATATAACGCTTTGAAAGCATTAGATAAATATGGCTTTGATAGAAAAAGGCCTTTGATAGAATTAGACAAGTAAGGCTTTCGTAGAATTATATAAATAAGGCTTTGATAACATTAGATAAATATGACTTTGAAAGCTTTAGAAAATATGGCTTTGATAGCATTAGATAAATATGGTTTTGATAACATTAGATAAATAAGGCTTTGAAAGCTTTAGATAAATAAGGCTTAGTTAGAATTATATAAATATGGCTTTGATAGTATTAGATAAAACATCGCTTTGATCGCATTCGTTAAATATGGCTTTGTGTTGGCTACAATGTTTGCACCAAGCGTCTGTTTAGAATTTTCAAAATATTTCCTTAAACTTAAACCTAAGAGGTCAGAAATGATAAAAACAAAATTTAACAGTACAGAAATGCAAAAGAAAGTACAAACATGTAATATATACGAAGCACTAACTCGTTATTCGATAATCTTTACCATAAAAAAGATTTCTTAACATATACATAAATTCGTTTTTATTCATCATTTCATCCGAAGCAAGGCGATAATGTCACTACAACGTATGAGGTTACTGGGAGTGAAAGGAATTGAAAAGACTTTAGGAGAAGCAACTGGAAACTCCATCCTAAACAGAAAACATGAGATAAATCTTTACTCCCGTTCAAAAGACGGGGAAGGTGCGTGAACCGGGCGATAGGCAAAATTATTTACTCCTAATGAAAATAATAAAAAATAGTAAATACAATTTCAGATTGTATGCGGGGATGTTCGAAGTACAGAGTTAAATTAAAAGCACGTGCGATTTAAGTGCATATATTCAGGCCAAGTTGACGGGAAATCAAATAAACGCAAGAGAGTTCCACAAGCGATAAGTGCGAGAGAAGAAATTGTTAGCATAGAACTTACGTTTACATTTCAACTCTGAGTTCCGAATTATCTTAAAATAACAATCTTCAACTTATTGATAATTCCTCTACTGGATAAATATTGGTTAGTAAATGAATATGTAGGATTTTATAGTGTCTATCTCTTCGACAGTGCCGAATTGTTTTGAAATTACAGGTTTCATCCAAAGCAATGACTTTCACCACGACCAATAAGGTGTGTATGCAAGTATTTTTGTGTGCGATAGTTTGTAAGTGTGTGTATGTTTCTGGAGACAGGGCATCTCGAGGCGGTGTATTGGTTAGCAAGTTTGTCTCGCTAGAACTATTACAACTAAGTATTGAGTTCGATCCTTACTGGGTGCCCCCTACTTCCGGCCTTATGCCACATCTAAGCTACGCTTTGTAAATCACTATGTTTCTGGAGAGCGGGGTTGCTACATAAAACTAGTCATTAGTTCAAGAAAAAAAATAACTTAATCTCATATTTAGTTTCTATCGGCTCCTTCAAATCCACAAAGTAGTACCCGTTTTAGTAATCTCATCTTTTGAATGAATTATCGGTTGGCATATCTCTATGGACTTTTGCTGTTTTACTAACTGTTTACCCACGGAATTCATTTCTCTTGCTAAGTATTAAGAGAAGCAATTTCTTCGTTAAAAAAATGAATTGCAGCTGTCGGTTGGGGAGGGTAAATAGGACCTTCTGCATTTGTTTTTAAAACAGGTTACCTCAGTTAAAGAGAGAAATAAAAAAGAAAACATGGTTAAGGTAATTTAATTTTAGTTTTTGTTGTCTTCTGCTACTAATATCAAGCTCTCTTTTCGCTTCGATAGAAGTCATTCTTTCTTCTATTATGTACCGTGATCTCTTCAAGGCGTTAGCAATTATGGCTCTCCACAGTTTCCTGTCCTTTGTATCTCTTAATGCATTTTCTCTTATTGTTATCACCTCACAACCTTGTTCCGCTACCAATTTACACAAGCCCCTTAGGTAGGTCATACCTTGTTTTCCTCTGCCTCTCATGCGTTCCATCTATTCTGTAAGTGTCAAATTTTCCAAACCTTCTTTCCTCATTATGTGCCCTAGAAATTTCAACTGTCTCTTTCTGATGTTAAGTATATGTCCTTTTTTGTTTTTATTTTTTCTAAAAGGTTGTGGTTTCTCACTTGTTCGGTCCATGGTATTCTCAGCATCCTTCTGTAGAACCACATTTCTGTTGCTTCAAATCACTTCTTCATCTGTGTGGAGATTGTCAAACATTCACTGCCATATAGGAATACTGATTACGTAATTCAGTACTTTGGTTTTATTTTTAACGAAATTTTCCTGTTTCATAATACTTTGCATCTTTCGCTGTTCAAACTCGCCTTCGGATTTTAGTGTCAGACCTTCCGCTCAGAGTTAAAACATTACCCAGATAGTTAAATCATTGTAAGCTTTTTGGCTTACTGCCACATTACGTTGAAACACCGGTTCCACTACCATCACCGAAGTTAAGCAACGTCGATCCTGGTGAATACCTAGATGGGTAACCGCTTGGGAATACCAGGTGCTGTTAGCTTAGATTTGCGGGTGATGTAAAGGATAATGGTTCGAGATTTTTAATCGGAGAGCCGAGTTCTGATTCCATTGGGGTTCGTTATATTCACTTACGCACAAAAACACTAGGCAAAGGTATGAATCCATCTCTTCTCCCCCAGCTATAGGTTAATTAGTAAGGCTTGTAACTAAACTATTATCATTCCAGAAATAAAATAAAATTTTGTACAAAATATTTAGATTCCTGCATTAAATAACCCATAGAGGTCTTGATATGCTGCTAAACAAAAAAAAAAAAAAAAACACCAAATTGTATTCGTTTGATTTTGTAATTTGCATGTTGGGCTGTTTTTTTTTTTTTTTGTTTTTTTTTGCTAACTAACATGCAATCATTCAGGAAATATCAACAGCGTGCATAAACTGAATATGGTACGGCTATTATCCTCAACTGATTGTGAGCAGCAGATATTTTGAAATGTGTGCAAACAGGAAGCAGTCAACTCCTTTTAAGGCCACGATGGTACCGAGATGATCAGGAATGATAATACTTTTCATAGTGAAATTTAATCTTTTGCGCTTATTTATTTTTTTATTTTTAAAAAGATGCAATGTTCCTAATTTTTTATTTTTAAAAATAAATCGTTAGGATATCAATTGACCGAAATCGCCTGATACCGAAAGGGTGAAACCAAGGTAGCGGAATTAGCTGATTTCCTAATTATATATATATATATATATATATATATATATATATATATATATATATATATATATATATATATTCATACACGTTTCATTAAATAATATAGACAAGTGTTGTCTATTTATTTTATGTAAATTTTAAGTTCAATAACATTATCGTTGAACGAACAAAGAAATTCACAATATTGATCCATATTTATTTTTTAAGCCAATCTAAGCTTTAGGCTTATATAAGCCATTATCAAAGATGTCAATTACAACATATTAAGCAATATACGGACACGACAGTGATGATAGTCTGTCATTGTTTACATAGATGATTTCTAAACAACGATAAACACGTGCATATAAGACACTAGAAGCGAAAATCGCACCGCATCTCATGACGTCACACATGACCACACGAGAGTGAATTGGAGAAGTATGAAGTATGGAACGCCTTTGGTATAAACCAATGGCTTCTGTTACCAATTATAGACATTTAGAATATTTGTAGAGATGCCATAATTGATTTTGTTTAGGTTGGGTTTCAACTGTTTGATGTATAATGCTTCAAGGATTTTTAGTTTTTGTCTATTGTTTTCATGTCGAGGTATAATTGTGTTTTCGACAAGTATTTTACGGAATTGTGTGTGCGGGCAGGCATGTTGTTTTAAATGCCTAAAATGTTAGAGTTTTCGACATGCCTGCTGAAAGTTTAGATTGTATTAAAAAAAATATGGATCAATATTGTGAATTTCTTTCTTCGTTCAACGATAATGTTATTAAACTTATCAGACGTTACGAAAAAATTTTACATAAAATAAATAGAAAACTCTTATCTATATTATTTAATGAAACGTGTTTGAATGAAAAGATGCTGCTTAAATACACACACAATATATATATATATATATATATATATATATATATATATATATATGTTGGAATAACAGGTAGATGAAATCTGAGGAACACTCATATAAAACAACAAAAATGTGCTCATAATGCAACATTTTTAAAACACATATACGATTTCAGAAGCCCGAGTAAAAACCGAGCAAAAATAACATGCAACCCCCCCCAAAAAAAAAAAAACAAAAAACAAGCACCAACTTAACACAGCACCACAAACCAAGCTAACCTTGTACAAAAGAAAAAAAAACGACAACACTCAGTTTTTCCAGAGTAAGTTTCCAATCACAAAATCAGTATACATTTCAAATGCAGACACAAAATCAAATCCCTATAATGCTACCTAAAACCACATATTTGCAAAGACTAAATAGCAAATTGACTTGGCATAAAGCTAATAAACTACCTTTCAGAGCCAATATCAAGCTCTAGAATCGAATAATGTGTATAAAAATAGTAAAAATAAAAATAAAGTAATGGCCAAATAATATGTCATAAAATAAAATAAGCCCATTGGGACGATGATTAATTTCAAACAATAGTCCTAAAAAACGGGAAAACCAATTTCCCTCCTTTTCCATTCCATAAGCCTACATAGAGAGTGCCAACTCAAAGAGAAGTAACACATGCTCTGATGATCGCTTAAGGCCTGGGAATAACAGTTACCATGCTGTGTGAGTTTTATATTTATAGTTATTTATCTACAAACTTTCTATATAAAATATTCAAGAATCTTCTCTCATGAATACAACATCTAGCATAAATATGGGTTAACAGAAATAAATTCTTTCTGCTAAACTACTTAATGATAAAACATTTATGCTCCTATCTTGTTTCTGAAATATATTTGTATATAATTCACGAAGGACTTAATGCACGGAGTTTGAATCGCTTTTGGCAAAAACATTTTCCCGCTTTATGTTTGCTGAAAAGAGCGGAACACGACGCGTTCTTTTAAATGAAAGCCAAAGACTTCTTGAATTAAAAAGGAAGAATCGTTAATCTTAAAATAGCTTCAGTTTCAAACAGAATAATATTGAATACAGTAATCCGCTGTAAAATTCTAACACAATAAGTTTTATGTTTAGTCCATTTTTTTTACCGATGTAGAAGGAAGTTATGTGTGAATCACAAGGTAAAGAAAAATATTATTTAATTCTCAAAGTCGACTTTCGTTTCATTTCTACCTTTTCTTCAGTTCTGAGTACATTTCATTTCCTTGCTTCAAAATAATGCTGATAGTCCCTGTTTAAGCTGCATTACGTTCCCTAATAAAACTTAGATCTATTTATTTTCATAAAAAAGTGTAATACCATTGGCAGGTGTACATTTAAAATATTTTCTTTTTCTCACAACCGCCATTACAGTTCTGGTAATGGAGGTGTAATTGAAATACATGTTGGGTCAAAATTAGGTTTACAGTTGTTTAATTATTTACATATATATTTTCAGTTATTGTGAATAATGGCAAATTGTTTGAGTCGAGAAGAAAGAAAGTGGATTTTAAGCAGTATTGGAAAATTGAATATGCCGAGCAGGCGGCCAAAGCGTGGAGAGAAGTATTTGACACTGACAATTTATCGTATAAGAGATAAATTTGATAAAAAAAAAAAGAAAAGAAAAAAAAAGCGGGGTCAGAGGTTAATGTACCGCAATCTGGAAGTGCTACTATGAATGACGAAAATGAGATGAGAGTCGCTCTGACATTTGTGAACTGTCCAAAGCGTATAACTACTTTTCGCCCATCTTGTATAGTAATTCTACATCAGAATGTATCTAGAAGTCTTCAGATCATGTTGAATAATCTATATGTGATAAAAGACGAGATGATTCTCTGTCCGTTAGACACACTCTGCATATGACTTTGCATGCATGTATTTAGTGGATATGCATATGTCATGATCATGTGTCCGAGTGGTTTGAACGTTCGCATTCTAACCATGGTCGATTTGTCAGGAAGGAGACTTTTTGATGTTATCGGACTGGATGGTTCGATCCAAGCATGAAAACCATACTACGGGTTGACCCAAGCCTTGTGAGTGAAACTAGGTAGATGGAACCTTTGTTAGAACGAAGTCAAATGTCATCATGGCTGAGGGTTTGACTGTGATGGCCTTGTTCAAATTGCTGATCACTGCTAGATAACAAGCTCTTTCTCAGAAACCGTAACTAAGTTCTATTCAGCATAGTTGCAGTATAAACCACAGGTAGGCTCTGTGGTTGTTGAATAAACAGAAATACGCGTGAGCAAGCGTCTGCAATAAGGATTGGCTAGCCACCCTAGTAGACGGGTATCCTCGAATACGAGTAGCCAGCTATACAAACATATGTCATGCACGTAAAAAACAAACAAACAAACGAACAAAAAAAAAAAAACAAATGTCAAAAAGTCGGTTTTTCCATTGACAGTTGACAACGCTATTCTTTTAATAACTTTCACTCCCTCGGCAATGTTTATTCTTTTAAAAAGCGATT
Source organism: Acanthosepion lycidas (assembly GCA_963932145.1). Lineage (NCBI taxonomy): Eukaryota > Metazoa > Mollusca > Cephalopoda > Sepiida > Sepiidae > Acanthosepion > Acanthosepion lycidas. Next base: position 58,656,870 of record OZ010591.1, on the reverse strand, counting down.
ATTGGAATTTTAATAAAACCTAAACATATGATGAAAGTGAATTTATACATTTTTTGTTGTTGATGATAATTTACAACAGAAATGTTAAGGATAATTATTACACTTAATTTTTAATGAATATTTTCATTCCAACATGATATAAATTTTTTAAGTGATTGTAATTCGTTTTAATGAACGATTTTTCTTAACGAATATGTAGTTTAATAAGGATTTTTTTTGATTATCCGAGAAAAAGACACAATTTCAATCTTACAGGTTTACTTACATGACAGCACTATATATATATATATATATATATATATATATATATATATATACACATAAATGTAATAGAACGAAAATAATATAATTTCAAATATCATAACATCATTTTAAAAAAGGTTCAATACAAGAGTAATAGATATTTATTATAAACTGTTACATGGGAAAATGCATGTTCCATTGTAACAGTTCATAGTATATATATATATATATATATATATATATATATATATATATATATATATAATATTATAAATTAATTTATTTAAAATGTTTTTTCGCTACACAGTTCTAACCATGTTTCAAAAATGGAAACTAAAAGCCCCGAATTTAATTTTGTAATTAAATTAAAGACATTAGTTCCATTTCATTCTCAAGCGAATTCGCTTGGGGATGAAATGGAACTAATGTCTTTAATTATGGAACTAATGTCTTTAATTCAATTACAAAATTACATTCGGGGCTTTTAACTTCCATTTTTGAAACATGGTTAGAACTGTGTAGCGAAAAAAAAATCATATTTTAAATCAATTAACTTATAATATTAATACACTGTAAATTTACATTGAGCACTATTTTGTAAAAATAAAAATATCTATAAGAACACTGGATTATATATCTTACTGTTCTTTCTTTATATATATATATATATATATATATATATATATATATATATATATATATATATATTAAAATAGAACAACACACACTCAACAAAATTACATTTCAAGAAAGTCACAGCATATTACAATCCACTTAAACACATGGTTTTGTTGATAAAATTTCTTTCTCTCACATGGTTATGTACGAAGTCGTAGAACGGCATTACAAATTTACGACATGCGTTTGCAATCCCATGACCGTTATCGTCGCATAGAAAACTTCTATGTAAACATAACAGGATGTCATCTTTGATAGTGAACAGTTCTGTTGTAATGTCTATATAACCACTCTGATGATGGCTCATGTGAACTGAAAGCTTAGATCGAGGAACAGCATAATAAAAATATATCAAAATGTTGGACAGTTTTTGTCTTTATTTTCTCTCGAAACTACAGCCACTGTACGAAGCTTAGATCGGCTCATGACCAAACATAATAGACATTCGTTGTCTGTTATATTTAACAATATATGCTTGAATATATAAATATGTGTGTGTGTGTGTGTGCATATAAATATTCTCAGGCTTATACCACTGGTGTAATTAGAGAATATATATATATATATATATATATATATATATATATATATATTATGCATGGTACTCTGTAGAAGTACTTTATACAAAGAATTAATTCGCAATGTTAATGAGATTAATGGCAAAATCACTTTGTTAACAAGACTTAATGAGACATTAACTTACTATCGATAAAATATTAATATAAATAATATGAAATAATTCAATATAAATGTTGCACATTTTAATATATATATATATATATATAAATATATAAATAAATGAATATATATATATATATGTATATATATATGTATGTATATATATATATATATATGTATGTATGTATGTATGCATATATATATATATATATATATATATATATATATATATATATATATATATATATATATATATATATATATATATATATATATATATATATATATATATATATTGACATTACACCAGTGGTATACACCATTTTCTTTTGTCGTGTCCATAAGTTAATTAACGCAGGTTGTACAGTTATTGATATTGCTATATTAAGTAGACCCGTAGAAATGTTTTAAACAACACCAAAACAGTCGCCAATAATTAGTTATTGTGGCTGGTTAATCCTCGAATGCTTCAGTCTTCATTAATCTCTTTAGAAATTTTATCTGAAATTCTCGAAGAAAATAGAGGTGGTTGATTTATTGTATTTTAACGGTTTATCATCCCTTTGTACATTATATAAAGCCGAAGCATATTTTGGATCATAAGAATAATATATATATATATATATATATATATATATATATATATATATATATATATATATATATATATATATATATTAGTAAAGGAATAATGCAATAACAGATTTTCTTTAAAGTAACAATGTTTTTCCAGATACAAGTCCTACTATTTAACCCATAGCTGGGGCAGTTGATATATCCATACTGTTTCCAAAGGTATTTGCGCGTCAGTGGATACAGCGAACTCTACCGTAATTTGAACTCGGCTCCTTGATTTTATATTTTGAGTCACTATCTATTACACCACCCGCAATGTCTAAATCACTATTTGAATCGGAGGAAGATATTCAGTGAATAGTTATAAACTCATCAATTATTTATTTGCTTATTTACTAATGAAGAACACTAGACCATGCATTCCTTATCAAACACGAATTAAATATTTCTGCTAGTGGACATACATTGGAATTTGTATAAATGATCACTTTAGATTTTCGTAAAGCAGAAGTCGAGTAAAAAAAGTGAATTGAGTGAATATTCCTGATAAGGATTTAGTATCAAAACTCTTTTTAAGAAGCTGACTTAAAAAAAAAAAAAGAAAAATGTCGGGTCCAATATGGCGTAAAACATTAAGTGCTGCAGAATGTAACGTCATGACTTGTAAAAGCACACTACGCTTATGACAAAAGTAAAATGAAAATGAAAAAAAAAAGTTGTGATGGCAGCGGATGTAATCTGATGATAGACAGGGCACATAATTACGACATGATCTCCTAAAGAAGAGATAGATATGGAAGATGATCGAAGAATCGATAGTCTTCACGATTGGGTTAGTGTCTCAGCTAATTTCTCTCATAGATGCTTTTGTCCAAAGTTTTACCTCAGCAAAGTTCTGCTGGCCTAGTTGCTCAAGGTTATTTATCCGCCTTGATTCCTTTTCTGCTGCGTTTTGATTTTTACATCTATAAATGTTTTTTTGCCGATATTGAGCAATCTTTCCTTGAATTTTAACTCTTATTCTATAAATATTGCAACATATATATATATATATGTGTGTGTGTGTGCGTATGTGCGTGTGTGTGTACAGAGAGCTGGAGTAGCGGGCTCGGACTGAGGAATAGAATTTGGATTGAGAGGTTCGAATTCCAGTCGAATCCATTATATTCACTTACGTGCTAATACCTTTGGTAAACGTATGAATTCTCTTCTTCTCCCTCCAGCTATGGGTAAATAGCAGGAAAGACTGGTCTAGGAGAAAGGAAACCGGATGTCGTTAGACACGTAGTGCACCAGGTTTCTGTATTCGGCCCTTCAAAAAGTGTAGTTGGTTCTGCACAATGCCTTCGCAACTATAGTCAAATCATATGTGCTGGTGTCTGTCTCTCTCATGCGTCGAGAGTTCATCATGTCCAGGTATGGCAAACCTATTGATGCGATTTTTGATGTATTTTCGTTTTAATCTCATACAATAAATATATATATGTGTGTGTGCGTGTATATATATATATATATATATATATGTGTATATATATATTAAGAAATGGACAAAGTCCGACAATTTATTTATTAAAGACATTTTTATGTTTAACGTTCTTTTTATAGATACAAGTATTTAAGTAAATGCTCTGTTTATAATAAACAGTATTAAATAACATTTACCGGCCTGAATGTCCGAGAAATTTTCATAGAAAATATTCGTCCTTTGACAGGATTCGTACCTGCATCCTATACGAAACTGTCATTTAGCCTGACGTGCTCGGTTGGCAAGGTCGAATTTACTGCTTATAAACTTCAATCTTCTATGAATCCCGTACATTCATAACTGCTCATGGCGTATCAAATGTAAACAAATGACGTCATACATTAAGGAATAGACAAAGTACGACAATTTATTTATTAAAGACATTTTTATGTTTAACGTTCTTTTTATAGATACAAGGACAAATATTGTCTATGAAACTTTTTCGGACATTCAGGCCGGTAAATGTTATTTAATACTGTTTATTATAAACAGAGCATTTACTTAAATACTTGCATCTATAAAAAGAACGTTAAACATAAAAATGTCTTTAATATATATATATATATATATATATATATATATATATATATATATATATATATATATATGAACGATATATTACATAGATAGATATGAACACAATGAGAACGGATGAATGTGTACAGGAAACTGATTTTCTGTCAGACACATCAAGTGATAAAGTTAGACAGATATATAGATCAATAGATACATAGATAGCGAGATAGATAACGTTGAAGATAATTATACGATAATACTGAATATTAATATAAGATTAATTTTGCAGAATGATTTAAAAAGATAATTTAAACGACGATTTAATGACGTTTTCAAATCACAATAAGTTTGTATTCCTTATATTTCTCGGGCTTATTTTTCCTTTTATTTTAGTTATACCTACTTTGCATAATCTATCTATCTATCTATCTATCTATCTATCTCAATCCTATATCTATCTATCTATCTATCTCAATCCTCTATCTATCTATCTATCTATCTATCTATCTCAATCCTCTATCTATCTATCTATCTATCTATCTATCTATCTATCTATCTATCTATCTATCTATCTCAATCCTATATCTATCTATCTATCTATCTATCTATCTATCTATCTATCTATCTATCTATCTACCTATCTATCTATCTCAAGTTGTTCTTGATCTATCTACCTAAAATGTGTTTTTCATTAATGCTCGAGTTACTGCTTAACCGGAAGTTTTCTGTGGCTGAACGTTCATAACACACCCCAAGATTTATGGGGGCTCTGTATAGGATACAGGTTCTATTCCAGTCGGAGAACATATTTTCTACGAAATTCTTCGAACATTCAGGCTGATAAATGTAATTAATACTGTTTAATTAAAGAACGGAGCATTTACTCAAAGAAGTGGATCCTTAAAAAATAACGTATAAACAGAAATTATATTAAATATTTGGCGGATTTTATTCGTTTCTTATATGTTATGTGTGTGTGTTTCCGTGTGTGTTAAGTGTGCGTGTGTGGTAAGTGTGCGTGTGTGTTAAGTGTGCGTGTGTGTCAAGTGTGCGTGTTAGTTTTCTCGGAACGCAAAACAGATAAATTTATTAGCAAATTAATAAATCTAATCAAGTAAAGAGTTTTCTATAAACGGATTGACATTGGAAATATTTCTCTTGAAATATCTGAATATCAAGGATAATTAATACAAAAAATATATCTGCATAATATTACTGACTGAACGTTGTCTCATTTGCATCTGGCATATCTTTATCTATGCATTTCTTAATTATCTCGTGTATATATATATATATATATATATATATATATATATATATATATATATATATATATATATATATATATATGGCGGACTCTCCTATCGTGAACGATAAATGAGGGTCAACATTAGATGGTGCCTTTCATTTTACACTTATGCTTGCTAGCTTGGGCTATTATGGAGAAAATTAGGTAAGGGAAAGACATATTTAATTTGCGCTTTCTTACGTCTGATAAGAGCCCATCTTTGCTACGGGTGACAAAGCCACACTGAGATGAAAATTGTTAAAGCAGGATTTTGATGCCATCTCTGCTTCAGAGCTTGATGAAGATGATGACGGTGCTTCAGTCTACTGCCTTCAAAACCTTTAATTTAATGAAACATGTTTTACGCCACTCATTTTGGTTTAATGATTGGGCTTTCCATGTTTTCATCTATCTATCTATCTATCTATCTATCTATCTATCTATCTATCTATCTATCTCTCTCTCTATATATATATATATATATATGTGTGTGTGTGTGTGTGTGTTAAAACAAATCATTCATACAAAAAGTAAATTAGTAAAGTTAATGATGTAAAATGGCGAATTCACTTAAATTTTAACTAAATTTTAATGATGCATTAACCCATTAACCACTCGATGAATGTTTTTAAAATTATAAACTGTATTATGTCTTCTTTAAATATGCAAGTACTTTCGACGAATTCACTGGTCATCATCAGGCATGGAAACTATTTTCTTTTTGTTAAAATTCCAGTAGCATCCGAGACGAAAATATGTAAGGCAAATCGAAATAATTTGTTTGTGAAATGCTTATATATATATATATATATATATATATATATATATATATATATATATATATATATATATTAGAAAGAGAAATGCAGAAATAGATAGATTTTTGAGAAATACAGGTTTCTGGATGAGTGTGTGAACGGAATAGAATAGGCAGTAAAATATATATGTATATATTTGCGTAGAAAATTGAGAAAATCAGGTAAGGGAAAGACATACTGACTCTACTGTGAATAAATTATAAATATAAAATGGCGACAATTTATCCATCGCACACCTACCTACCTATCTACCTATCTATCTATCTATCTATCTATCTAAAAACGTGTTTTTTTCTATTAATGTTAATACAAATATTACTTAAATTTCATTATGTATATTTGCGTAGAAAATTGAGAAAATCAGGTAAGGGAAAGACATATTTAATTTGCGTTTTCTTTCGTGTGATAAGAGCCCAGCTTTGCTACGGGCGACAAAGCCACATTGACATGGAATTTGTTAAAGCGGGATTTTGATGCCATCTCTATTTTTGTGCATACTTAGAGAATTAAGATCCATTTATTTGTGAAATGCCTTCATTCAATCGTGAATCGGTGGCAGTTAAATCGAAATATTTCGCTCTTTATGAAGCCATATCTGATTATTCCCCCCACAGACACAGAAAGTCTGATCGTTTCACGAAGTCTACCATGAGCATTTATATATGAAGCCCGTAGTGTTAATATCGGTCACAATGCCATATATATGGTTCTCAGGGATTTTTGTAAGAGTCAATGGCGGAAACTATCATTGACTAAAAGCCGGCACCACCGGAAATAATTTTTGGATGCCGGAAATGGACAAAGAAATCTATAAGTTCACTGTAATGAGACCTTCTTTTTACCCCCCGACCTTGTCTGGTATTAAATGCTTTCCCTCACCTTTGGTGAGAAAGAGGAGTAGTGATAGCAAAATTATATAATTCAACCTTATACTCAGTGAATTCAATCAGCTTGTTGGGATATATGTTGTTAGAATACATGTTAATACAAATGAATGCTAATTTCAATATTCTGTCTGAAAATAAAATGGCAGAGATTACTATTTTCTGTCTTTTAATATTTATATTATCGTTTTTCTATATAATTTACATTCTACCCCAAACGCTTTTATTAATACATTAATCTTTCTTAAATACTTTAATTCTTATAACCAAAATAATTCTTGTATTTTCTTTATGACATAAATTAATCATTTCGTTCCATTATACGGTCAATTTATTTCTTTCTCTAACACGGTTGGTATTTCTTTTGTTAGAAGGTTTATCTGGGTTTTTTTTTTATACTGCTATTATCTTTCTTTTATACCACCTATTTATTCTTTCTCTAATACATTGTTGTTTTTCTTATAGACTGTTTACCTGTTTCTTTCTTTTATATGGTCTTATTAATTCTTTCATTTGTAAAAACAACTTATTGCTTCTCTAATACGTTGTTATTTTTATCTATTATGCAGTCGAGTTTTTAATTTCTATTATACGGTCTTGCTATTTCTTTCTATAGTAAGACATACATATTTCTCACGATGTATGTTCAATAAATATTTTTATATAGTCAAGTTATTTAATTCTTTTATACAGTCTTGTTTTTTTTTTATGGTACAGTCTATATATTTCTTTCCATTGTACAATCTTGTTATTTCGTTGTTTTATACGGTGTGCTTAATTCTATACTCCTCTCTGTCTCTCTCTCTCTCTCACACACACACACACACACACACACACATATATATGTGTTTGTGTGTGTTTGTATATGTGTGCTGTGTGTGTGTGCGTGCGAGCAATTAATTTTTAACCGGAAATTATTTATTATTACTATATGCGTTATATTAAGAATGTACACGATCTCTACGCCGGTAGACATTATTTTCACGGTTTATATAACTACGAACAAGCAATGCCAAATCAAACATGTTTACCTACTAATTGTAACGTTTATCATAATAAGAAATATGTATATATTTATTTTTTTAAACTATTCTGTTTTTGGAAATTAAATTAATCTTTCATTCGCCTGTAGTTCAACATCACCTGAGAAGAAAATTTATGATGTCAAAACATAATTGTAATTGTGTAGCGATATTTTAACATTCAGTATCTGCCTACATTTCTGAGATGAGGTATTATGTAAACTATTTACATTATTCGGAGTATTGTTCGCATTTTGATGCCACAGTCTATCCCAAGAGCGAAATAAAGGGTTCAGTTCGATATTCCAACCACCTAAAGAAGGTTGGAGCGTACATCGGTCGAAACGTTGTGATAAATATGGCAACAAAGATGAGGAGCGTAGTCCGAATAATGTAAATTGTGTGATTTTTAACATGTTTTAATAACCTAAAATAAATAATATTTAGCTCTACAATGTACTGAGCCCTCTTTCAAATTAAATGTTACGTACAGTGAAATTATAGTCCTTTTCTTCTCATTTCATCTGGATATATATATATATATATATATATATATATATATATATAGCATAATGAGAAGCCACGTATACTTTCTTAATATGTATATATAGAAAAAGTTGCAAGTTAAAAAAGTAATAATGTTTTTTATGAAAGTATTTATTTATTTATATATATTTGATATTTCAGATCGACCTCGATCTTTCTTCAGAAATAACTGTTTTTAGAAAAGCTTTAAAAACAGTTATTTCTGAAGAAAGATCGAGGGCGATCTGAAATATCAAATATATATAAATAAATAAATACTTTCAGAAAACATTATTTTTTTAATTTGCAACTTTGTATATATATATATATATATATATATATATATATATATATAGAGAGAGAGAGAGAGAGAGAGAGTGAGAGATAGAAACAGAATGAGATAGATAGATAGATAGATAGATGGACAGATTGAAATAGAGAATTATCTTGTCATTGTTGATATATTGCTGCTACGAATACAACCTAATATTAACTTTGTTCATTTTTTTTTTTTACTTTAACTCTTTCTCGTGTCCTCATTGTATCAGACGACATAACAGAGCTAGAAAGAGTGTAGGGTAAGTGGGAAGGGAAGATCCATAAATTACTGAGACTAAATTTAGGGTCAATAAAATTGTCACTAATCATAGACGATGGAATGAAAGAGACGGTTGGACAGATAGTTGGAAAGAAAGAATGAAAGATAAACAAACAAATAAGAGGAACTATTATTGGTTTGAGGCTTTCGCTGTATCAGATCTTTTTGTAAATGGCGGTAAATGGTAGCAGCTGAGGAGTGTGAATCTTAGTGATAAATCTTTTTGTTTCTTTTCGAAAATGCTGGCCAAAAATTCCCAGGAATCGAACTCTATATAATAACAATATTACAAGGAAATATTTCTTCAACAGATCTTTGACATTAACTTAGCTGCGCCTAAAATAGCAGCGAACCAAACAGAGAAAAATGTGGCGAGAAAGTTTGTTTTACTAGACTTCTGAATTTGATGCCTCCCTATAAATAACCATTTTTTTTATTTAGTTTAAATTTGCAGCCAGGTTCTTACAACATTTCATCTTTTTAAATTAATATTTTGTTGTCGCAGTCTGGGATATTTAAAACCAATAACAATAATAATAAAAAAAAAAGCGGCGAGAAGCGGTGAGGAGCCGGATTAGACCGGCTGCACTGTGTGTCTAAACACGTCCAACATCGGAAATTTTAAAATTTAAAATTTAGTTTCCTTACATCTTCAGTGTTTATCATCAGTGCATAGTAATAACCGACGTTTATTTTGTAGCTCCACGCCCATATATATATATATATATATATATATATATATATATATATATATATGTATGTATGTATGTATGTACGTTCGATTCTTCCGTCGCATTCGACGTATGAGGGTCAAGCAGCTAAAGTGGTGAAAGTTTTGTGCAGAGCCATCCGCACTTTTTGATTGGCCGAATACAGAAACCTGGTGCACTACGGGCGACAAGTTCCCAAAACGACCCTCCGGAATTCAGATTTGTCCATCTCCTAGACTTGTTGCCACTTAAGGCTGTAGGACCCAGTCTGTCCTGCTATTTATCCATAGCTGGAGGGAGAAGAAGAGGATTCATAACTTTCCCAATATAATAGAGTCGACTCGAATTGGAACTCAGCTCTCCGATTGCTCAATCCGTGCCGTTAATCATTACACCACCGTGCCTTTATATATATATATATATATATATATATATATATATATATATATATATATATATATATATATATATATATATATATATATATATATATATATATATATAGTGTAGCGTTTATCGGCTCTGAATATAGAATTGGAAGGTACAGCTCAAATTCCAGCCGAAGACATTGGTTTCACACAAATAACCTTTAGGAAAGGTATGGATCCATCTCATCTGCTCGAATCCCAGCCAGGTGTTAATAGCAAGGCTCGACATCTAATTTTCTGATATATATAAATATATATATATACTTTATATATATATATATATATATATATATATATATATATATATATATATATATATATATATATATATATATAATAGAATAGAATACAATTGGGGTGAAATACAGGTCAAATATGAATCGAAATACAACATTCAATCCAACTATTCTCTCATAAAATAGAATATATATATATATCTATCTATAGATCTCTGTTTTATTTATGCTGGACTTTATGTATATTTTATTTGCAGAATTTTTTATATTTTATATATTTAATTCCCTAAAGCCACCCAAGGTAGAGGGTTACTCAAAGAAGTTGTTGCGTCAACATAAGGAGAAAGTAAATTCAGATTATGAGGATATATAGGATAGATAACGATTGACTTGAAAAGCTTAAGATCGTAGTTCTCGGGGAAGCCTCTTTTCACGAAGTAGCTATTCTGAGGAAGAAGATGTCTGCTAGAAACTTCCTTCTTACCAATGGACTATGAAGACAATGAGGCTAAGTCGAGCTTGAGTATGTAGATCCAAGTTGTGAAGGTCTGAACTGGTGGTACTAAGGAATATTGCCTGTTTGAACATTTGCATTGAAAATAGCGACAGAGTAGTAAGAGGCGATAAACCTTTCGTTAGTTGGAAAGAGGTTTGGGTGGGGAAATAATTAATCACCTCCTGCAAGTATTTATATTATTATCAATATATTAAGAAAAGTTTTAATAACTTTTTATACGATAATGTTGTAACTAAGTGATTAAAAACAACAGTAGAAAACCGGAATTGGTTTAACAATAAGTTTATTTCCTTTTGGTACAGGGAAACATAATATAGAATAGGAACTAGGGAAGAGAATGTTTAGCCGTGATTGACTAACTTTTTCAGCAAAAGCTACTGTTACTAATGCTCCTCCTGCTACTCCTCTTGATGCGGGAGTATTTTTATGGCTTTTGTCTGAAGGTCGAATCCATACTTGTAGGGAAATATTCTCCCTCACAACACTTCACAACCCAGTTCCGTTCCAACACTGCATCAACTCCGACATTTTCTTCCTTCTTCCAAGCTGGTTTTGCTTGGAGCCACTTTTGAGCAGCTATCGTCACTGGATCTTGTACGATTTTAACCCTAAATCCTCTTTTATAATCCTCCTTAGCGACCTATACGAAATATCCAGCTCTTTTGACATCTTCCTCATGCTTCTTCGTGGATTCCTTGACAACTTCAATCACTTTCCTGAAACGAACTGAAAGGTTTGTTTGTTTGTTTTTTTTTCCCGAAATTGGATTTAGTGAAGTTATTTACTACTCTGGAAACTTTCTCTGTATATTAAAAACAGTTTTTCTGCAAACGTACAGCTGAACTCTTCATACCAACCATTTTCAATGCTGCAAATGGATCCAGTGTTGTTTAACTATATTTAATTAAACACTAAATAATAATCTAAAGAATGTTAGTGTTTAACTGAGTGATCAAAAACAACCTTAGAAAACTGAAATTTATTTAACAAGTTTATTACCTTTTGATACAGGGAAGCATAATGTAGAATAGAAATTTAATTGGATGTATTAAATTGTGGAGCTTATCTGAAGATTTGCCATGAAAATAGTGAGATAATAGTAGTGAAGTGTTGTGACGTTTCGCACAGTGGAAAATCCACCCAAGACATCCACCCAAGACAGCCACGCAAGACAACATAAGCTTTTGGACTTTGCCAAGTCTGGCAAAAGATAATTAAGAAGCTCCAGCCTAGATATGACAGCATTACTCCATTTTTGATATAATCTAACTCTTGCAATGATAAGGCAGCTACACTCTATTTTTGGTTTAATCTGACTCTTGCCAAGATATGGCAGCAATATCTAATTTCTGCTCTAGTCTGACTATTGCGAAGATATGGCAGCAAAACTCCATTTTTAGTCTAATCTGACTCTTGCAAAGACATGGCAGCAACAATCCTGCAATTATATGGCAGCAATATTCCATTTTTGAACAAATCTTACTAATGCGAAGATAGGGCATTAACACTCCATCTTTATTCTAATATGACTCTTGCAAAGATATGGCAGCAATACTCCATTTTTGGATTAATCTTATTCTTGCAATGACATGGGAGTAATACTCCATTTTCGAAAATATGGCAGCAACACTCAATGTTTATTCTAATCTGATCTTGCAATGTTATAGCAGCAACGCTCCATTTTTGGTCTAATCTGACTTTTGAACTGATATGGCAGCAGTACTCCATTTTTGGTCTAATCTGACTTTTGCAAAGCTATAACAAATCATTTCATTTTTGGTCTAATCTGACTCACCCCAATCAAGACGACAATGCCATTAGTTTAATCTGACTCTTGCAATATGACAGCAACTCTCCATTTTTGGTCTAATCTGACTCTTGCAAAGATATGACAGCAATACTTCATTTTTGGTCTAATCTGACTTTTGCAAGCTATTGCAAAACACTCTATTTTTGGTATAATCTGATTCTCCCCAAACAAGGCGACAATACCTTTAGAACACAGGGACTTACAGGGAGTGAAAGAGAAAAAGAAAAGAGGTTGGAAATGGGGAAGATTGAGGAAAGAAAAAAATGAGCAGGGTTCAAAAAGACAGAAGATGATGATTGTGGGTGCATTTAACTTTCTGAAAATTGTAGTTATCAGGGAAGCAAGAAATCAGAAGGGAGTTCTACGAGCGGAAAGTTCGAGAAAAATATGTTAAAGTAGAAGTGGCGGTTGTATCTAACTAGTTCAACAGTAAAACGGTGAGACTTAGTGGCCAATCTAGTAGCAGGATTAACTTCATGTAGTCGGGGCAACAGGGCAAAAAGCTCATCCGAACGGCTGTAAAGAACATATTTGTAGAACAGACCGAGATAAGGTATGTCACGTTGTAGAGAAAGTGACTGCAGACTAGATGACTGGTCAGGACTGATTGTATTGCAAACCCTTCTTTGGATTATGCATAGTAGGAACACCAAATCAGATAAGGCAGCATACATGGACGAATAGTAAATTTATAAATGTGCAAGATCTCTTCTGTCGTGATTTTTTTCTGTTTCTTGTAAAGATAAAGTTTACCAGGAGTTAGATACTTTCTGGAACGATCTAGTGAGCCGACGATTTCTCCAGCATCTTCGATCAAGATAAAAAAAAAACACAAGAAAGCTGTGGAGAGCTCGGGCTGCATACTTTGTGAATGGACTTGGCACTTAAAAAAAAAAGAAGAAATTTAGCGGACCGAAATAGCTCGTCAGCAAAGTGGCGGCAATTTGTGCCATAAAGCTGCCTATGAAATCAAGATATCTCAATGAGAGTTTGAGATTCATACATCCAGACAGATCAATACTTGGAAGACAGCAAGAAGAGTTTTGCTGTCATGCCTGAGAGTATATAGAGAGAAATGGACGACAAATCCGTTTACCATTCATACGGATGTATGTTAGGATTATACGGAGGATTGATTTTTTTTTCCAGTTTTTTTTTTTATTATTATTATTCAAGAATAGATTGTTCGCTATGCTTTGCTATAAATAAATGGCGGGTTGCCTAAATATTTTGAGAATATTGGCATAAGAAGATGATTTTAGTTCTACAACAGATTTTCGCCGTATCTTTCGAAGTTGTTTCCATACCAGATGTTTATGCACGAGATTACAAGCTTGTAGATAAAAGAAGGATAGCGATAAATGGCCTTCCTAAATTTCGCTTACACACGTGTTCAAATTAGGCTTACAGACTCATATGCACACACGCACACACACACACATACACACACACACACACACACACACATATACATATATATATATATATATATATATATATATATATATATATATATATATATATATATATAAAATAAAAGGTGGAGGGTTGTTCCAAGTAGACACGTCCGCTATATATATTTTTCCTTTATACATATTGCCTTTTTCTACAGTTTAATTCTGAAAATGTTTTACACATACAGTACCACACACACACACACATACATATATATATATATATATATATATATATATATATATATATGTATATAAGTGATCACTGGTGTCAGTGCCGAGTGTCGACAGTCTGTTTAATATTTGAACACATGAAGATCTGTCTCTGATATTTAGCACTTTTACTCATAAATATAACATACCTAAAAACTTTATTTTATATATATATATATATATATATATATATATATATATATATATATATATATATATAAATAAATAAAAAAATGACTATGTCCGACAATTATTTTACTACACTTTCTGTTTATACGTTATTTTTATACATACAATTATCTAAGTAAATGCTCTGTTTATAATAAACAGTATTAATTCCATTTATTAGCCTGAATATCCGAGAAATTTCGTCGAAAATATATTGTACCCCGACAGAAATCGAACCTGTCTCCTACACGGAACCGTCATTTTATCGGGCATCACTCAGCTACAGATTAAGAGTCTGGTTAGCAATGTCAATATTGCTGTTTTTAAACAACAAATTTCCCACTATCGCTCATATCTGCTCGAAGTGCATCGTAACGTAAGCAGATGACAACAAATATCATGAAATGATCTAAGTCCGACTATTATTTTAATATAATTTCTTTGAGCAGATATGATAAAGCATATTGAGTAACACCAACAAAGACTGTCTATTCAAATTTTTATAGAGATTTTTTCAACTTCCGATATCAGGATTAAAATGTTAAGCCGTAAAAAATAATCAATACAAACCATTTTGTAGCAGTACGAATTTACTATCACACTTGCCGCAATGGATACATGGTTCAGTGTCAGCGGGGAAAGTTATACTTGCATTTTATTTGTATTGTTAGACTTAAAGAAACTGTTACCTTTCTCAGGTAGATTATTTGAACATTATTCGAAAACAATTATCGGAATTGTTAATTGTTTGAATGAAAATTAATCGGCGGGTCAATTATACTCAATGATAATTATTCAAAATGGAAAATTCTTTATTGCAATAAAAAAATGTAAAAATTAAAAGGGGAAATACACAAATGATAATTATTCGAAATACAAATATCGTTAATAAAACAATTGTGACACTATTTAGGTTGCTAGAAAGAAAGAAGAAGAAAAAAGAAAGAAAAAGGCGAGAATTAAATTTAGGTGATGAGAAGCCATCACGAAAAGGACACTAAGTGGTGTTATTTTTTTAACAGGGAAAAGTGATGAAGATTTTATTTTCATTAGCGAAGAATGTAGGATCTCGTATCTGTCGCCTTTGATTTATGACGGCGCACCGAGTATGGCAATGGTGAAAATTTCAGGTCAGGCGGCCTACGAAACCGAAACTGAGAGATAATATTAATTAGGTTATGCACTGGGTCGCGGAAAAATGCTCGTTGGACCACACCCACATTTGAAAGAAAAGAACATCTGTTTTATGTCGAAGCTGGCCACGATAGGAAAATTATTTTATCAGAACGAATAATTAACGCCAGAATGTGGATCTCGCCGGATGACCACCTACTTGTTTGGCGAAGGTAGCGGGTGATGAATTCCAGGTGAAATTGGGATAAGAATTGTGTTTAAGGGACCACACTACGAGTCTAAGGACTTGTTGTCGAGAAGAAGAAAGAGAAAGAAAAGAAAAAGAAAAAAAAAGGAAGATCATTTTTTTCTTTGAGGAAGATTTTTAAACCGAGGCTAGTCTAGCCACACCCACGCCGCTGAGCGCCCATTGGCTGAATGGTGGCGTGAGCGTTAGGCGAAGGTAAACTATGAAGAAGGAGGGGAGGACTGTTAACGCCCCCTGAAGGGATCGGTATGAGATGCCACTGTGAGAGAGAGGGGAAACCTGTTGACGCCCCATGAAGGGATTGGGTGAGATACCCATATGAAAAAGGAAGAATCTGGAAGGACTTCCAAAAATGGAAAATAGTAAATTTTCCTGACAGAAAACAAAGAGGTGGATTGTGGATTTAGAATTATAAAGGAACCTCACATCCCGACAAACCCACCCCGGTTTTGGTCGGCGTCCATATAAACAGAGTCGCAGTAAGTGAAGAGCAGTTGGAGTTGGCAATTGGCAGAGACAGTTACAGAGTTAGTAGCCTCGCAGAAAGCTGACAAAGATTCGACGCAATTCTCGACCTCAACTTCTAACCAAGAACAATTTATTTTTGAAGAACGACTTAGACTTACACCACCAAAACATGTTTTACGAATCTCGCCTGAAGATACACCAAAACCAGTTTCTTAAAAGAACAAATTAAGATGTTAAGGCTCGCCTAACAAACACAAAGTGTCACGAATCCATATAAGTGGGTTGGTAGAAAGACGCAGTCCTGTATTCAGCAAACAGATATAAAATATTGTTATCCTTTTTTTTAACACATTTGAAATTTTCGAGTTATTACTTTATTTTCTTTTGCATATACTTGTGTGGTATTACCCTTGTTCGAACTCGACTTGCATTACGGCCCGGCGACTGACGTGGGTAGGTTAGACTAGAAATCAAAACAGTTACTTCGGTAACCAGACGTTGGAGGCGAGCTGGGAACGACTAGGCTGATACCGAATCTAACCAGATTCCCACCCGAATCACCAAAAGGTTACAACGTCACATTTGGTGCCGCGACCAATACCAAGCCAGTTGGTCGTCACGGGACAGGATAGCACGACGGACGCGGCCAGGCAGAGGTCACATTTGGCGCAGCGACACCAGGGGACGTCACACAATTTAATAAGAAATAATCCTTATAAGCTTAAGTTATATGATACTGCACACAAATAGTCAAGAAGAGTACTCGTTCAAGGATGCCACTAATTTTTTAAGTTTCTATTTACGTCATGGTATTTCTTGGCGCTCATGATATTTTGGCAAACTGCTCTTAGTTTTACAATATGAATTTCATAAGTCATGTAGACGTTTAAGAGCCTCTAAGAATCCCCATATTATGGGATGTTGCTATATGGCTCTTGCCGAAAAAAAGCCCTATGCCATCCATCATGGGCGTTATTAATTTTAGCCAAATCAGCATTGACTCTGTCAAAGCAAGATCACATAAGTATTTCAAACATAGGTATTTTGAATAATTATCATTTAGTATAATTGTCCTTTAGATTAATTTTCCTTCAAACAATTTACAATTCAAATAAATGAAGTTTGAATAATTTTTTTCAAACAATGATTTTCGAGCAATTTTCTCGATACGCTTTCAGTAATGTTTTTAATCGCTGTGATGAGTTTGTTATCTAAGATTTGTTTGTATAATATATTAATCGCTGCTCTTTTTTATATTGTTATCAAAAGTGAAGTAAAAGTGGTAGTTTGTTTCAAGGTTGAGTAATTCTGTTTGCTGTTTATAGCGTTCGTAGTCCGGAAGATTAACAAAGTTGTCAGAATTGGGGAGATGTATTGTACTTTTATGTAAATTGTTAATTTTTTTACGAATTATTATTTTTTGTTTGGTGTCTTCCGTTTTAGTTATATCAGACATATGATTTAGGATTTCCTGGCAGTTTTCACAAGTGGTAGGATATTTCAGTTTGTCGTCAATCTTTGAAAAAATTATTTCTTCCTTGAGATATTTGATCTTGCACTTGGATGATTATATTTCTCTTGCTATTAAAGAACGTCGACATTTTATTGTGTTAGTGTCCTTTTGCGCTACAGTGTTATATATATATATATATATATATATATATATATATATATATATAATTGTATTGATGTGACTTTGTGACCCTGGGTTTCACGCCCTTTGCGATCGCTAGATAAAGTTGTTTGTTTGACGATCGCAAACGACGTGAAACCCCGGGTCAAAAACTCACATCAATCCAACTAAATATGTTATCTCTATCACTGATATTGAGCGCTTTCCAGGAAGTATCGTGCATACATAATATATAAATAATATATATAACAATTGCATATATATATATATATATATATATATATATATATATGATGTAGCGATGGAATCATATTTTAAATAATTAATTATATTTAGGCTCTAATTTTGTATCGAGCACTGTTTTTAAAAATAATAACAAAAATACTAAAGAACTTTGGATTGTTTAGATAACCAGTTCTTTCCTATTTTCTATATATTTTACCCACACACACACATATATATATATATATATATATATATATATATATATATACACACATCATACATACATACACACACTCACACACATATATATATATATATATATAAAGAGAGAGAGAGAGACAGACAGACAGACAGACAGACAGACAGAGACAGAGAGACAGAGACTGAGAGAGCTGGCTACCGGAACAAATTCGAGAGATAGAAAACAGCAAAAACAATAATATTGATAAAAAAAATATTTATAGTATATTAGAGTGACTTCTCACCAAAATGGAAGCCTAATAAGAAAGATTTTGAAAGACGGAATTTTCGGACACAGTTGTGCCCTTATTCAACGAAACATAAATTGAAAGATGAAGTGGCAGTTTTTTGTAGGACACTAGCATATAATCCATCAAAATGAATAGAAATTAACATATGGATTGGCACTTCTGTCAATAATCAGAGTATCTGTGCACATTAGATAGCCTTGGGTATTATAGTATCTGTGTCCTCTGTGAAAAGTCTTAGAAACAAAAATATTATGATGTTCAGAAAGTAATTACATTTTACAAGAAAAGATATAAAAACAAATGTAAATCATCCTGATTCCAAAAAGATATAATATGTCTATGTAGAGGAGGCGTTCCCCGAGTTTGAGAAGTTTCAGAACCACGGACGGACACACGGAAATTGTCGTTTATTTAATTAGAAGATAGAAAAAGGTTTGAATTTTTTACTGTTGTCTCCTGATCCAGACACAAATCCCAATGCTGAATGTTCAAGCACCAGATAAAAAGCATTTCGACGAACGGACAGACAGAATTTGCCTTTCATTTTTGATTATTTAACAAGAATGAATCAGTCTATATTTTCCATTACTGCAGCTCAACGTGAAGACAATTTTCTGTTTCCATATTTAAAGAAATCTGATTTTTTTCTCAAAAAACTTTTGAAAGACTGTTTTCACATTCTTCATTGTTTCTGGGCTGTTATACCGTTTATGAAATGTTCTAATAATCGAAACAAACGGAAATCTGTGGATGCTACATACGACGAGTATGGAAGATCTGGAAGAATTTCCCATTCTAAAGATTTTCTTAGATATGTTTTGCAGACTGTGCCCTTGTATTCTTATAATGAAGAATAACACATTTTCCCTGTTTACCAAAGAAGGGCACTTTCGATGTAATACTTCATTTACCCAAGCAAGTTATTAGCAAAAGACGTGCTCACTGATGGCCCTTCAATGTCCGAGCAGTTTGTAATGACCGATAACTTTAAGATTCCATCAGACAAAACAAGAACTTCTAAGGATGGAGTCATGCTTTTTGTGTTCGCTCTGGTTTTTCATTTTGTAATAATCACTGTCTGTTGACATGCAAAATCCATTTTTCATCACCTGTAAGATTGCAATGCAAACTTAAAACGTTGGCCTTTCTGTTAAAAAGACTGCTTCAGATGGTGGAAAACTGTGCTTACCCCTTAAGCAAAAGTTTATGAGGGTTTCAAATTCTGTCTTGCAATTTTTTTCCAATTCTCTTGAGATGTTCGTTGACACTTGAACATTACACATTAAGCTTTTTTTGTCCACCAAATATCTGGGGCTTTGAAATGGATCCAGTCCAATAGTCGCCTGCTGTGCAAGTATTGTCGGATATGTCACAATCTTAATTAAAAAAAAAATCAAATTTTGTTCGTTTGTTTGTTTAGAGGCATGTCATATCCTTATGGGTCATTTAATGTCGAACTTTAATTTTCTTGGGAGCATCAGTAATTTCTTATACAAAAAATGTTATGGTTTTTTTGTTTTAAAATGTATTGCTAGTAATATTTTAATTGTGAAAATGTACTGCTGGTATTTTTACACCAAAAATATATTTTATATAATACTTTCATAGTGTTTTGACCTCAGTTTGGGAGTTAACTATTTGCCCATAGCTGAGACCCTAACTGGTGCTACCACCCCGGGTCAGGGTGGACCTGGTAACAACAACAATTAAGCAATCAAATCTCTCAATTTCTCGATCAGATCAACTGCCGGATGTAGTTCATCGTTATACACAGGAAGAAAAGAGCTTTTAAACCGCAGCGGATGCGCGTTGGAACGAGAACCAAGTTCAATTTCTAGTCAGGTTCATTGCATTCGCTCCCGCGCAAATACGCTGGAGAAGGGTATGAATCCATTTCTTCTCCCACACAGCTATGAGTTGAAAAGCAGGGCAGACTATATCTCCTACGTGAAATATTATATTATTTTTGTTCAGTCTATGAGTTCTAAATATAACACAGATGCTAAATATTAAATTAAAGTGATTTTTTAAAAATATTTTTATTAAGAATTCTGGGATAACGACATCAAATTTTGATATATCAAGAACAATGTTAGGGGGAATATATATGACAAAGTGAAAAAATATTTCATGTCACGCGTTTCGTTCTTTTGGGTTTTATCAGTTGATGTTTACGTGGGTGCAACTACATATGTGCAGGAAAAAAAAGAGATGCTGGAAATTTAAAGATATTATTTTTACTGTGTTTTGGGTATATAATCTAATCGATTTTATTTAGATTATTTTCATTTTTATTTGTGTTTCTGTCACTTTTGTTATTAAATATCCCACATTGTGATGATAGAAGACTTTCCAAGTATGGTGAAACGTCGTAAGAACTTGGACGCAAATCAACCGTGGATTATCTAGATGAACTCTCATTTCTGTGAATTTAACAACAATGCTAAATATTAAATATAAATATTATCTCTAATCTGTGAAAGAGTCTTACAGTATGCCTTCTTCAATTTTGTTTATTTTGTCCGTGACTCTCCAGTACAACACGTATTCTCAGATCCTTGGTTGGCAAACAATTTAGCGCGGAAAGAAACGTGTGACACTATTTAGGTCGCTAGAAGGAAAGAAGAAAAAAAGGCGAGAATTAAATTTAGGTGATAAGAAGCCACCGCGAAAAGGACACTAAGCGATGTCATTCTTTTTTAACAAAGAAAAATGCTAAAGGCTTTATTCTCATTAGCGAGGAAGGTAAGGTCGCGGATGTGTCGGATTTGATTTGATTCATGGAGGCGCACCGAATGGTGAAAATTTCAGGTCGTTCAGGTGACCTACAGGGCAGAATTCTAAATAGATAAAAATTAATTGGGTCGCAGAAAAGTGTCCGATTGGATCAACCGCAGAATTACAAAAACAAAAGACTGAGCCATTGGCTATCTACGAATATCTTTGAAAAAGGCATCTGTTTTGTGCCAGGAGCTGGCTATGATAAGAAAATTATTTTATCAGGAATAATTAACACCAGAATGCGATCTCATCAGATGACCACCCACTTGATGCTGGCGAAAAGTCTCGATTGATAAAGTCCAGGTGATTCGGTTAAGATAAGAGTCTAAGCTTTGTTGTCGGGCAGAAGAAAGGGAAGAAAGGAAAAAGAAAAAAAAGGAAGATAATTTATTTTCTTTGAGCAAGATTTTTTAAACCGAGGCTAGTCTGGCCATTCCCACGCCGCTGAGAGCCCATTGGCTGGATGGTGGCATGAGCGTTAGGCGGAGGTAATCATGTGAAGAAGGAGAGGAGGCCTGTTGCGCCCCCCCCTGAAGGGATAGGTGTGAGATGCCACTGTGAGAGAGAGGGGAAACCCGTTGACAACCTCTGAGGGCATGGTGAGATACCAATATGAGAACAGGAGAAGGTGGGAAGACGAAAGACTTCCAAAAATGGAAAACAATAAAAGTGGATTGTGGGTTTAGAATTATCAAGGAACCTCAAACCCCGACAAGCCCACCCCGGTTTTGGTCGGCGTCCATATAAGCAACGAGTGAAAACCAGTTCAGTTCGAGTTCGAGTGAAGTTCGCAGTTGGAGTTGCACCCGCCTCGCAGATAGCTGACTTGAAAGATTCCAGGCATCACGACCTCAACTTCTAGCCAAGAACAATTTATTTTTGAAGAACGACTTAGACTCATACCACCAAAACAAGTTTTACGAATATCGCCTGAAGATACACCAAGAACCAGTTTCTTAAAGAACAAACAATTTAAGATGTTAAGAATCGCCTAACAAACACAAAGTGTCACGAATCCATATAGCGGGTTCGGAAGAAGACGCAGTCCTGTATTCAGCAAACAGATATAAAATATTGTTATCCTTTTTTTTAACACATTTGAACTTTTCGAGTTATTATTTTATTTTATTTTACATATACTTGTGCGATATCACCCTTGATCGAACTCGGCTTGCATTACGGCCCGGCGACTGATTGATTTCGTCTGCCAAAGATCAATTCACAACGTGGGTAGGTTAGACTAGAAATCAAAACAGTTACTTCGGTAACCAGACGTTGGAGGCGAGCTGGAAATGACAAGGCTGATACCGAACCTAACCAGATTCCCATCCGAATCACCAAAAGGTTAGAACGTCACATTTGGTGCCGCGACCAATACCAGGCCAGTTGGTCGTCACAGGACAGGATAGCACGACGGACGCGGCTAGGCAGACGTCACATTTGGCGCAGCGACACCGGGGGGACGTCACAAACGGCAACCTACTGCGGGAAAATCTTTTGTCTCGTCAGTCATGAATCGAAAGCGTATAGCACTTAATTGACTGACTGAAACCACATTTGACATGTACCAGTCTTGTGCATACACTGTACAAATATTTCGATATACCGCTTTAGCAGTATTACCCATTCGGTATTCATCCAGTAAACAATGTTGAATAATGTTGATTCTAAAGATATAATTCTCCATAAGCTTAAGCTCTTAAATGAATTACAAACGAAACACTATCAAATAGATGATAACTAATTTTAGACGCAGTCTCCAAACATTCAACCATGTCTCAGCTTTCAGTTTGTTGACTCATCATTCATAAGTGCATCATTACCTTCGGAACATCCTAATACTAGACAATATAAAGGAATTCCGGGCGTAATTTTCCGTCATTTAACTTTAGTGATGTTTTGGTTGGCTAATTCTTAAATCCTAACGACGAAATACGTAATTACATTGTGAACATCAGAATAGAAGGAACGCTAAGCTAATTCTAGACGCAGTTTCCTCTCATTCAACTGTTGTTCCGTTATGTGTTTTTTAATCATATCACCACAAGTAAGGCAAGAAACCATGGTAGCCAGGTACAGAGCGTGAAAGAATATATGAAAAATAGTATTAAAGAGCGACAACAATAAAAGAACAGAAATTAAGAATCCAGAATATAATGATTGACATTGCATTTAAATATTTGAAGATCAAATTTGACTGAGAATCAAGAAAACCGAAGAGAGTTCCACAAGCGTGAACTGGAGGAAAAGAAACTGTTGGCGTAGAACTTCCGGTTACACCTAGGAATTTCAACTGTTAAATGATGAGATCTTGCCACCAATCTAGTACTGTGGTTAAATTCATAGAGGCTAGGTACCAAATAGGGGAGTAATTTATTTTGAAAATAAAAAAAAAGTGTGGAACTAGGCCAAAAAAAGGGACGAGGTAAGGCTGGTCTTCAATCTATCTTATCTTAAACTTAGGTAGCCACAATTACTGACCCAAACATACCACAGTATTCCTTACACCAAAACAACACGTTCTTTCTTACTATTCTTTATACAGAAACTATAGTACTTATACATATTCTCTATATAATCTTCATTATTCCCATATGTACATAGAGGGAAGTTCATCTGGACAATTACCTTGAAATATTTATAGAAAATGTACAGGGGCGCCACATTACGGCGGTCGGCGAATGAAACAGATATGCCAGGACAGGACCAATGGTATTGCAGTTTACCCAGAATTCATAACGGTGAAATATTTACTTGTTTTCTGAACATCCAAATATATTTGTTGAATATCTACTGAAGATTCCGACGTACTTCAAATCAATGTATAATATTATTACACCAGACTTGGTAAATATAAGTTTACATTATAATATAATAGAAGTCAAAGTTCGTTGCTGCTGTTTTGTATCTTGGATAGTTTTCCTTTCCAATTGCTTCGTGATAACGTGCCTCAACCACTGGGCTATAAAAACAGAATTGAATTGGATTTTTGGTAATCGATTCTCGTGCCAATGATATCTGCCAGATGTCTGCGTTTGGCTTGGCTGTGGTCCTCCGTGCTTTTCTGGCATCATCTGGATAAAATAATCATCGGTCAGTAGTAGCCATCTTAGTTTGTATCTCTGCACACATCTTTCTTCTCCATCGATATCCTGACCCGCCTGACATCCGGAAGAAGAACTCTCTTGGCAGAGAAGAACAGGCCTCGGGGATTTAGGTTATTTTGAAAATAACCTCTAACGCCTAATTTAGTAGCAACGTATAAAATACTTTCACACCTGGGCCCTTTTTTTTGGAGGGGGGAGATTTTGAGTTCTAACTAATGTAATACGAATGAATCCTCGAAATTTCTATAATTGGGAAGAAATTCTAACTCAAAAAGTACAAAAAATTTACGTAGATAAAAATTCCGCACTCATAGGATTGATTGATTGTTTTTTTTATACGGGTTAACAACCTTTTCCATGTTATTTAAAGTCAGAAGATATTTTTAAATTGTAAACATTTTTTGGAGATATTGGTAGACTGATACAATGACTACTAATATACCCATAGTTGGGGGACAAAACGTGAATATAATGAGCCAGACTGAAATTGGAACTCGGTTATCCAGTTTCCAATTCTGAGCCTTTACCCATTACATCCAAATTTACAGTACCGGGTATTCCAAATCAGTCACCCATCTAGGTAATGACCACATTAGACGTTGTTTAACTTTGGTGATCATACGAAAACCTGTGTTTCAATGTGATATGGCCGAAATCCGTACTCAAAGGAAACGTGGGATTGTTTTATGAATCATCGGATATGACCCATTAGTTATCAACAGATTTTACAAAATATCATCCTTGCTGTTATCCGTTGTGGTTTAATTCTTAAGGAAAACGTATAACTATTATATTAATATTTAAAAAAAACGATCTGCAATGTTAGTGATCCTGTCCTGGCATCATGTTTCAGTCACATTTCCATTGCCGTAACCTATCTTTTCTGTGCCTTTTCTATCAATATTTTCACGGTACTTGTTCTGATAAGCTCTTCCTTTTGGTACCTGGACGACTTTACACATTTAAGTGCAGTACTAGATTGGCAGTTCGGTCTCATCGTTTTGCTTTTGAAATTTCTAGATGCCACCATCATTTCTATCCTTACAATTTATTCTCTCACATTTCTCGCTTGCGTTCAACTCAAATTTGATCTTTTATGGTTTAAATGCAATGTCAGTCGTCGTCATCTATCTTCTTGAAATCTGTTCTTTTATTGTTCTTTCTCTTCAATAATGTCTTTTTCTTCGGATTCTTTCACTGTCAGTAACCACTTTGCGGTTTAGCGGCTTTATAACCACGCTTGGGGTGAAATGTTTTTTTAAAAAAAAATATGTATGCATTTCATATTTTTTTCCGATAAGAAAAGACGATTAAAGAAACATTCATTTTTAAGCAAATGAAATATTGTCAACTTTACACTATATTCTAAGAAAGATATCATTCTGTTTATTCATTGATTACATTATCAAATGTGTAAATGATTTATTATTGATTTTATCGTACATGGAATATATTTTAAGAAACTGGATAATCGCCTCAGAAATATACTTGACTTTTCATGAACAATTTTTTACATTTTTTCTGACCCTAAATTCGGTTCTTTACATATATGGTGATTTTCTCAGAGTAGATTAGATGTGGCACAAGGCCGAATGTGTGAACCACCCAGTGAGAATCAAACTCACTTTTCAGTCGTAACTGACCTAACCATTACACCACGACGAAGAGGCGCCTGACATTACTTACATGACGATTCTAATCCCACTCTTTCTATCACACACACTCTCATTTATTTCTCTGAAGCAGACACACACACACACACACTCTCTCTCTCTCTCTCTCTCTCACGCACTCTCCCCCCCTCTCTCTCTCTCACAGACTCTCTCTCACGCACACACTCTCTCTTCCTCTCTCTAGTCATATACGACGTATTGATGAAGGTTGGGACATTTACTATCACACTTGCCGTAATGGATACATGGTTCAGTGTCAGCGGGGAAAGTTATACTTGCATTTTATTTGTATTGTTAGACTTAAAGAAACTGTTACCTCTCTCAGGTAGATTATTTGAACATTATTCGAAAACAATTATCGGAATTGTAAATTGTTTGAATGAAAATTAATCGGCGGGTCAATTATACTAAATGATAATTATTCAAAATAGAAAACTCTTTATTGCAATAAAAATGTAAAAATTAAAAGTACATAATTGATAATTATTCGAAATACAAATATCGTTAATAAAACAATTTAGTAAGAAAAAATCCTTACACACACACACAAACACATATATATATATATATATATATATATATATATATATATATATATATATATATATATATATATATAATTATTTATTTAAAAATATGATTCCAAAATAAATAATTATATTTATGCTCTACTTTTGTATCGAGCACTATTTTTAAAAAATAATAACAAAAATACTAAAGAACTTTGGATTATTTACCTAACCAGTTCTTTCCTATTTTCTATATATTTTCACACACACACACATACACGTGTATATATATATGCCTGCTATGATATATAGCAGGCATATACACGTGTATATATATATGCCTGCTGATTGGTCAGCAGGCATATATATATCGGATCGAATTGAAGAATCGGAGAGCCGAGTTCGAATTTCAGTTGAATCCATTACATTCACTTACCTGCTAATACTCTTGGGAATCGTATGAACCCTCTTACTCTCCCCCCTCTCCAGCAATGAGTAAATAGCAGGACAGACCGGGTTCTATAGCCTTGTATGGCAACTATTCTATCGCAGAAAGAAATGGCAACCTATTGTGGGGAAAAAATCTGCCTCGTCAGTCATGTATCGAAAGATATTTGATCGCCTAAGCGTATATTATGCATGGCACATAACTGACTGACAATATGATACTGCATGCAAATAGTCAACTACTGAAGAGTATTCATAAAAGAATACCATTATTTTTTTTTAATTTTCCATTTACGTCGTTGTATTTCTTGGTACTCTTGATATTTTGGCAACCTGCTCCTAGTTTTGCAATATGCATTTCTTGAAAGTCCTTTACTCTTTCAAGAGGCTCTAAGAAATCCTATATTGTGGGATGAGATGAAACTTGCTGCAAAAAAAAGCCCTATGCCATCTATCAAGTGCGTTATTTGTTCTAAGTAAATCAGCATTGATTCTCTCAAAGCAAGACCATATATGTATTTCAAACATAGGTATTTTTTTAGTATAATTTCCCTTTCGATTAATTTTCATTCAGACAATTTACAATTCAACTAAATGTTTTCGAACAATTTCTCGATACGATTAGAGGGGTAAAACAATAATCCCATTGTCTCATTTCATATTAAAAATTATGGTGTCACCACAAGTACCGGTTTGCTTTTTTCCGGCGACGTTAGTAGCATTTGGGGCCGATTAATGAAGAAAAACATACGAGAAAGCTGAGGTTCAAGAACCTT
Organism: Acanthosepion lycidas; assembly: GCA_963932145.1. Taxonomy (NCBI): domain Eukaryota; kingdom Metazoa; phylum Mollusca; class Cephalopoda; order Sepiida; family Sepiidae; genus Acanthosepion; species Acanthosepion lycidas. Next base: position 58,628,492 of record OZ010591.1, on the reverse strand, counting down.
GAATCAATAAGACCAGTTTGTAATGATCAGCAAGTTCATCTGGAGGTCACACATTCAGTGTAAATTTTTGCAGAAATCAATCGCCTCAGATACCGGATATGGCATATATGAGAGCGGAAGCGTATGTCTTTTCGGAACTACATTCAAAATTTCGGAACGCAAAACACAGATCAGAGAATTACTCTGAAGTAGCCTATCTAAAATGTTATAAAAATTCCATCATAAAAGCTATTTCTTAACTTTCCAAATTTCACTTTTAATCCTTTTTGTTCTCAGTGTTCATTTAAATAAAATTAAGTACCATACGTTATACCCGCTTGGATGTCTCGTTCGATTCATAAATGATTAGGTAGATTTTTCCAGCAGTAGGTAAACGTTTCTTACTGTGGTAGACTGGTTGTCAACCAAGGCTATAGAATCCAGTCTGTCCTGCTATTCAACCCATACCTGGGAGGAGAAGAGACGGATTCGTACCTTTCCCAAGAATATTTGGGCGCAGGGAAATGTAACGAACTCGACTGGAATTTGAACTCGGCTCTCTGTTTTCTCACTCCGAGCCGATAACCACTGAAGATTGTCATTGACTGGAAAGCAAGGAAGCCGAAAGAGATTTCTTCAGGCGAGAATTACTTGAGAAGAAACTATTAGAATAGAACTTTCGGTTTTATCGAGCTATTTTAACAGGAAAATGACGAGGTCTAATTGCCAGCTTAGTGCTACACTTAAATTCGTAAGGTTGAGGTGCAAATGAGAAAAGCTCATTAGTAAAATTACCATAAGACTACTTATAGAAAAGGGGCTTCCAGCCTCCCCACTACGTTACGGCGGTGGGGAAATGGCAGGAGTCAAGATATCAGGCCCAAACCAATGACAAGGAGCATAAAGCAGTCCGAGAAGGGAAACAGAAAAAAAATTATTAGAATGGTTTATGATAATAAGATATAGAGGAAAAAAAAGAATATATTGCAATTTATTCATGGAAGAGAAAGCATAAATTATAGTAATTAAGAACTTGAATATTCTAATAAATAAAAGATAAATTATTTTGCACTCTTGGCAAATTAATGAATTCCTTAAAAAACACGAAAGGAAAACAATAGATATTGGGAACGCTATTATAAAATAGGCCGCCCATTTTGAAAAATCGCTAAGCGCGTTCAACAGCTAAATAAAACAAAAGTGTTATTATTTTAGTACCTTGAAAAACTCTTAAAATAAAGTACTCCTATATCCATGCGTAAGAAAGGGAATATATATATATATATATATATATATTTAGAGAGAGAGAGAGAAAGAGAGTGACAGACAGACAGACAGAGAAAGTTAGTGAGAGAGAGATGATTATTCAAAGCCGGATGTTTATAAGCTAAATTAGTATCACTGATTGGTCAGCAGGCATAATCAGATGATCTGATGGGAAGTGACGTATCATTTCGTTTCGCTTGGTTGCTTTTTGTATTAATTGAGAAAGTCGGAAGCGGTTGTCGTACCGCTGACGCCTCTTATAGACGACGGAACGTGTCGTTAGTGAGTGATCTACAAGGCGTCTTTTCAATGGGCAATACGCTATTTTATTCGGTTGACTGGACATTTAAGTTAACTGGACAGCCTCGATGTTGGCTGTAGGTGTAGAAGCGGACAAGGTGGCGTGCATCTAAGGCTGAAACTCGGAGGGCCGATTGGCACAAGCAGGTGTAAAATATTGATGGCTTTGAAATGACCGGTAGTGAGAAAAGCTAGTTTTCTTTTGTTTCGTTCGTGTTACACACCTGCTTGAAGGATGTTGCAGCCAAGTGTAGTGAAAATCAATTACGAAGACCCACGCGAGCCAAAATCCGGGCGTGGAATGACTTGAACAAAAACGACGGTGAAAGGTGGTGGAGATTTGTTTAAGTCGGTTTCCAATGAACTGCTGAGCGTGGATAAACGCAATTAAGCTCGTCATTTCCACGATGTTAAGCAGCTTGGATTGTTTTTATTTTTTGTTTTTATTAGTAGTATCACGTTTATTTTTTTTTTTTTGCAACCAACAAACAAACAATCAAAAAAACAACAAAAACAGCGACTTATTTTTCGCCTTCCTTTCATATATACTAGAATTTTTTTGCAATCTCACAGTATTTAGTATTGTTGACATTTTTTGCTAACGTTTTTTGTCGAGATTTAAAAACCGCGTTTCGTCCATTTTCGCAAACTAATCGATGAAATTTGAATAAGCTGATTTGTTTGGAAAAATACTTTGAAAAAAATCCTATTTCGCTGTTTGATAATTTCTTTAATTTAATTTAATTTCAGAGGACTTCATGGTAGATAATATTTTGTAAGAAAATTTCGTTTTTGCATTTTAACAGTGAAGAATAAATTCATGCAACATACGCTTGTACCGCGTTTTTGTTATTTGCAAAACAAGTATTACTTTCCTCTATGGTAATCTAACTATATGAATTCAAGCGTTGTACTAGATTGGCGGCAAGGTCTCATAATTTTACAGTTGAAATAGCTAGATGCAACCGTAAGATCTATGCTTACAGCGTCTTCTATCGTATTTATCGTTCGTGGAACTCTCTTCCGGCTTCTTGTTTTCCAGCCAACTTTTATCTTCCAAAAATTCAATGCAATGTCAGTCGTCGCGTCTTAGTAGCTTTATTGGCCTGCTTCGGATGAAATGATTAAAAGTTGCCTTTTCGGAGCAAAATTTAAAATTCCAGAACAGAATAAGAAACCTTAGAAAGCAAGAGCGTACGCGAGTGAAACATTACAAGCTGACTTTTTAAAACTCTAATACGGTAGACGGCGTTTTGCTGACGGCGGGATGATAAGATTTCAAATCTAGATTGTTTATCCATTTAAACACTGCATTTATTGGGAAAGATTTCGCTAGAGCAATTACGACTGAATAGTTATTTCGATCCTCACTGGGGGCTCCATACTCTCGACCTTGTGTTGATGTTCGCTACGCTTATAAAAACTATTTATTAGAAAATATTTTCAGTTTAAATACAGGATTCATATGTCTACAAAAAGCCTGACATTTTCGGCCTCTACTCTTTTCCTGTTATCCAGCTGTTGTTGCCAGACAGAAAGGGCAATTAGCTCTCGAGACACAATGTCTATTTCCTTCAAATTGTATGTTTGAGTGCGTGTGCATGCTTATTTTAATACAATGAGAGAACATGAAATATTTCTACGAAATTTAGGTTACTACCAAATAGATTCAGGAAAGTTCAATAAAATCTTATAGAATTAAGTTAAAAAAAAAATGAACGTTTTTGTTTTTTGTCTTTAAATTTAAAATTTAATTACTCAGTCTAGTATAGGAGTTGTCCAGACTTAGTGGGAGGGAATATATTATTCCAATGTCTTATCTCAAACTGTTGTAACCTAGGGAAGGTTACTGAATAGAATAATCACACGAAGGTTGGTAATACTTAGGACTCGAACAACACATATAAGATTCGCCAGCGGCGCGTAGAAGTAGTCAACTGCTAGAAGTGGGTCGAATGAATTTCACAATGAATCTCCAACTGTAGGATATCTACCAACCGCCGAAAACGGTCAGACGTGGCACAAGGCCGAACTTAATGTGAGGTATCTCCTCGTCTGGAGATCCTCTCTGTCCGGAGGCAAGGAGTTTGACCAGCAATCTCCAACTGCAGACCAACATACAGAATTTACTACTGTATTTATGTGAATGGGGATATACCCATTATCGTCCGTATGTATGCTACAACTCAGTCAAATCATTCATTGTAAGAATTTTTAGAACATAGTAAGGGTTACACTGATAAAAGTGATACTATTTAACCCACACCTTGGGGAGAAGAAGTGGATTCAGACATTTCTCAAGGGTATTTAAGCGTAAGTAAATATAATGAGGTTGACTGGAATTGGAATTTGGCTTTACGATTTCCAATCCCGTACCATTATCTATCGCTCCACACGCACTTCCACGTATACACACAAGTGGTCACCCATCTAGGCACTGACCAGGCCCCTAGTTGCTTAAATTCAGTGATCGTACGAGAACTGGTATTTTAAAGGGATATGGCCGTAAACCCCATGAATTGTAGGTCAATACTAAAGTATTCAGTGAAGCATATATAAGGATATGTAATGTAAACGGCCCTGAATTGGCTTCTAGACTCTCTCTCTCTCTCTCTCTCTCTCTCTCAGACGCGATATGGCTTCACTCTGTCTTTTCTAGAAACATTTTCATGACCACTGTTCTGATGAGCTTTTTTCCTCTGGTGCTCCAAGTACATGGATTTAAGCGTGCTACTAGATTGGCATCTAGATCCCACAGTTTTATTATTTGAATATTTAAATATGACCACCACTTCTACTTCAACAGTTTCTTTCCCTGTACTTCCCGATATTGAAACCCCCTTTCCACTCACTTGCTTCTCTGCTTACTACAGTCTTTAAAAATTTAAATGCAACGTCAATCGCCATCTTTTGTCGCCTTGATCTCTGTTCTTTTTTCTTTTCCTGACCCCTTACATCCACTCTTTTCTCTCACTTTCACTTTTCGTAACCCCTTGCGTGAAGGTGGCACTCCTGTCATGCTTTGTGGTGAATGCTTAAAAAAATGCTGTAATCTGTGTCATGAAGTGGCAGTTCTTTGTACCTCCCACCCCCCAAAAAAAACAAAAAAACAAAACTATCTGAGTCGAATTTGGAATAGAGCAGAAATGCAGATATTTCGACACTATGGAAGTGATAGGTCATATCCTAGCGAAACTAAAGAATACAGCCCATCTAAACAATAGCCGTGGAAATAGCGTCAGAGTAGCGAGAGGTTTTCCATTCTACTGTGTCTAAGATGTTGACGTTTCGATTAAAGTAGTGGCTGAATGGATGACAAACAACGAAACTCGACGAGTATGACTAAATTGCTTTTGCAAGAAGAAAACTAATGGCGGGAAAAAGACGCTTTCATTTGTCGACCTTGTATGTTCGCGCAATCCACTTAAAAGTGTTTCTTTGTGCGCGTGCGTACTGCAACTTTCCTGCTCATTTCTGATTCTCAGATATTATGCATTTTTTTTTGCACTTTCGCCTACACGCATGCGCACGGCACGTGTTTGGAAAAAGAGAGAACGAAAGATAGAGAGAAATATAGAACGGAAGATAGAAATAAAAAATATAAAGTGAGAGAAAAGAAAAAGATACTCTCTGTTTGTCTCTCTCTCTCTCTCTCACTCTCACACACACACACACACACACACACACACACACACACACACACATATATATATATATATATATATATATATATATATATATATAAACAAGTGAAAAGAGACGGGCAAAAAATAACTGTAAACTCAATAACAGACAATAAATATATGAAAAGTTCTTTTTTAAATCTCTTCATTGATCCGAAGACCTTGAAAAGAGCCATAGTTGTAGTCTTGCACGGTACGTGAGAAGGAAGGAAAGAAAGAGAAGCCTAAGGGAGGGGGAGGAAGAGAAAAAAAAGTAAAACAGTGAAAATAGCATCCAAATGGGTGTGATGGAGAGGAAAGTAAGAGAAATGTACATAGAGGAAAAGACCATGCGAATAAGAGTGAGAGAAAGAGAGGGAGGGAGAGAAAAAGAGAGAGAAAGAGAAAGAGAGAGAAAGAGAAAGAGAAAGAGAGAGGGAACAAATTGGAGAAAGAAGAAAAAGTGAAAAAGAGTAGAAAGAAAGAAAGAAAGAAAGAAAGAAAGAGAAACAGGATGTGTAGAAAGAGAGCTTATAAGTTAGAAATAGATGAAGATAACAGCAACAAAAAAGCGACGGTATATAATAAAATATGCACGACAACAACAAAGCGAATATCACCGTCGATGAATTTATAAAACACTTAGACTTTTTTTTTTATGCGCCGTGTCGCTTCAGGACGTCAGCAATTACGACTCTACACAATTTCTTATTCTATGTAGCTCAAAGCAATATTTGTCTCTTTATTATGGCTTCCAGTTCCTCTTCGGCTATCCATTCGCACAAGCTCATTATGGAGTTACCCGCGGCCTCTTTTGCTTTCAATATGTCCTGTGAGTGTCAAATTTTCCAAGCCTTCTTTCCTCATCATATATCCCGAACCATTTAACTCTCGTAATGATTCTAAGTAGAACTATCCTTTTTTCCTATTTTCCGTCTAGTTCATTCATCTGTAGTACCACGTCTTTAGTGTCACCCGTCTCCTCTTCATCGACAAGAAGATTGTACAGCATTCACTGACATTCACAGCATTCGCCGTGTGGTAATCATATTTGGTTAAGAATATATATCACATATACAGATATGCTCACACATTTTGCATGGGCAAATAGGAACAGATAAATTTACGAACTGGATATAGGTAAATCTAGATAGTGCTATATACTGGGAAATGAAAATATGTAAATTCTAGAAGATGAATCAGGAAGAGGAAGAGCAGAGACTAAATATTAAAAGCGAGTATTAAAAACAAAAATGAACAGGATAACGAAAATCGATAGGAAGAATGGTACAGACAACTATAAAATATGAAAAAAAGAATGAAAAAGGGGGAAAAAGAATGAAAAAGGGGAAAAAGAATGAAAAAGGGGGAAAAAGAATGAAAAGGGGGAAAAAGAATGAAAAAGAAGGAAAAAGAATGAAAAAGGAGGAAAAAGAATGAAAAAGGGAAAAATAATGAAAAAGGAAGAAAAAGAATGAAAAGGGAAAAGAATGAAAAAGAATGAAAAGGGAAAAAAAGAATGAAAAAGGGAGAAAAAGAATGAAAAGTTGGAAAAAGAATGAAAAAGGAGGAAAAAGAATGAAAAAGGGGGAAAAGAATGAAAAGGGGAAAAAAGAATGAAAAAGTGGGAAAAAGAATGAAAAGGGGGAAAAAGAATGAAAAGGGGAAAAAGAATGAAAAAGGAGGAAAAAGAATGAAAAGTGGGGGAAAATGAAAAAGGGGGAAAAGAATGAAAAGGGAGGAAAATGAAAAAGGAGGAAAAAGAATGAAAAGGGGGAAAAAGAATGGAAAAGGGGTGAAAAGAATGAAAAGGGGGAAAAAGAATGAAAAGGGGGAAAATAATGAAAAGGGGGATAAAGAATGAAAAAGGAGGAAAAAGAATGAAAAAGGGGGAAAAAGAATGAAAAAGGAAAAGAAATGAAAAAGGAGGAAAAAGGATGAAAAGGGGAAAAAGAATGAAAAAGGAGGAAAAAGAATGAAAAGGGAAAAAATAATGAAAAAGGGGGAAAAAGAATGAAAAAAGAAAAAAAAATGAAAAAGGAGGAAAAAGAATGAAAAGGGGAAAAAGAATGAAAAAGGAGGAAAAAGAATGAAAAAGGAGGAAAAAGAATGAAAAGGGAGGGGGAAATGAAAAAGGGAGGGGGAAATGAAAAAGGGGGAAAAAGAATGAAAAGGGAGGAAAATGAAAAAGGAGGAAAAGAATGAAAAGGGGGAAAAGAATGGAAAAGGGGGGAAAAGAATGAAAAGGTGGAAAAAGAATGAAAAAGGGAAAAAAAGAATGAAAAAGGGGGAAAAGAATGAAAAGGGCGAAAAAGAATGAAAAAGTGGGAAAACAATGAAAAAGAAGGAAAATGAATGAAAAAGCGGGAAAAATGAAAAAAAGAAAAAGAATGAAAAAGGGGAAAAAGAATGAAAAAGGGGAAAAAGAATGAAAAAGGTGGAAAAAGAATGAAAAAGTGGGGAAAAATGAAAAAGGGGGAAAAGAATGAAAAGGGGGAAAAGAATGAAAAAGGGGGGAAAAGAATGAAAAAGAATGAAAAAGGAGGAAAAAAATGAAAAGGGGGAAAAAGAATGAAAAAGGAGGAAAAGAAAAAATCCAAGTGAAAAAAATAAAAAAAGAACAAATGATAAAAATGAAAAAAAAAAAAAACGGAAAAAGAATGAAGAAATGGAAGATAAACAGCTCAAAAGAAAAGTGATGAGTAGTTCACCCACATGTAAAAGGATGATAAATGTTTTTATCTCAGTCTTAAGTGTTTTGTGTCTTTATGACCAGCGGTAATGTCTGTGATATTGGGTCTTCAAAAGCAACCACCGACTTGCGCCAAATAAAATAAAATAATAGATAAATAATGAAAACATTTTCGAACAAGTGGCAAAAAACTGATCTTTGGAAATTTCCGTTCACGAACATATAATAATAATAATAATCACAGTTGAGACTGGCAGCCTGTTACCGGGTACATGATGTCTGTTGAGAGAGTGATCCAAAATTTCGAGTCATTGTGAAATGGGCAGAGAGTTTGGAGGAAAGTATCATAGTTCTTGATGGTTGAAGGAAAAAAGCTGATTTGTTAGACTGGCATGGCAGAAGTTGTCCCACGTATCCTACCTACGCTGACCGTGCCATTGATTTCCTGAAATAAGCAGCTGATTCTATGACAAACAGCATTCGTGTTTTCATTTTTGTGTATCATCGAGTTGAATGATACACAGAGAAGAATGAATGCTTAATATATTCATTCAGCACCACTATCCAGTGCTAATAGATACATACAAAAAACACAGAACAATAAGTTACAAAACAATTAACAAGACAACTTACAAGAAATAGAGGAGGGTCAAATGTTGTATAGCCAAAGATCAGTCCGAATACTAATCAGCTTAGTATCAACTTATTAATCAACTGTTGAACTCCTTAAACGTAGACTAAGGCTATGAGCCAGGCCATCTAGTAGAGTACTGAAGGGGTGATAGCTACTCGACTACAATTTCTCACCGTGGCACTGATTTTACCTGCTGTTCCTCATGTGAACGTGCAGCGAACCATTCCCAGTTTTTAGGCACAGCGACGCGAACGAGCATAGAGACGCAACGTTGGGTTATGCGTCCGGTCGGTGGAAAGGTGAGAGGGCTTCATTGTGTGTTTACGATAAAAGTAGAATGAAAGAGAAGGAAAAAGGAAAGGAAGAATAAAAAAAATGGAAACGGAAAAGAGAAAAAAAAAAAAAGAAAAGAAAGGAAGATTTAAAGCAAATAAAGAAAAGAAAGACAAAAAGAAAAAAAGGAAAATAAAGTATTTATATTATTGTACACTCCGGTCTTGTTCAGAGTGTCTATTTTTTAGATGTGCTATTGTAATTATTTACACTACTTGCATTGTTTGGACTGTTGTCTTCATTTTTGTTGCTATATTCACGACGTTTCAGCCGTTTTACGCCCCGAAGAATGAGACTGTACCAATAGTAATCAAAGCTCTGGGCCTCGTGAGAAAAGGAATGGACAATTTTACTATCAATGTCCCAGATAACATCAGCATAGAAGTTGCCTAGAAAATCTCCCTACTAGAAACATCCTGTATAGTAAGAAAAGTGCTATCGGTTAAATGACAGTTCTACTAGGGCCTAACTCTACATGATACAAAGCAGGAAACATTACATACACAAACAACAAACCAACAACAATAACAACAAAATCATCAACAACAACAACAACAATAATAATAATAATAATCTTAACGGTTGATATATGTCGGATATCAAAATCTCCGGTTTTCTTAATTTTGAAGGATGGGGCAGCCAAGGTGACCTGGGAGTCACATCGAGATTCTTGGAAAGACACTTAGCAGAGTTGTTTACCCGTCCTGAAGATAATGAGTCGGTAAGAGAAAGTATTAAACAGAAAGCAAATATAATAATATCAAAATACAAGAACCTTGAAATCGAAATCTCAAACATGTGGCACATGAGAACATCAACAATTCCTCGGATTCATTGAAAAAGATTCCAATAGACTTATTGAAGGGATTCGTGGTAGCCATAAAGAAATTAAAAAAAAAAAGATAGTTCAGCCTACACCTTATGAGGGGCTTTATGGAAAATGTTATTTTTTTTAAAAAAATTGCACAATGGAAAAATGTCATCATGCCATTTCTGACCTTAGACCCGGAAAGAAATGAGCACACACCAGAAATCAAAGGAAATAATAATAATAATAATAATAATAATAATAATAATAATAATAATAATAATAATAATAATAATGGATGGGTAAAAGCAACACGATTAAAAGAGAAGCAATTACTGGGTGGCGAGAAAAGAAGACAAATGTTCTTGTAATTCTAAGGAGAAATGTGCCGAGATAAAATTCGAAGGCTTAGAAAGCATAAAGTGCAGAGGAAAAACGAAATGTAGAAAACTTGAAAGAATTAAAATAATAATAATAATAATAAATGATAAAGAAAGTGACGAAAGTGACCAGATGGAAAAAACAAAAAATAAAAACAAAGAAAAACAAACAAACGAAAATGGCCGTACGGGGAGATTCCAAATCAGTCAAAAGCAGTAAATAAATTGTGATTGAACCACAAATACCCATTTTTTTTCCTTGTATCCTAGTTCAGCATTTAATCGATCTACAAAGCAAGAAGTCGGTAGGTCATAGCACTATGGCTTCTTTCTTTGTTTCTAAATGTTTTTGCCCTTGAGTAAATGACGATAGTTTCTCATCAGGTCAACTTCACCTCCCCCACCACCTTCCACTTCAATCGACAATAACACAATGCTTTCGACTACAATAAAAAAAATAACAGAAATCATATGATTTAGCTGGTCGGCCAGTGTGTTATGAGAGTGGTTTGAAAAATTCAACGAGTAAAAAGAGAAAGAGAGACAGAGAGAGTGTTGAACGAAGGAAAAGAGAGAGAAGTGGAGAGAGAGAGAGAGAGAGAGAATGATGGAAATATGATAAAATAAGATCGAGTAGGGTTACATGAATCGAAGTGAACAGAAATAGGTAAATAGATAGAAAAATAGAAAAAAAAACCTGAGTAGTAACTGATTGATTTGATTTTTTATGGATTATCAACCCCTGGTGGATTATTTAAGGCTGAAACATATTTGAGATTGAAATTAAAGCTAGTCCGAAATGAAAAGTAAGGATAGATAGATAGATAGATAGATAGATAGATAGATAGATAGATAGATAGAGGTTAAGGTAAATTGATAAGAAGAGAATGAGATAGATAGATAGATAGATAGATAGATAGATGTTAAGGTAAATTGATAAGAAGAGAATGAGATAGATAGATAGATAAATAGATAGATAGATAGATAGATGCTTAAGGTATATTGATAAGAATAGAATGAGATAGATAGATAGATAGATAGATAGATAGATAGATAGATAGATAGATAATGGACAGGTGAGATATAGATATAAGAATAGACAGCGATGAAAGATGCAAGATGAAAAAAATTCTGCCTGGGAATATACCGGAAAAATTGACGGAGTAGCAGAAATTCCTTAATAGAAATTATGAGAAAATGTAACAAGAAAAGAAAAAAAATTAAGTGGACTAGAATCATGAAAAAAAAAAGACTTTTAAGATGAAGTAGCTAGATACTAAAAGGTTGAATATGTATCTGAATGTGTGGGTAGCGTCCTGGTTATCGGCGCAGAAAATGGAATGGAATCGGGAAATTCCATTTGATTCTCAATTTTCGTTCACATCGCGCTACTGCCCTTAGACAAGTCAGGAATCGATCTACATCCAGCTACGAGTTAGCCGGGCAGACTGATGAGGGAGACGTCGTAACATACTGCACCATTAAACTCTTATCAGTTCTTCGGAAAAGTGTAGCGTTCTGTTCTAAACTGAATTATTACGTATTCATACTTCTAAACAGAAATATTAGGCACACATAAGTCGAAATCAGCGCAATATCCATATATATCCATAGGTAGATCACTATCTTCCTCGATTAACACAGTTATAAGCTGAATTATCATCTGAAAATTTCACTCTAGAGTATTCACTCAATAGAAGAAACAATGTAAAGGAATGAGATTATGTTGAAAAAGCAATGAATTCCGTAAAAAATGATTCGTTTTTATTGGTGCAACTACTTATGGATAGATCGAAACTCATATTTCTGTCTTTCTGTCAGATAATAACGAAACTATATATATATATATATATATATATATATATATATATATATATATATATACAAGTACAGGTTTTGTACAGATGGAATAAAATTCCGATAAATAAAAACACTATTCTTAAAAAAAGTGCTCAATACAGAGTAGAGCAAATGACATTTATTCAAAATGACAACATATAGATGTTATAACATCACTACAAAAATAGCCATTTTGTTTCAACACTTCCGATGTCTTATCAATTCAAGTGGTAGTGTTAATTGCGAAAATCAGGTTATTTTTGTAGTGATGTTATGTTATAATTTTGAATACACACACACACACACACACACACACACACATATATATATATATATATATATATATATATATATATATATATATATATAATTATTTATTTAAAAATATGATTCCAACACGCTACATAAGAGTTAGAACTCTTATGTAGCGTGTTGGAATCATTATGTCTGATTGAATAAATTACAAACATTATGTCTGCTTATTTTTAACATAATCCTTTCAAGTCCACGAATATTTTTCCGTATATTACAGTTGATTAAAAAATATTCGTGAATGAAATGATTATGATAAAAATAAACAGACAAAATGTTTGTAATTTATTCAATCGGACATGCCTAAAAGAGAATTTGGTGCCTCATTACACACACACACCTGTGTGCGCGCGCGTGTGTGTAAAATTTCCGATATAACTAAAATATATCTATAAAAGGACGACAAAACGAATAAAGACAAGCGGAGCCGACCCGTTTCGTCCTCTGATGGACTTCATCAAGGTAAATATAAGGATTTTATTTTGTAACAGGTATTTACAAAAAAAAGTTAAAATGTTTTCAACATTTCAAAATTCTAAATTTAAGAGACACTTATAAATATTCATCAGGTTAACTGAAAAGCCTAAATAAATTATGGAGGATGCTAATTGACGTAATTTAATGACTAATAAACGAATGTGAGTAAATGAAGTTGATTATTTTTATGGAATTAATATTTAAATTATTTTAACCTAGGATTAATGTATTATATTAGGTTGGTGCAAAAATAATTTCGTTTTCTAACATATGTTACTATGTGAGAAAACGAAATTATTTTTGCACCAACCAATAGTTGGGGATTATGAATTTAATAGTTTTACTTTAATTTTGTAGCATTTTTATATAATGCCTTGGAAAAGGTGCAATTATTTTAGGAAGGGAGATATTTGAAAAGATTTATGGTCAGAACTTAAAAGAAAAAAGCAACAGGGATCCCATCGTAAGATGAAAAATTTTAAAAAAGGTAAAACCATATAGTAACCATACCCGCATTTGCAAACTATGCCAACATGAAAAAATAACGATTATGACATTTCCTGATCTCAAACATCTTTTAAACCAATAATCCGAATTTTTAAGTCCTTGCCTTCATATCAGAAAATTTTTATTCAGTGAAAATGAGGATGGATAAAAAAAAATCTAATTTGAAACCTCACCTCATACATTTACAATACACTAGCATTCCCGTTTTCTTTTCTTTTCTACACCCTTCTTTTTTTCGTCTTCCTTCTTCTCCATACCCCCTTCCTTTCTATTACACTCAACGTCATGCTTTTCGACCATCATGCGCCTGTTTATTTATTTTTGAAAAATAATAATGTAGCGTTCTTGTTGTTTTTTGTTTTTTTAAAATAAAGCTTTAAGTTGGTCATTTAAAATGATGAGCTCGAAACCAAGGTCGCGTATTCAACTGACCTCCTGATTTTTAAAGCACGCATACACACGCGCGCGCGCACACACACACACACATATATATATATATATATATATATATATATATATATATATATATATATATTAGCTAACACTAAAACTGTACCCCTGAAAGAAATAAATGTAATCTAACTGTACCCTTGAGACGAACAAAGATTAAAGTGAAGGTGAAGGATCAATTTAAAAGAAATGTAAAACGATTTTCAAAAGAAGACAATGTCGATCTTCAGACAATCTTCTGACCTTGACTCGAGGCTAACGTTTCGTCTATTTCCTACACAGTTTAATCTAGTTCCTTTTCACGTTTCCTTTGTAATTTTGCATCCACTGTTATGATTAACTTTGCCGTAGTGAGTCATTCACATTTCACTTAATATCTTTTTTAGCAGCTGTTTTCCCTCCAAAGAGACCTTGCCTTATTCGACTACAGATCCAAATACAAATCATCGTTAGAAACTGACTTTTTTTGTTGAGTTTTATAGGTCAGACTTACTCCTATCCAGTAACAGTCACACTGCAATCGAATCTAACAAGCTATGATTTTAAGTAGGATCATCAAACGCTTGTGATTGTTATAAAAAAAATGCATCAGTTTCCGTCGTTACTTCCTTACGATGACACTTTAAACAATAAATATCCTGCACCTCTCTTAGTCGAATGAAGAATGTGTAGCCTCAGAAAATTAAATTGTTTATAGACTGCAGGTTTCGAGGCAGTGTTTTCTTTTAATTTCCTCTTCCACTGTTAAACATGGCTTATAGCGGCGTTTCTTAAACGTTTTTCTCTCATTTCTCTCTGAATTTCTAAGACCAGTAGCTATTATTATTTATATTACTTCTATTCGGACTAACGATTTTTTTTAACGAAAAATGTACTGAACTTTAACGTAATATTTATCTTCTTGTATGGCAGTGAATGCTGGACAATCTCCTCGCAGATAAAGAGGAAACTTGAAGCACCAGATGTAGGGTTCTATAGCTGAGCATAACATGAACCGAACATGTGAGCAACGATTAAATTTGAAAGAAAATGGAAACAAAAACGAAACTTTTACTTATCATCAGGAAGAGGCAGTTTAAATTTCTCGGAGACATAATGAGGAAAGAGGGTTTGGAAAATTTGATACTCACATGGCAGATTGAAGGCAAGTGAAAGAAAAGAAAACATCGTATAACATACTTAGTGGGATTGAGCAAATGGGTGACTGAACAAGGTTTAGGATTTATAAAGAAAAGACAAAATTTATTAAGAACTATAAAAGACATGGCATGTTGGAGAACCAATGTCGCCAACGTCCTGAACATAGAACATAGAAGAATAGTTGGACTATTGTCCTCATCTTTGTTGTTGTTATCAAAACGTTTCGACTGTTGTGCCATCCGGCGTTCATCAGGTGTATACCGATCCGAGTAATCTAGAGGAAATTCCGAACTGAACACTTTATTTAATCTACGAGGTTAGACAGTTCTCGTTCCACTGCCTCTGTCTAGGGAAAACGTTTCGTTCTTATTTTTAGTACTGTTCAGTTATTGCTCATATAATCAAGATGTTAACTTACCACAATACTTCGAATAAAAGGTTAGGAAGGAAAGCAGAGCAGTAGTGGGAAAAGTTATAATGGTTAATTAATCTATTTTCCTGAAAAAATTGTTTCGGGAGTAAGATTTTATAAATGTCAACCAACGGTTCCAGTGGCTGTTAGTACACTGAATACTGATTGTTTCTTTGTAAGGAAACGACTATTGTTTAAATTACGCGTGCATTTTCTCTAGGGTTCTAAGGACGATATTTATACGTTGCTTTATATAAAGAAATAAAAATGATATGATATGCTTAGGAAAGAGTTTGATTAGTTTATTACGGCTTATCAACGCTTTACAGGTTATTTAAAGCCAGAAAATAATTTTAGATTATAAGATAATAATGGTCAAGTGACAGAAGTCTTAATAATTAACCCACAGGTGGGAGAGAAGAAGCAGACTTATATTTATATATTTTCTAAGGATATTTGCACGTAAGTGAATATAACGAACCCAACTGGAATTGGAACTCTTCCCACCGATTAACAATTCCAAGCCATAATGCATTACACCACCTGGAAATCCAAACTTACAGCATCCGTTATTCCCAAGCGGTTACCAATCTAGGTTCTGACCAGGTTCCACGTTTCTTAACTTCGTTGATCGTATGGGAACTTAGGAGAAGGCGTTAATCTTCTTGGTCATGCTGCTGTGACATTAAATTGCCCTGGATATATATGCTGACATTGAGATAAACACCTCATTTCATTGGTAGATTAACTGAATGATTGATTTATAATGTTTTAAATAATTATATATTTTATATTTATTTTATATTATATTTATATTATATTAAATATAGTATATATATTATATATATTCTATATTCTATATATTCTATATTATATATATTATATATATTCTATTATATATCATATTTTATTATATTCTATTCTATTATATCTATTTCATATTTATTTTATTTATTATATATTTTATATTTATATAATTATATATTATATATATTTATCTATCATTTATTTTTTTATGGTCGAATCAATCGAAACATAATTTGCCATTACACACGAACAAATCAAATAGAATAGGAAGAGGATCAACTCTCGATAGAACATTTTAAATATTTTTGTTTGCCTAGAGTCAAATTCAGCTGTTTTCTGATAATTCACGTAGTGTAGCGTCGAGAGTGGACTGGGTTAAGTAATCGTGTTAAAACAAGTATCGACCGAAATAGTAAAAATGACGGAAATCCTGACTTTCTCAACTCGAGGCAATGAATTTTGTTCATTACACCTTTTTACATAATCTCTGTAAGGTCTATTTATTGGTGTTCATGTCGTATTTGCACCTTTTTTTGTGATCACAGACATTTTTATGTTTGCATCTAAACGCTGTGTCAATGTAGGAGGAAATGATGAGGAAACCAAAATGGAACAAAAAAATAGGGAAAGAAGAAAAAAAATTAGAAATCGGTGCAGATTAAAAGCGAGCAACGTTTCCTGCAAACAAAGATGGCGGAATGTTCCAGGGGATTTTATGTGCATGAGTGACGCGTCAAGAATATGGCGTGCATACAAATTGTTGGGTTTCGATTGATTTCCCCACCCCAACAAAAAAAGTGGGGACAGTAAAAATACGTATCCATTTATAAATCAATCAGTCATTCAGTTAATCTACCACTGAAATGAGGTGTTTATCTTAATTTGTGTACAAAAATCCAAGGCAATTTTATGTCACAATAGCGTGACCAAGAAGATTAACGTCACAGAAGTTAAGCAACGTTGAACCTGGTCAGAACCTAGATGGGTAACCACTTGGGAATAACGGATACTGCACGTTTGGATTTTCGGATGGTGTGATGTATAACAGCTTGGAATTGTTAATCGGGCGGCTGTGTTCAAATTCCGGTTGGGCTCGTTATATTCAGTTACACGCAACTTACCTTAGAAAATATGTAAATCTGCCTCTTCTCTTCCACCTATGGGTTAATTATTAAGACTTCTATCACTTGACCATTTCTGGCTTTAAAAGGTTGATAAGCCGTAAAAAAAAACTAATCAAACAATCAAATTCTTTCCTAAGCATATCATATAATTTTTTTCTTTATAAAAAACAACGTATAAATAATGTCCTTAAGACCCTAAAGAAAATACATGCGTATTTTAAGGTAAAAATAAAACTTAATACAACAAATATTTGTACACACACACACACACACACGCACACACACGCACACACACACACAGACGCACGCACACACACAGACGCACACACAAACACACACGTGTGTGTTTTATTTTTAGCTTAAAATACGTATGTATCTTCTCTGGGGTCCTAAGGATATATATATATATATATATATATACATATATATATATATATATATATATATATATATATATATATATATATATATATATATATATAATGGCCGGTTTCTCACGTTCCCATGTACATCTATTTTTCTAGGGCGGATCGTGAATCTGCCCAGCAATATTTGTATTTGTTCAACACTCACAGATCCCAAATATAGTTATACTGTAACTATGCCAATCGGACTTTAATTACAGCTTGTGGCAGAAAGCACATAATTTATCATGATCAGGAATTTGAATAAGGTCAGTACGCTCAGACCTTCGGTCACGATGACTTTTGACTTCGTGCTTGAACAATTATCGACGGCTTTTCTTTCTTAATCATTTCGCCCCAAACGAGGCAATAAATCCACAATGACGCAAGTGGCTAATACGCATAAATAGTGAGAGAAAAAGAAAGACTTTATTAAGGTGAGAGAACAATAAAAATAGAATAATTAAGATGACAAATGATAACGATTGATGTTGACTTTAAATTGCTAAATATTAAAGTTGACTGGAAAGCAAAAGGCTGTAAGATTTGTGAAGAGGTTCACACGAAGAAACTCTTAGCATAGAACATACGGTTGCAACTGGCCATTTGAACTGTAAAAAGTCAAAACCTAACTGCCAATCTATTACTGCGCTTAAATACGTAAAGTGGAGGTACAAAGGTTTCGTCTATTTTTCCAAAGGCGTCGCACGCAGGGATCGCCTACTCTAGAACGATATCAAGAAGTTTTCCAGTAACCATCTCCACGATTTTGAATTGAGTGTCGCTTTTCAGCACAAAATGCGTAACTCGGGGCTACACACGAACATACAGGAATATATACATACAAACGCGCGCTCGCTCGCGGGCACACACACACACATACACACACACACACACACACACACACACACACATATATATATATATATATATATATATATAATTGAGGCCTATGCAGATCTACCAGTATTATTAACGGACAATATTAACAGCACACGATACGGACATGCCATTAATGATATAAAACTCAGAAGAAAAAGCGAAAGTACTATGAAACCACACACACACACACAAACATACACACTCACACACAGATATTTATATATATATATATATATATATATATATATATATATATATATATATATGATTGGGTAATATAAAAAATCTACATGCACATACACGCACATTGCACGTAAGTATAAATATATTTCTTCCTCAGGTGTTATGAATTTAGTGTTCAATATTATGAAACAGACCCATGTGTATATATTAGTAAATATACATAATATGCAACGTCGATAGCAGGACTCGGGGTTTTATGCAGTTCTTGCAATCTTCAGGTGCAAATATATTCTGACCGTTAAAGATATCTATACACTGATAAAATCCAATATTACTGTACCGAATTAATTTATAATGTCTATGTCCATAATATAAATACCCAAAACTCAACGGTATAAAAAATAAAAATTTACACCATAGAAAAAATAGAAATACAAAAATCATTTGGTATACACCCTCATACAACCAAATGGTAAGAAATAAGTTAGAACAAACATTCCTTGCATTAAACATTTTAATTTTAGTACAATTTTTAATAAAAATACCCTAAAATTAAGTTACAAGTGTACTGAAAACTTTGAAATGTATATTAAGAAACAAAATGCTAAATCAAAAAATATAGATCCTAAAATATTTAGTTGTATGGAATCATATTTTTTTTTTTAAATAATTATAATATTTTACTCTACTGTTTGTATCGAGCACTGTTTTTTTAAATAAAAATAATTGCTATGAACGCCGTATTATATATCTTACTGTTCTTCCTTATTATTTTAGTATATATTTTATATATATATATATATATATATATATATATATATATATATATATATATATATATATGTTGAACGATGAGACAACACACCCACACACATATATATATACAGAGTCCAACTCCAAAACGTATACTCACTTGAGGAAAAGGAAAATTTTTCTTTCGTAGTTTTATCAAATTGTTTCTTGCAGTAAAATATTTTCTCGACAGATGTCATTATTTAGCGTCCCTTAGAGAAGAAACTGAAAATGTATGCGCAGCAATCCCGCTGTACGCTTTATCCAACGTTGCCCAAGCAGTACTAATAAATGTCTGGAAGCTAAAGGCCAACATTTTGAAAATCTCTTGTGATTGTAGAGTCGAAAAGTAACTTGTATTAATCTCTGAATGTCTGAATCTTTGAATTAATATCAGAAAAACGTTAAAAAAGTATTACAATATATATATATATATATATATATACACACACACACACACACACACACACACACACACACACACACACACACACACACACACACACACAAACAAACAAACAAACAAACAAAATATAGGTAACAATACTCGTTTCGAAAAACCCTCCAATTTTTGATTTGCCAATAATCAAATCAATCTCGAGGGAAAACATATATATAGCCTGGGCACTGCAGTCGTTTTAGAGTTTTAATGAACCCCCTTCTAACGAACAAACTACTCGCACATGATTTGATTATATTCGCTTGTGTTGATCCAACGATATATATATTTATTAAAGACATTTTTTATGTTTAACGTTCTTTTTATAGATACAAGTATTTAAGTAAATGCTCTGTTTATAATAAACAGTATTAAATAACATTTACCGGTTTGAATGTCCGAGAAATTTTCATAGATATTCGTCTTTTGACAGGATTCGAACCTGCATCCTATACGGAACCGCCATTTAGCCCGGTGTGCCTAACCGCTCAGCCAGAAAGGATCGTTCGGTTGGCAAGGTTGAATTTACTGCTTATAAACTTCAATCACCCATGAATCTCGTACATTCATAACTGCTCATGGCGTATCAAATGTAAACAAATGACGTCATACATTAAGAAATGGACAAAGTCCGACAATTTATTTATTAAAGATATTTTTTATGTTTAAAATGTTTCTTTTTATAGATACAAGTATTTAAGTAAATGCTCTGTTTATAATAAACAGTATTAAATAACATTTACCGGCCTGAATGTCCGAGAAATTTTCATAGAAATTATTTGTCCTTTGACAGGATTCGAACCTGCATCCTATACGGAATGTCTTTAATGTCTATATTTATAAGCAGTAAATTCGACCTTGCCAACCGAACGATCCTTTGTGGCCGAGCGGTTAGGCACGCCGGGCTAAATGGGGGTTCCGTATAGGATGGAGGTTCGAATCCTGTCAAAGGACGAATATTTTCTATGAAAATTTCTCGGACATTCAGTCCGGTAAATGTTATTTAACACGGTTTATTGTAAACAGAGCATTTACTTAAATACTTGTATCTATAAAAAGAACATAAAAAATGTTTTTAATAAATAAATTGTCGGACTTTGTCCATTTCTTAATGTGTATATATATATATAATTTTCAGAGTCTGAGTTAATTCGATTTTAATATCTATAAATCGATCGTATTCTTTTCAGATCTATCTATCTATCTATCTATCTATCTATCTCTCTCTCTATATATATATGGTTGGATAGATAAATATGTTAGCTCTATCTCTGATATTGAGCGCTTTCTAATAAGTACCGCGCATATAATATATAAATAATTATATATATATATATATATTTATATTTATATACACACACTTTTCGCACACACACACACGCACACACACACACATACACACACACACACACATATATATATATATATATATAAATGAACATTAAAGTCAAGACTTAGAGGCTACATGCTGTTTCATGCTAGACGCAATCGCCGAGGTGCCTATATATATATATATATATATATATATATATATATATATATATGTGTGTGTGTGTGTGTGTGTGTGTGTGTGTGTGTGTGTGTGTGTGTGCGTGTATATTAAATTAAATTCCTCGTCCGTGCGCATGTGTAGTCGCACCAAGATAACAAATTTAGTCCGGTGAAATCCCAAAGAACGAAGCTCGTCACTTAAACTTTTTACACTTTGTCATACATTTTTCCCCAATATATATATATATATATATATATATATATATATATATATATATATATATATATATATATATATATATATATGTCCACCATGAAAAACAATACATATATGTATATATTGTGTGTCTTTGGATTTTCCTCTCTACATAATGTATTACAACATCAGCAGACGTACTCGCTTCCTCTGTCTATACGTGTATGTGGACAAATGATGTCATGTAGAAAACGTTTCACAACAGTGTTTGAGAATAACTGCATTTGAAAAGCTAATCTAAAAGCACTTGGCTAATTGCATTCTGCAAGAACACGCTTCTTTCTCTCTGTGTATGTGTTGGACTATCTGCCAAGCATTCGTGTATCACTATATCGAATCAAAATGAATATCTACATAAGAAAAACCCATACGATATTTACTCTTTTCCTGCATCTCTTCCTCCACCTTTCTATGTTTCGGACTTTGTGTGTGTATGTTGCGTAAGTGTGGTGGGTGTTGGGATTATTTCTTTACGGGTAGAAGAGTGCACGTCTTATATGTTGGCATAATTTATTATTTGTTGAATGTAGAATGATTTTCTATTGGACTCTAATAGTCAGCGTGTTTTAAATAGATTTCTATTGAACATCATTGCCAGCATAACACGTGACCGCTTTTCCCATTTTTTTTTTGTTTCGCTGCTGTATGCAGTTTACGACATGCCAGAATTAAGCAGATTTCATGTCTTCCGTTTCAGCTATATTTGGTACGTACTTCTGCACACGTATCTTTTCCCAGTCTCCCTGAAGTTGTTTTATTCATATTTTTAGCTTTTTACAGTATATCCTTTCTTAATTTTACCGTTTTCGTTACTCTATTGATTATTTTTTTTACTGTGACTTCCAACATTATTCTTAACATGCTCGTCCTACAATTTACTATATATATATATATATATATATATATATATATATATATATATATATATATTAGGTTGGTGCAAAAATAATGACGTTTTTTGACGTATTTTTTAACGTCAAAAAACGTCATTATTTTTGCACCAACCTAATATATATATATATATATATATATATATATATATATATATATATATATATATATATTAGTGGGTGTAGTGGGAAAAATGTCTGACAAATTGGAAAAAATTTCTTGTGACGGGTTTCGTTCTTCAGGGACTTCGTCGGACTAAATTTGTTCTTTTGGTGAGACTAAACATAAGCACAAACGAGGGTTGCTGGGTATTTAATTTTTTTTATATACTATCCGATTTCATTTTGATTCTTTTTCTTTTTTCTACCCATCACTATTGTTAGAATATATCCCACACTGTGATAATAGAAATCCTGCCAGGAATGGTGAAATGTACGAGCCTTGGCCCAAATTTGCTGTTGATGACCTTGCACTATATATATATATATATATATATATATATATATATATATATATATATATATATAGTGTACAAACTTCCCATGATCTATAAAAATAGCGAATAACAAAAATATAGGTTCAAATAATTCTGGAACTTATATAATTATATATAATATATAAGTATATTATTTGTTTACGTTAAGATACGCTTCGAGCAGATATGAGCGTGCGAGAGAAATCATGGAAAGTTTGTAGTTCAAAAACAGTAATTTAACCTTACTAACCAGACACTTTTTCTGTAGCTTTTCTGTGGCATGTCAGCCTATATAGCGGTTCAGTGTAGGATACAGGTACAATTCCTTTCGGGGGACGCATATTTTCTTTGAGATTTCTCGGACATTTGGGTCTGTAAATGTTGTTAATACTATATATTACAAACAGAGCATTTACTTAAATATTTGTATCTATAAAAAATAACCCATAAACAAAAAATATATTCAAATAACTTTCGGACTTATTACATTTCATTAAATATATACATACATATATATATATATATATATATATATATATATATATATATATATATATATATATAAAGAAATATAGTCTTAAGGTGTGCTATATATAAGAAATATAGTCTTAAGGTGTGCTCAATATCAGAGATAGAGCGTGTGTAAATATAAAAGTGAACATAGAAGTCAACACTTAGAGGCGACAGTCTGTTTCATGCTATATGCAATCGTCAGGCCTGACGATTGCATATAGCATGAAACAGACTGTCGCCTCTAAGTGTTGACTTCTATGTTCACTTATATATATATATATATATATATATTCCAGTTATGGGTAAATAGTGGTACAGATTGGGTTCTATAGCCTTGGATGACAACTGTTGCAAGAGAAGTACAACATTGAATTCAAAACCTGCAGAGAATCGTTTGGCACGTAGTGCACCAGGTCTCTGTATTCGGTCCTTCAAAAAGTGCGGTTGGTTCTGCACAAAGCCTTAATCACTATAATCAAATCATCTGGGCTGTCGGTTCCTAGGAACTGAGCTATTTGACACTCATATATACGACGAGAGCGTCCACCATATATATATATTGAACATTAAAAAATTAAAATTTTCAGACATACTGGGTTGTAGATTAATATTCTTTCGTTTTTATTATTATTATTATTATTATTATTATTATTATTATTATTATTATTTCATTTAGATTCCTCGCCTAGTTTCGGCCAACATGGCCATCATCAGGAGAAGAAATATTTCTATTTGTTCGTAGCAGTGAAATCGATAACTAACCAGCCACACCAACAGTGGCGAACCTGTGGCGCTATACGCCTCTGTAGTGTTTAAATAAATATTCTTAGTAAAATGGATTGATTTTGTTTAGTTACGATTGTGAATTATTTAAGGCCGAAACTTATTCCGAATTGTAGAAAGTTGCTTACAGTAAAGCGGTCTCCCATTTAAGGACTAACCGGGCTTGCCACTGTTTAAGTTCGGTGATCGTACGAGGACTGATAATTTCAGTCCTAATTTAACTATACACTATGCAAAGTAGGTAATTTAATGGAATAGAATATTTTTGTATGATAAATATAAATATTATATATATATATATATATATATATATATAGATAATATTAGTGGTAAATATACATATATATATATATATATATATATATATATATATATATATATATATATATATATATATATATATATTATTATTAATGTGTGTATAGGGTATAGGTGGATATACGTGTATATATGTGTGCGTATGTATATGTATGTATATATATGTGTATGTGTGTATGTATTTATATGTGTTTGTGTGTGTACATGTATATGTATGTGTGTATGTGTATATATATGTATATATGTGTGTGTGTGTGTGTGTGTAGTATATACATGTATGTATGGTTTTGCATGCGTTTTGAACATAAAAATATAGGTCCTCGCCAGATTAGATAATCGTCATATTTATTGTTTATAATATTTGATTTGTAACCTGCAGTCGATATTATTTTTGTCAAATTTTCTCAATTACACAGCGTCCC
>OZ010591.1:58588521-58601021 GCA_963932145.1 Acanthosepion lycidas | reverse complement strand
AAAAAAAAAAAACCATGTATCCCTATATCTAAAACATTCCCCTTCATTGCACCTTTTCTCTGTCTGCCTTACTGAAAGAATCATTGACCTTATTAAAAGAATGAGGTGGAAAACTTTTTTCTACCATAATCCTAGAAATGACCAAGAATTAAATTCTGAAACGTTTAACCTGAAATCCCAAAAAACTCCACCGTGTGACAAGCTACTTATACCGTTCGAAGGGGATCTGATCGATTTAATTAAAAAGATTAAGTTCAAGAATCATAACAACTACTTCCTGACTAAAATTGGTAGAGACATTAAAAACATAAAAAAATCCAATAAATTATGGATTAAAGCCGACAAATCTAAAAATTTCTATAAAGTTACACCTTCTGAATACGACAAAATCGTCACTGACAAAATTACTAGCTCTTATAAAAAAGACAAAGACAATAGTACCTTATCATCTATCAATGAAGACATCTGCAAATTTGCTAACAAATGTGGAGTTGCTGACAGAATGGGCAAATTTGGTTTGAAAGATGCATACATTCTCTTCAAAGACCATAAGCCGAACTTCATCAATGGCTTGCAGTCCCGTCTAATTAATCCCTCCAAATCTGAGTTGGGATTAATTTCTAAGAGTATTATTGAGAAAATTACTTCATGTGTCCTGGAGAAATACCCTGCTAACCTTTGGAAAGACTCGGCCGAGACGATTAAATGGTTCCGAAAGATCCCTAACAAGAGAAGAGCCACTTTCATCCAATTTGACATCTTGGATTTTTACCCTTCTATTTCGGAGGAACTATTAAGTAACAGCCTTAATTTCGCCAAAGGATATACTGATATAACGGATAATGATCTGAACATCATTTTAGCGTCAAGAAGATCAATTCTTGCATACAATGACGCTTCTTGGGTGAAGAATAATAATGGTAGTTTCGATGTACCTATGGGGGCCTTTGATTCCGCCCAAATTGCAGATCTGGTGGGCATATATATTCTCGACACCTTGAGTAGAGTAGTTAACCTTAGCCAAGTCGGAATTTATAGAGATGACGGCCTAATCATTGTCCCAAATAGCAATGGCCCCTTGACTTCTAGCTTACATAAGAAGATAATTAGGGCCTTCAAATACTTAGGCCTTAAAATTGAAATATCTTCCAACATGAAAATAGTCAACTTTTTGGATATTACACTAAATCTATCTAATGATACCTTTAAACCCTTCCATAAAGTTGATCAAACACCCCTATATATCAACGTCCACTCTAACCACCCTAAACATGTGATAGACCACATCCCTAAAACTGTGAATACTAGAATAAATAAGCTATCTTCTAGCCAAAAAGTCTTTGATGATAATAAATTTATATACAATCAGGCCCTCAAAAATAGTGGTTTTAGACAGGAATTAAACTATAACGGAGAACTTGGAAATCAGAACAATAACAGATCTAAAAATAGAAAGAGGAAGGTAATATGGTTCAACCCACCATATTGCAAGCTCTCTAATATTGACATAGGAAGTTTTTTTCTGAAATTAATTGATAAGCATTTTCACAGTAAACATCCATTAAGTAAAATTTTCAATAGGAAGACTCTGAAAATTAGTTACTCATGCGTTAGTAATATGGAGAAAATCATATCTTCCCATAATTGCAGAATACTTAGAAACTACCATTGTAATGTGACTCAATCAAGTAACCCTACCTGCAATTGTAGGAATAAAGATCATTGCCCTATCGGGGGTAAATGTAACTACAAAAATGTAATATACGAGGCAACTATCTTTCCCGAGGAAAATATAAACGAGAAAAAAAGATATATAGGTATATCCGCCGGTAATTGGAAGCAGCGTCTATACAACCATAGACACTCTTTTAGATATAGATGCCTTAGAAGTCAAACTTCCTTATCCAAACACTACTGGGATCTGGTGGATAAGGGGTTAACCCCACTTTTGAAATGGAGATACCTATCAAGAGCCAAAACACCTAATAACTTCCGCGATCGGTGTGATCTGTGCTTGGCGGAAAAAATTTTTATTATCAAAGATAAAAATCAAGATGAACTGTTGAATCTTCGTAATGAGATATTTTCTAAATGTAGACATAAGAAGAGATTCAAAACATAAACACCGTTTTGTAACTTTCTGTCATTTATGTCAGTTCCATCTTGGTTCAAAACATCGGGCATGACATTTTAACGGAATGACTATTATGTTTATTTTGTTTATCTCTATATAGATCATTGTGTGTTTTTGTGATGCGCTATGGGGTTTTTTTTTTTTTTTTTTTTTTTTTTTTTTTTTTTTTTACGCCCAAATTGTTGAAATTTTACTTAGTTCTTAAATTCTAATTTATATGTATGTATTTGTACGTATTTGTATGAATGTGGGTATATGTGTATATATAAATTGTTGAAATTTTACTTATTTAGTTTTTAAATTCTAATTTATATGTATGTATTTGTATGTATGTGGGTATATATATATATATATATATATGTGTGTGTGTGTGTGTGTATATGTATGTATGTATGTATGTATGTACTTGACTACGGGTATATGTAGGTATATATTTAGGGGTGTGTGTATTTGTATATATGTGTATGTATATGTATGGATATGTGTGTATGTGTATATATTCATGTATACGTATGTGGGTGTAGGTATATATAGGAGAATATATATGCAGGGATGTGTGTATATGTATATATATATGTATATATATGTATGTATATGTATGTGTGTGGGTGTGCGTATGTGTTGGTGTATATATGTACCCATATGTATGTATGTGTATATATATGTGTGTATGTGGGTATAGATGTGCGTGTATATGTGTATGTATGTATAGCTAAACGGATAGATATAGGGATACATGGTTTTTTTTTTTATTGGATTTTTTTATGTTTTTAATGTCTCTACCAATTTTAGTCAGGAAGTAGTTGTTATGATTCTTGAACTTAATCTTTTTAATTAAATCGATCAGATCCCCTTCGAACGGTATAAGTAGCTTGTCACACGGTGGAGTTTTTTGGGATTTCAGGTTAAACGTTTCAGAATTTAATTCTTGGTCATTTCTAGGATTATGGTAGAAAAAAGTTTTCCACCTCATTCTTTTAATAAGGTCAATGATTCTTTCAGTAAGGCAGACAGAGAAAAGGTGCAATGAAGGGGAATGTTTTAGATATAGGGATACATGGTTTTTTTTTTTTTTTTTTTTTTTTTTTTTTTTTTTTTTTTTTAATTGGTTAGAAATGTAAGGTTTTAGGTATATATGTTTATGCGCTTGTTCATATGTACAAGTGTGTGTAAATGGGTAAGGAGTGGATGCCTATGGATGTATGTGTGTATATGTAGGTATATGTGTGTACATTTTTGTATGTATATATATGTATATATATATATGCATATATATATATATATATATGTGTGTGTGTGCGTATATATATCTGGTTTTTGTATGTGTGTGTATGTATATATGTGTATGTGGGTGCATGTGTATTTATGTATATGTATGTGGAAAATGTGTGTATAGGGTATAGGTGGATATACGTGTATATATGTGTGCGTATGTATATGTATGTATATGTATGTGTATGTGTGTATGTATTTATATGTGTTTGTGTGTGTACATGTATATGTGTGTATGTGTATATATATGTATATATGTGTGTGTGTGTGTGTGTAGTATATACATGTATGTATGGTTTTGCATGCGTTTTGAACATAAAAATATAGGTCCTCGCCAGATTAGATAATCTTCATATTTATTGTTTATAATATTTTATTTGTAACCTGCTGTCGATATTATTTTTGTCAAATTTTCTCAATTACACAGCGTCCCTTGCAATTTTAATTTCACCCGCCCCATCTTTCTTCCCCACCACTTCCTTCCTTACCTCCCCCTCCTTCTTTAAGATTTGATCGGCCATGGTGTGTGTATTGTCACGTCGATGTGTATCCTTATACTGTTTTAGACATCCGTCAACAGTCTTTTTCCCCCTTCCACTCACACCTAATTTTAAATAAAACTCTCTCTGTTAAACCCCTCTCTTATAAACTAACATCCGTCCCACACTCTCATAATTACTCTCTCTCTAAATTCTATTTTTATTTCCGGAGTGGGTTTTTTTCTGTTTTCTTTTTGAATTTGTAGGTCTGATGAATTGGATCGTATTTACGATTCCAATGGAATAAATTATGACCATGGAATATTAGTGTTTAAGCCTTTTTATTATATCCTTACTCTGTCCTGGACATTGAGTTCTACCTGGATTTTATCCTCTCGGAATTTTTTATTCTAAATATACATGTGTATATATGCACCTGTGGATTTTGCATATATATGTATATTTACCACTAATATTATCTATATATATATATATATATATATATATATATATATATATATATATATATATATAGTTACGTATTTATATATATATAGTTACGTATGTATTCATGTATTTAGTCGGATTAATAATGGGTTTATCGTTGAAATCCGATATATATATCGAAGAGTAGGAAAATACATCACACACCAGCTATCATTTTCCAATGAGATCCACTGAAGATATAGGCAGGCTTAGTTTTAAATTTCCTTCTTTTATTTTTGGCATCCTATGTGCGTAGTGGTGTAATGGATATCGGCCCGGAATGAGAAATCCGGGAGCTGAGTTCGAATTTCAGTCGAGTTCGTTACATTCTCTTCCGCCCCAAATACCCTTCTAGCCCCAGGTCATAGGTTGAATAACAGGATAGACCGGGTACTATGGCATTGGTTAGCAACTAGTCCACTTCAGAAAAAATGGCAATCTACTGCAGGAAAATCCCTACCTCGTCAGTCATGTATCGAAACAGACATGATCGCCCAAGCGTCTGTATCACGTATGGCACTCAACTGACTGACTGATGTAGCCAGATGCAGAGGTCCTTCTGATTAGGCATTCAGAATCGGCCCACTGATAATTGAATGTTATGAGCTTGATTTGTAGAGGTCTTGAATACCATAAGCAAGCTTTTCCACTGTTCAGATGGCAGGCTGTAAAAACTGTTTAATCATCTTTTATCGTTACCTTGAAGAACACTTACGGAAGATATTCGTTGATGATCGAAGTGACAATTCTCAGATGGAAATTTCTTTTCTCTTTATATGCTGTGTCCATTCATGACGTTGGTGATCATGACTTTGCACGATTTTCTGTTCCCTTTAGCTTTAAGAAACATGACACTCCCCAACTTCCTGTTTCTTGGTTTTCAAAGAAATATGTCTCTCCACAACTTTCTGTTCATTTTAGATCTAAACATTATGTCTCTCTACAACATGTTAATTATAGCTCTTTGAATTTTTTACAGTCTCTCTTTGTAATGGTTCTTCAAACCATTTACTCAAACTTATTAAGTTGTTTGCTCACAGCTCCTCTTGCCGCAATGGCTTTCACTATATCCTGAAAGTGTTATATTCGCCAAACTCTCTTTCCTCATTATGGGCCCCAGTCAGCTCAATTTTAACCTTAAAACACTAACCATAAATTAAAATTACACTACTACTAACCATGGGTATTTCAAACCCGATTTTGAAAATATCCCAAAAAATATTAAATATAAATTTTTATTTGAAATATTTTACATGCAAGCACTTCAAACTTTGTACTTTGAATCAACATTAATAGTAAGTGAAAAACATATTATTTAAGTAAGAAGATCAGGTACTGAAAATTGTAATTAAAAATAGGACAATTTGCGCTGGGTACTATATACCCATGGTTAGTGATCTAGGGTTAAGTATCCTCGTCTCTTGCATGTCCCGTCCCTGCTATTGTTGGCACCCGTTTGTAGAAGCACATTTCTGGTGCTTCGAACCGTGTTTTCCATTTTAAGGAAATTGTACATTGCCATCTTCTTCTTCAAAGTGTTGCGTTCCTTCAGAGCATAGGCGATCATGGCTCTCCATAACTGTCTGTCTTAGCAGATTTGTTCGCTTTGCAAAGGCCATCGCTCACCGTTCAGTCATTCATTCACACAAACACGTCAGGCAAGTGCTTTCCCTTATCTCTTTTGCCCTCGATATGCCTCGTGCGGGTTAAGTTTTCCAAGCTCTTCTTCCTCGTCCAGGGAATTTCAGCCATGATCACCCATGTCCCGAGAGGCACATAAAAAAGATTATTATACTACATACATACATACATATATATATATATATATATATATATATATATATATATATATATATATATATGATCAAACATAGTTTTAAGGTAGGCTATATTTATAGGTTAAAGCGCTCAATATCAGGGATAGAGCGTATGTAAATATAAAGTAGACATTGAAGTGAACGCTCAGCGGCGACAGGCGACAGTCTGTTTCATGCATAAACGCAATTTATAAAAAAGATAACACATAAAAAGATTATTATACTACAACTGAGGAAATAAAAAAAAATGGTGGTATAGAGTCATAGAATGTAGTTATCTCTATTTGACAAGAAGAATTTAAGTTTCTTTACCGGTTACATGACTACCCATTGCGAAACGTAGCAGAATTTAAAGGGTCCTTAAATGTTTCATGACCGCTATTTGGACACAGTTGTCTATTGCTGCTTAGATCCGTCGCTCCGTCCATAGAATTCTCAGTATCCTTCTGTATAACCAAATTCCTACTCCCTCTAGTTATTTCTTCTTCCTTCGTAAGATTGTCCAATATTCATGGCCTTATAAGAGGATGGATACGGCATAGAAATCCAGCACACTTATTGCTAGAGAGGGTGGATATGATGAAGCAGTTTAGCAGTTTTTCTTTGTTTCGAACGAAATTTTCTTATCTCTCAATATTTCCTTTACTCTGGAAGATCAAACAGTTACGTATAAATAACCCTTTTTGGTACTTTCAATTGTTCGCCGAAGCATAACAACAATGCCCGACACTTAACAACTTTTAATTCTTTTTTTCAACACAAGGAAATATAAACACTCACTCGAAAACCAATATTTCAATGATGGAGGCAGTGAAGTTTCGCTTCAGTACTAAATTATTGAACAGATTCAGGATC
Source organism: Acanthosepion lycidas (assembly GCA_963932145.1). Taxonomy (NCBI): domain Eukaryota; kingdom Metazoa; phylum Mollusca; class Cephalopoda; order Sepiida; family Sepiidae; genus Acanthosepion; species Acanthosepion lycidas. The sequence continues at coordinate 58,593,978 of OZ010591.1, read as the reverse complement.
TAAATGTGTTTTGCCTTAATGGATCATTGACAATCGATTAGACATCATTGAATCGGCGTGACCATGTCATTGATCATTACTCCATTCATCTAGGCAGATTTACACACCATTGGCATAGCATGTGTATTGTTATTCAGTGCCCTTCCCATTAGGAAGATGGCTTGAAGATGGTATGGGTCAGTGGTATGGGTCTGTTGTAATGGTGAAAGCTGTAGTTAGGAAATCGATCGTTTTTGCCCAAACAGGTACACCGACGAGCGACAAAATCAACATTACTTTCAAACTAACATAAAAATTAAAATATAAAAACCAATTATTATTATTATTATTATTATTATTATTATTATTATTATTATTATTATTATTATATGTGCCGTGTTCCTACAGGACGTGGACGATCATGGTTCTCCATATAGAACTTTTCGGTGTTTATCTTAATCACGTTTGTCTTTACACCGTGATCACCATTTTTCTACCATCTGTTTACACAAACTTGTTAAGTAGGCTACTCGCCGGTTGCATCTGTCTCACTTTTGTCGGGTATCGGCGACTAAACCGGCTTCCGCACTCCAATTTATTCGGAGAGAGTAGGATGTCTAGCAACCCTGTATGACGAAAAAATAACACCTATCAAACGGTGGAAAACCCTTCAGGAGTTAACTGCCAAATAACGAGAGGTGATGTCTCATTACAATCACCGTGGAGAAAGCAATAGGAGACTAACCTATAATCAATCCCGAGCAATCTTAATCTTAATATAAATTATAGTCGGTAAACAAATGAAAAACTCAAACATGAACATATATGGCAGAAATTATTAGGAGGATTTGAGATAAATATAATTAAGTAATTCATCGTGTCTAGAAGAAACCTCAACAGAATGCACGTTTTGTCCTATATTTGGGACCCACCAGCAGTGCGCATCCACTTCCCAGAATTGAAACCCGGACAGTTACGTTATCAGGCAAAAGTTATACCAACTGTACCAACAGGCCTCGGCAACGAATAGGTAGCGAATTAGACTCGATATAGCAGAGAGGATCCCCAGACGAGGCTATGTCGAGGAAACAGCTACGGACTGTTGGTAGATACCCTGCAGTTGGAGATTCATTGTGGAAGCCACTTGACTCACTTCTAGCAGTTGACTACTTCTTCTACACGCCTCCGGCGAATCTTATATATGTTGTTCGTGTCCTAAGTATTATCTTAGAACACTCTCCTTGAGGAAATATGGCACAGTGGATAAAGGCGTTGGTTAGATCCAGTGACAGGACCCAAAGTGTCTGAGTTCAATACCCGGTTAAGGCAGTGGAGAACTTTCAGAGGGAAAATTAACAGGAGATAAATGATAACTGACACCCATTAAACATGGCACGTGGAACTAGAACAGTCTACCCCAGTGAGCGAAATAAAGGGTTCAGTTCGACATTCCAACCACCTGAAGAAGGCCGGAGCGTACAACGGCCGAAACGTTGTAATAAATATGGCGACAAAGATGAGGACAATAGTCCGAATAATGTAAATAATGTCCCAAACAGTTGGTTCCCCGTGTCTGGTGTTGTATAGCCACCCCCCACGTTCTTGGGAGTCGGGGTCAATTACATAACAAAGTTGTTTTTTTCTTTCCCGTCTCCTCCCGGCCGCATATCGCAAGTTGTTTTGGTTTGGAGATAAAAAAAAAAACTTCAAGAAAAGGAATTTTAAACTTACTACTTTATTAAACACGTCAACGTGTATATTTCTAACTAGCTGGTGGGGTTGCTCTTCCACCACACTGGGAAGCCGCTTCCAGACACGAACAGAAAACACGTCTACATTGTTCAACGTGTAAGAAGCAACACCCTGAAAACCTCTGTCTATCTATCATTCCCATGCTAGTTCAGCCAATCAAAATCGACTTTCTTTATTTTGTCCTGTGTCTGACCCCTAAGGTCAAACAGGTCAGAGCAAAATACACTTCTCTAAAAAATAATATTTTGCTAAACTATTATTTAACACTGGTTTACGCTTCGAGTACACATTGATACTTTCCATTCCTAATAAACCACCATAATTCTCTTCGTATTCCATTAGTGAGATGTAAGTTCCACTCGAGCAACTTCATCCCACGAACCGCTGCTTTGTGGAACTGACTCCCAACTGGATGCTTCTCCGATCACTACCATCCTAACTTGTTCAAGTCTAGATTTAACCGTTATTTTACCCACATCCCCATAAACTGTGCCTCTACCTCAGTAACCCTCTACCTCGAGCGGCTCTTTGGCCTTGTACAAACTAATCCTATTTAAGAGCTGACAATCTCCCAATTTGCAACAGGAATCTCCGAACGAATATTTCATCTGATTTTTCTTTGGCACTATTTTCCAAGATTTGGTAGGTGGGTGTAACATTTTGTGCTTTGAGCGGGAGTTTGAAATTTTGTTTTGGAATTGCATTCGACCAACAATTTCTAATGCATTACTATTGAAGAGTATGCTCATAAAATCCTGGTACTTGATCTAATAAGGCTGATTGATTCCATCTTCTATTTAGAGCGTTATTAATGAGCACTTTTGGTTGAAGATTTTCCCATTATTCTTAATAGGATTGCACTGGATTTGCTTTTGATGTCTCAGCGACAGGGGATCGTGGATTCGGTCAAGATGGCGAAAAATTAACCGGTATTAAGTAAAAAAAAAGAAAAAAAAAGAAAAGAAGAGACAAAGGCATTTGCGATAAATGAAGCATGCTTAGTATAATGAGCCTCAGAAGAAAAAATTAGAAAATAGGGTAACAATTTGAAATGAAGAAAGAAAGAATGAAAAGAGACACGATTAAAATTATCTAAGATCATAGCATGAACGCAAACAAAGATTAAACAAGAAAGTTCCAAATCTCTTTCTCGGTTTAAAAAAAATTATCTATCTATCTATCTATCTATCTATCTATCTATCTCACTCTCACTCTCACTCTCACTCTCTCTCTCTCTCCATATATATATATATATATATATATATACATATATATATATAATGTCATCCACAGACAGACTGTTTCGCTGTATCAAAGCTCATCAGTGCGGCTATATATATATATATATATATATATATATATATATATATATATATATATATATATATGCCTGTCTCAGATTGTTCATCTCTATTTATCTCAGCCAGTCCGTATCTCAGCTCATTCATTATCTATCTCTCTATCTCTCTATCTATCTATCTCTCTCTCTCTCTCTCTCTCTCTCTCTATATATATATATATATATATATATATATATATATATATATATATATATATATATGCCTGTCTCAGATTGTTCATCTCTATTTATCTCATTATCTCAGCCAGTCCGTATCTCAGCTCATTCATTATCTATCTATCTATCTATCTATCTATCTATCTATCTATCTATCTATCTATCTCATTATCTTCTTATCAATTTACCTTCAGTCTGTATATATCTGTTCCTATCTCTCTCTCTCTATATATATATATATATAAATATATATATATATATATATATATATATATATATATATATGTGTGTGTGTGTGTATATATACCTATCTCAGATTGTTCATCTCTATTTATCGCAGCCAATCCATATCTCAGCTTATTCATTATCTATCTATCTATCTATCTATCTATCTATCTATCTATCTATCTATCTAGTGGGATATACAATCCAAATAAAATTGCGGAAATTAATCAAAATAGAAAAAAACTTGTTTTTCTAATGACAACGCTTCTTACATTAGTGTTTTAGGTTGGCGTCTTCAGGTCAGAATGGAAGACAAAACTGTCTTTTTCTATTAAAGCCGTTAGTTTATGCTTGTTATGTTCGTGACTTCCGTTTGGAATGAAGGGAACAAAACTGCGTGTTTTTTTGTTTTAAAACAGTTAATATCTATCGAATTTGAAATGAACTCATTCCGCGTAAATGGCGGTTATTCTCTCTATCACAATTTTGACTGATCAGGAGTGAAAAGGATTCACTAAGAAGAAAATGCATTGAGAGTGCACTGATCTCATAATTATCAACAACAAACCTAAGACCAGGCTCATACATAATACCACTGATCATCGTAAAAGCAATTGTATGGCAATACAAGCGGAGGTAGTCACACCAAAAAGATATTGCTTCCATTGTGAACCTTGACAGTGGTTACTAAGAATTATTTATCGCTACATTTTGAGAGTTTATTCTTTATTTCCTATTCTCGATATTTACTAACGATTGTAGAATCACGATCTGATTATTGTTCTGAACGGTAATTGAAATTAAGATGAACAAATACACCAGATGTTTTCTCTAATTACGGCGAAAGGTTTCGCTCTCAATGAGGCTCCATAATTTGAATTTCTATTGAATTTCAAGTTTTCTTCAGCCCTCAAGTGGAATTCAGATATTTTCATTACTAAAGAATGGGGGGGGGGGTAGGCTTGCTATATCGCTACACGAAATGTGACTCCTCCAACCATTCTTTATCTTTTCCAGAATTAGATTTGACCAAAATGGACGATTTCTGGCATACGTCAGCTGTAGTTCAAAATCGTTTACGAGTTCTTGTAGGGGATGGCATTTTCTCTCTGCAGTCTTTTTGCCATGAACACAATAGTCCTGGGCAAGTCGATAAACCACATCCAGCGGCAAAGCATCTGATCCGGAGATTGAAAGTTTCGAGGAGTGTAGAACCACCTCTTAATAGGTGATATTTCCAGGTTCATTCTGACTCGGGTGGTAGCACCTGTTAGGGTTCTAGTTATGGGCAATTAGTGATCCCCCAAACAAAAATCAAAACTCAATACATTTTTATATTAAAAATACCAGCAATACATTTAAAAAAATAATTACCAAAAATACATTTTTATAGCAAAATAACCAGCAATACATTTTATAGTAGAATTACCAACAATACATTTTATAATAATATGAACAATAATACATTTTTATCGCAAAAAGACCAGCAATATATTTTTATAGCAAACTAACAATCAATACATTTTATAGTAAATTTGAAGACATTGCATACATTAAAAAATACAGAAAAAAAAAAGACAATTTTCTATGATTGATCGCACTTTTTGTAAAGGGGAAACAATTTTCAATTCACTTATGTGTTTTTAAGATTATTTGGTAAAAAATACAGCTAAGTTATTTTAGTTTTACAATTTTACAAAATATAAATTATAATTTAATCATGCAATAATCTCATTCTATTTAATTAAATATAAAGTTTAAATTTTTATATTTAGATTTCGGCATTAAATAACCCATAGAGGTGTTGATATGCCGCTAAACAAAAACAAACAATCCAGAAACACAATTTTGCAAGCCAGTCGCTATTCTTTCGTTACATCTATGCCAAATGTTAAGATGAACTCTATTCTTCAGTTTAGACCATTATTGCTAAAAGTCGACAAATTGCTCTAAGAGGATCGTTATAAAAGCGAAATTTTAACTAC
>OZ010591.1:58576021-58586021 GCA_963932145.1 Acanthosepion lycidas | reverse complement strand
CTTCTGATATTACGAATATCTACAACAATAATCGTGTTATTAAGAACAAGACTTGCAAGTGCAGTCAGTGTAATTTATGGAAATTGCTAAAGAGAAAAGCAATAGCAGCAGTAATTGAAGAATAAACAAACTGATATTCAAATATTTCCGTGCATGGATACTTAACGAATAGGACACAAAAGTGAGTTTTTTAGACAGTTATATAGACCCACGGATAAATGTGGACAGTAGACGGATAAATATGGACAGTAGACGGATAAATGTGGACAGTAGACGGATAAATATGGACAGTAGACGGATAAATATGGACAGTAGACGGATAAATATGGACAGTAGACGGATAAATGTGTACAGAGACAAGTAGAGAAACACGTAAAGAGTAAAGCAGAAAGATAGACACGAATAGACTTTAGTTGACAAACGAACATTAGTTGACCGAGAGACATGGGTAGACCGAGAGACATGGACAGACCTGAGAAGACAGACACGGATAAACTCTACTAAACGGATAAACTTTAGTAGACATAGATATAAACTATAGCAGACAGACACTATAGATCCTAGCAGACAGCTAGAAACGTAAAGACTCTAATAGGCAGACAGACTTTAGTAAACAGAGAGACACGGGCAGATTTTGGTAGACAGACAAATGGACTTTAGTAGACAGACAAATGGACTTTAGTAGACAGACAGACTATAGTATGCAGACAGACACTCAAACGAGAATGGGTAGACAGACACATAGACTATAGTAGAAAGATAGAACGTAGAGACAGCGAGACACGGACAAACTGTAGACAGACAAGTAGAAACAGATAGACCCTAGTAGACAGACGGACTATAGACGATAGACACGGATAAAATCTTGCAGAGAGAGAGAGAGAGAGAGAGAGAGAGAGAGACAGACAGACAGACAGAGACAGACAGAAAAAGAATCCAGTAGAGATGATCATAGACAGTAGACAGATCGATAGATACACATAGACCATAGTATACAGACATACAGGGCATAATAAATTGTCTATATTACGCAAAAATAAAAATAACACTGACATCTCAGATATATTTGGCAAAATATGCACACAAAATATCTTGAAATACTAAAGAGTAAATTTATTAAATAAAATCGCCATTGGCTTCAACTACGGCCTCCAGATGACTTCGGAATCTCCTTCTGGACGGTCTTCTTGATAGGTTGGTAAATGCTGCCATAATCCTTGCCTTCAGTTCATCTTTGGTGGTACAAGGAGTTTTGTTGGCCTCTCGTTCAACTGTACCTCACTCATAATAATCAAGGGAGTCGCAGTTTGGGGAGTTAATTGGCAATTAAAATTATTATTACTATAATAATAATTATTATTACTATTATTATTATTATTATAATTGTAGAATAATTTATTTGCATTAAATTAGTTTTCATTTAAAAATAAAGGTTAATTATTAAAACCTCAAAATTTTTATTAGTGAAAAATAGAATATTGTCTTATGTCAAATAGCTATTAAGTGGTCTACCAAGTGGCGAAATGTTAGAAGAGTTATCTACTGATGAGCCAAAATTTAAGGGAAAAGAGATTCATGCCTTTCTCAAATATATTAGTGCTAAGTGAACATGAGCAGCCTCAGTCCAAAATTCAGTGTTTTTTAATTCGATTCTACTATTATGCTTCATTTCATTCCCACTTATTATATGTATATATAGCAGGGATAGTGGGTTCATGACTTTATCAATAATATTAGTATTACGTGAATATGCGCAGCCTCAGACGAAATTCAAACTTAGTTTGTAGATTCTATTTTTCCTACTCATAATTGTTACGTTTCATATCATCTCCATTTAGCACATGTATAGAAAACAGAATGGCGCGTTCATGCTTTTTTCCAGTTACATTTGTTTAGACGTTAATAATTAAAGGGAAATTATAATCTTACACTGAATGGTTACAAACAGTATCGGCTACTAAGGAAGAGATCTACATTTTAACGGAAGGATCCGGCTCCAGTAAGAATGCATACTAAATTTAAAAACATAAATGTTTGTCCCTACATTTTAAAAATTTCATCCTAGCCCTAAACACACCCACACGCACATAAACACGCACGCACACAGACAGACAGACAGACACACACTTATATATATATATATATATATATACACATATATATATATATGTGTATGTATGTCATGACAATATTTCGTAGCACAATTAAGAGGATTATGCAGCACACTAATGTTCTATGACAGAATGGCTGAGAATCACTGATCTAATGGCAGAAATATTAAATGAAATAATATCGGTTCCTATGAACTGAACTGCTTGAACCTCATACATCGAATGCGACGGGAGAGTCCACCACCTTACACACACACACACACACACACATATATATATATATATATATATATATATATATATATATATATATATATATAGAGAGAGAGAGAGAGAGAGAGAGAGAGAGAGAGAGCGAGAGAGAGAGCGAGAGAGAGAGAGTGCTTCCTTCCTTTAAAGTTCTGAATCTAAATCCAGATGTTTCCATATCTGGCTTTCATTGTCTCAAATGATTTACTCGAATGTACCAAACAAATTTTAACTGACGGTTCTTAAGAAATGACCAAAGGACATTTTTAGTTGATATGCGGCAATCTGTGTTGGTTCTTCACAAAAAAAAAAAAAAAAAAAAAAAAAAATTGCAGTCTGCCTTCAAGTAGAAACAGTTCTGACGATGAATATAGAGTTTTTAGCGAAATAATATTCTTTTTTGGATGACCTCGTTTATCGGCAAAAGCTATCAAAGTAGAAATTTTCAAAATGTTTCTTACACACAGACACACATGCCCCCCCATCTCTCTCTCTCTCTCTCTCTCTCTCTCTCTCTCTCTCTATATATATATATATATATATATATATATATATATATATATATATTACAGAAAAACAAAAAGACGTTGATGGAACCATCGGACAACTGGCGAAAACTTAAAACTCGTATCCAGATACAATCTCGAATAAAGACAATACTGAAAAAAGTAACAGTGTAAAGGCCTAAATGCAAACTTATCTACTCACTAAAGTGCAAAACACTCTTAAGTACGTTAAGTCCCATGAAATGGAAGGCTCTATTCAAAACTCGAGTTTCCCGCTCAAGCGATCTTCAGATGATTTTACAGTTCAAGATTGCTTAAGCGTAAAACCTGATCGTATATATATATATATATATATATATATATATATATATATATATATATATATATATATATATATATATATATATATATATACAATCTAGCCATTAATTCGCGTTCTCGTTGTGATGGTTGAAAATTTTGTATTAAAACTTCATTATTTAATTATTACTGGCCAAAAGATTAGGATTAACTAATAAGAATTCATTTCATTTAAATTCATAAGTTCAAAAAGCGGAGAAATAAAAATTAAAGAAAATTTGAAAAACAATTTTTTTTTAAATATTTGAATTTAAATTTGGGTTCAAAAGTAAACAAAATATCAAGGGTAGGTAACTCCTATATTTGACAGAAATATCAGAATAATATCAAATAACAAAAATAATACTCCGGATGCAAATACAATATGACGGTGGAAATAAAATAAAATATATATATATATATATATATATATATATATATATATATATTGGCGTTATCTAACTAATATGTTTCGAACCAAGCATTGTACTTGTAAGGGTGAAATTATATTAGGTTGGTGAAAAATAATGACGTAATAATGTCGTTTTTTGATGTATTTTTTAACGTCAAAAAACGACATTATTACGTCATTATTTTTGCACCAACCTAATATAAACACACGTTCTAAATAGATTGAGTGCGGTAATATGGGATTATATGTGTTTATAGATATATAAGAAATGTTATTAATGATAGGTTTTAAGAATAATAAAAGTTGTTACATAGTATAATCTTCCTGTAATCCATTTTGCAATCTCTTTTAATCGGGGTCGATGTGTTTTAGCAAGTGCCTGGATTTAGGTGTGCATGTAACAATTAATTCGGACGTTGTGTTCAGCTAGTTAGGGTTATTGAACTGTTTAATATAATAAGAAATTGTATAAAACTCCAAGTAGAGAAATCGACGTTGCATATTATGTATATTCACTAATATATACGTATAGCTCTGTCTGATAACATTGAGCGGCGTATTTATAACACCTGAGGAAGAAATATATTTATACGTAGCTACAATTTTTCGTGCGTGTATGTAGATTTTGTATCAGACATACACCCCCCATATATATATATATATATATATATATATATATATATATATATATATATATATATATATATATATATAACTATATATATATATATATATAGCTTGATGATTAGTAGGATTAATTCCAAGGAGGATATAAATCCAAAGAGATCTTAATGTAAGGATAGAGCAATATAATAATGAATAAAGAATCCTTAAAAATACATTTCGTAGGTGATAGTTTATTTCGTGGACACAGACGTCCGTCTCTTCAGATCAAAAGTTTACAAAATACGATTTTATTATTTTAAACTATCACCTACCAAATGGATTTTTAAGGATTCTTTATTCATTATATATATATATATATATATATATATATATATATATATATTCAAGCATGTTTCATTAAATAATATAGGCATACTATGTCTATATATTTTTATAATACTCCTTTCTAGTTCCATAATTATCTTCTTGATGCTATGTTAGAATTCATCAAAGGAGGCCACGATTTTTTAATTAATGAAACAGGCTTGAATGAAGATATGCTGCCTAAATGTGTACTCAGACACACACTCACTCACACACATATATATGTATATAATAATAATAATAATAATAATAATAATAATAATAATAATAATAATAATAATATAAATAGTTATACTCGTCTGGAAAAACCTTACAAGTATTGGTTTGTAAATGAACAAACCAATGCCCAAGGAAAAATAAGGGATAAAGAAAGAAAGAACTAAGAACATGTAATTGAGGCGAAAACAATCGTGAAGAATCCAAGCTCAGAGTCCAAAGAAATAAACCACGAAAACGAGTCAAGCAAAAGTAACTAAGTAAAGTGCTCAATATACTAAGTAGAGCAAATCTAAACATAAACTCTACTCTACTTTTTATGCCCAATGTGACTAGTTTAATTAATAGATGGCATATGAGAAAAATTAAGGACAAACCACGTACATACCCCACCAAGTGTAATTGTAAGAATAAAAAAGCCTGTCCCCTCCAGGTAAAGTGCTAGCAAGTGTGCGTGGTATACCAAGTAAAAATATATAAGGATAAACTAAGGATAACTGATAAAAATCCCAAGGTATATATAGGATCTACCCAAAATAATTTTAAAGCCAGATACTATAACCATATTAGTAGTTTTAATAACGAATCAGACAAGGAAAGCTCACGTTATCTACTTATGTATGGAAAATTAAACAAGAGGATAATAAAGACCCCATTTTGAAATGGGAAATATTAAAGAAATGTCATAAGTATATTTTTTTCACTATGCACAGAGGAAAAATTAGCCATTGCTTTGTATAAAGAACCCGATATTTTGCTAAATCTAAACTCTGAAATCATGAGTAAGTGTAGACATAGGAAACGCTGGTTACTTAGAATAGGTTTGGTTGTCTCCTTTTTTTTTTGTTCCGTTATTGAATAAATATGTATAAAAACCCCTCCCGTTGTTGAGTTACTGTTTATATTTTTATTTTTTTAAAGTTAGTCACGTGTTCATGGTTGTTTTTATGTTGTAGGCTATATATTCTGTTTCAATTTTACATCTTTAGCTAGTGCACCCTGACGATCCAAGTAGGTGAAACCTAGGTAGGTCTACCTGGCGCTTTAGATTCATAATTATATAATTATTATAAAAACGAAGACTTTAAGAGATAATTGTGATATTTTATTTCGTTAGAACCAATATCAGTTCCAACTCATCAGACCGCATACTTATATATTTGAATATGTGGTCTGATGAGATGGAACTGATAACTCTTAAACTCTGCATTTTTATAAAAATTATCATTTGCTTTGTCTTCTCATTGAGCTCTCTTTGGATTTATATACAAATACAGATTACCAAATAATATCACTATATATATATATATATATATATATATATATATATATATATATATATATGTATAATTATTTATTTTTAAAGAAAAAAAATTTATAACATAAATATGTTATAAAATCACTACAAAAATAGCCATTTTGTTTCAACACCCTCGGTGTCTTATCAAGTGATGTTGAAACAAAATGGCTATTTTTGTAGTGATTTTATAACATATTTATGTTATAATTTTTTTTTTCTTTAAAAATAAATAATTATATCTGCTCTACTTTGTATTGAGCACTCTTTTAAGAATAGTAATTGTTGGTTATTGGAATTCATTCCATATACACCAATCATATACTTGGGTATATATATATATATACAGAGGGAGAGAGAGAGAGAGAGAGAGAGAGAGAGAGAGAGAGAGAGTGCGATATCCAGAGCAAAATATCTAAAACCATCATTTCTTGCTCGCAGGTTAGCAGTTCTTCCTCTCAGATGACAGATTGATAATGTTTCTGTTGCATTTTGTCCTAATTTTAACTTGTACAAAATAAAAAAATGTAATCTTGCCCATTTTTCAGTTTTTATAGCACAGAAGCAAGCTTCATATAAAACGGATCATCTGAATATTTACGTACGATAGTCGATAGTCCAGATTTACAATACAAACGACAGAATAAACTACACAAGTCCGTATCCATTTGATAGCACCAGATCGTAAATCGGCGTGAATTCATTACATTGTGTCGAAAAACTTAAATAGACGAATGCCCAGGTTGGTTGGTAATATTAAATAATTAAACGCACATTTATTTCATTTCATAATGAATCGTTGTGAATTAGAAATATGACAAGGTTTAACCTATTAAAGTGTTCTTAGCGATGATCAGAATTATTGCTTACTGCCTTAGGAAAAGATTTGACAGGTCTTCGGCCAGCAGAGCTATACGTCAGTGATGGAAGGTAGCCAAAAATGTTCTCTTATTCAATTTGACGATTACGTTCAATTGTGTTTTATATACTGGGTGTAACAGCAAAATTGTCAGAATCGGTGTAACAGCATAATTGTCCATCCCACTAAATATTTAATATCTAAAAAAAAACAAAAAAACAAAACAAAAAAAAAACACTAAATGAATTCAGCTTCTTTTTCAGATAAAACCTTTAGCTATCTTGACATCATTTTCCGTAATAATCACTGAAATAACCTTTTGTTATTCATTTAGAAAGAGAACAGGTTAAAATCGTTTTGCGTCAGACCCACTGACTTCCCAAATGAGCAATGGTGAGAGGAAAAAGATTATTCATGTCTTCAGTAACGGTACCAACATTCATACTCTGGCTTCCATCTTCAAAGTCCATTCAAGAAAGTGAGCGTTTGTGCGAACAGCCATATGGAAATACGAAATACTCCATGCTGGCTGTTAGATTCCCACCTCAATGCGATCTTCAGATACAGTGTCTGAAGCTCGTTTTAACTGTTAGACAGATAGTCAGCATATAGTGCTGATTTCTACGGCCACACTAGTGTGCATAGAAAAAGGTGGACTGCATAGTGAAAGGCAGTTTCATGCCTCAACGTGGTCTTCAGGCATTGTCTTACGTTCGCTTGGGTCGTAGGAAGGACAGTCGCCATAGAGTCTTAATTCGGTAGTCCGCATTGTTTGTCTTTCCACTCCTCGATCAGTCTCTCTCTCTTTATATATATATATATATATATATATATATATACACGCACAAAGAAAGAGAAAAAGGGAGAGGGAGACAGAGGGAGGGTAGGAGATGGACATATATATTAAGGTTGATAGCTCGCACGTCAGCGAGCTAGATATGGACAGAATTTGGTCGACAGCTAGCCAGATAGATAGATTCAAGATGGCATGTTAATCGGACAAAAGTATTAAACTGATGAATATACAATCAATAAATTAAGGAAGATAAATATTTTTTTAAGATCGATTGATTGACATTGACCGAGAAATGTCGGGAAAGAAGGATGATTCGATAGAAAAAGACGTCAATTTAATTGATAGATAATAAATTAAAATTGTACTATGAATGGTGGATATGTACATACGTTAGACTGATATTGAACGATAAGAAATAAAATAGAATGGCTTAATGAATTTATTGATAGAAAATCAATAAATTTTCTTCAGATTCGATAGACAGATACGAACATAGATTGAAAGATGGAGGGATAACGAAGAAACTGATACATATATATTAGTTAGTTTTAGATTCATAAATATAAAAAACATACATATATATACACACACACACACACACACATATATATATATATATATATATATATATATATATATATATATATATATGTATGTATGTATGTATATATATCAGTACTACTGATCGAGCACTGTTTTTTGAAAATAAAAACAAAAAATATTAAAGAACTTCGGATCATCAATCTAACAGTTCTTTTCTAGTATCAATACACACAGACGCCCCACCCACAACAAATATATATATATATATATATATATATATATATATGCATAAATACATGCATGTAGGTAGGTAGATTGACATATGTATATATTTGTATATTACTTTTCTTACGTATGAATAACCTTTTTAATGAACACAAAATCTTTTATGCATATATATATATATATATATATATATATATATATATATATATATATATATATATATATATAAAGAAATATAGTCTTAAGGTGTGCTATATTTATGGAATAAAGTGCTCAATATCAGAGATAGAGCGTGTGTAAATATAAAAGTGAACATAGAAGTCAACACTTAGAGGCGACAGTCTGTTTTATGCTATATGCAATCGTCAGGCCACCTGTTGATTGCATATAGCATGAAACAGACTGTCGCCTCTAAGTGTTGACTTCTATGTTCACTTATATATATATATATATATATATATATATATATGCATAAAACATTGAGACAGAGGGATAAACAAAAGACAGACTGACGTAATATCCTATACTCCTTTATATACGTGTTTAAAAATGCCCGGAGGGAACTACGACGTGGTGTAATGGTTGTATTGTTTGTATTGTTTGCCTCATTAGTTCAATCATACTTATTATAAAACCCAGGTTGTGTGTGTGTGTGTGTGTCTGTACGTTTATATATTGGATCGGATTTCCTACATTTTTCAACCGATGTCAACAAAACTTCACAGGATTACGTAAAATTACCTCGCGGTGGTTCTGACAGCGCCAAAAATAGGAAAAACACATTTTTTTTTGCACGAAATCAATTTGAAAACATGATTAAGAGGCATCGCGAGAATGAAAGCGGGACAACTCATAACGGTGTTATACTTATTATAAACCCAGGTTGTTTGTGCGTGTGTGTGTTCGTTTATATATCGGATCGGATTTCCTACATCTTTCAACCGATTTCGATAAAACTTCACTTTTATTTTTTGGCAGGTAGTGTTTCTTATTGTCTTGCACACTTTTTTCTTTATTTTTACATACAGAATGCTTTAAAAATTCCATTTACAAGACAATTGTTTATAATAAAATTCTATGCAATCGGTAGACTCATAACGATTGAAAACAATGTTTTTGTTTTAGTTTGGGTTTGACCAATTCATAAAAAAAAAAAAAAAAAACTAATTAAGACATGCGTGTCCGTCAACCTTAAACAATAATCTTTGTCAATTTTATTTTTCAGTCTTTATGATGGTCGATACTTGATCTATCTCTTACTGTTACATCCCCGGGCAACGCCGGGCTCTACTGCTAGTTATTACTAAGTAGTGAGTTCGATCTTAACACGATGCGCTACGCTCTGTAAATTTCTATAATAGAGTGATTATTTTAAAAGACCTGTGTCCTCCTTGAAGACACACGGCTCAAGAGATATGCAGTGGATGGTCATGTAAAAATCATTAATCTTAGCGGTT
>OZ010591.1:58551021-58568521 GCA_963932145.1 Acanthosepion lycidas | reverse complement strand
CTGCCAAAATGCACAATTTATATATATATATATATATATATATATATATATATATATACTTCTCAGTCCTGTTGGCAGAATAGAATACATCCCTGGTTGACCATGTCTTCAGCCTCTCTTAATTTAATATCTGTATTCTGTTCAAACTACTTGCTACTTGATCCCTAAACGAATTGACTGCTCAGTGATTTTTACCTGACCGCTAAAGGTTAACAGTATCATTTGCACAACACACGTACAGTAAAACTTAAGTAGCAGTCATGTACAATTCACCGAGCGATCACTTCGTTTAGGGATCGTGTCGTTGAAACGGAATACGGTTATTAAGTGAGGAGTGGCTACATTAATTCTTCTGCAAAAATTAAGCAACCCCAGACTCGTCATAATCTAAAATTTCATATATATATATATATATATATATATATATATATATATATATATATATATATATATATATATATATATTATGTTCGGCGATATACGCCTTAGGGTCAAATAAGAAGGAATGTGTTTGATAGTATTAGATTTGCACTAATTCGGAAGAGACATCAAAATCAACGTTCAACATCCTGTTTCTTCTTGAGCTCGCAGTTCAGTCTCTAGTGCCAATGGGAAATAATACTTAATCTAGGAGGGAGTCCTGATCTATATATTCATTCTTGATTTGCGATCGATCGATAGTGGTATATACAAACTTATGCAAATTCATTGAAAGAAAATAAATAATTCCGTTATTATTTATTTTGTTTTCGTAAGATGCACATTTTAGTATTTCGTATGTCCATCCCACGAATTCTTTCTTTGCAGATTGACCCCGGATTCTCGATTAGATTTTAATCAGGATACTTTACAAGCCAGTCAATAGTACTTTGATTTGCTCACTGGTAAGGCTTGGCATTGGGTTCATGCAGCATTACAATCTTCGTACGCTTCCTTGGAGTAACGTCCATCGCAGACAATGGGACAACTAATCAACAGTCGAGACAATAGTGTCTGGGCCTGATGAAATTATGATGTAATAACGAATAATGCAATATTTTGCAAGGCCAAAGAAATTTCACCATCGAAAATAGATTCATATTACTGCATATCACTGTAAAATGATCTAACCTGAGATAAAAATAGAAATCGATTGACCCTGTCACTCCCGTTGATCTAAATCTGACGGTATGATTAAAGAAATGAAATAAGGGTGTCTTTACTAGTTCTGTACTTATCTGCATGTTTCACACTAAACATACAGATAAAAATTGTTGTATAAAACTTACGGACGATAATGGGTATGTCTCCATTGATATACATTAGTAAATACTGTACGTTGGTCTGCGATCCAAGATTCGTCTCCAGCTGTTCTGGTCAAACTCTCTGCCTCCGGGTAGAGAGGATTCCTAGACGAGGCTATGTCGAAGGGCAGAGTCTCGTCTCGGGAAACATCTACCCGAACACGTTTTATACTGGGTCCACGGGGGACTTTTGGCCGAACCTCTGGGCTCGGATACCCTACATTAAATTTGGCCTTGTGCCACATATGACAGCATGGGGCGGTTGATTGATATCCTGCAG
The DNA here is from genome assembly GCA_963932145.1 of Acanthosepion lycidas. Taxonomy (NCBI): domain Eukaryota; kingdom Metazoa; phylum Mollusca; class Cephalopoda; order Sepiida; family Sepiidae; genus Acanthosepion; species Acanthosepion lycidas. The sequence goes on along the minus strand of OZ010591.1, from coordinate 58,566,958 downwards.
TTGGAGATTCGTCACCAGCTGTGCTGATCAAACTCTCTGCCTCCGGGCAGAGAGAATCCCCAGACGAATGCTGTGTCGAAGGGAAGAGTCTAGTCTCTAGCCGACCCCGTTTTATACACGGTCTCCGGGCTCGGATATCCCACATTAAATTTGGCCTTGCGCCACATATGACCGCGTAAGGTGGTTCGTAGATGTCCTGCAGTTGGAGATTCATTGTGGAATTCAATTCACTCACTTTAAGCAGTTGACTACTTCTACACGCCGCTAGCGAATATTATATGTGTTGTTCTTGTCCTAAGTATTATCATTCATTACCAACCTTCGTTTAATTATTCTATTCAGTTACCATAACATAACATTTTTCTATAAAAATCAAATTCATGTTAAATATAATCAGAGTGATTTTTCTCTGAATAAAATTACAAAGAAATACGCAACTCCAGTCGACCAGAACAAAAATTAAATTATCTACTAATTTAAAGCAGCTAAGCTTTTGTCAACAACAATAACAACTCACCTGAAAGTTCCAAATTACAGAGAATTAATATCATTTCTGAATTTATCTGTCCTTTAAGGAACTGTGTTCCTGATCAAACCACATTCATGAATAGGTATATTGGACATACCACTCCATGTCTATCTAGAAGACTCACGTTACATCTCTCTGATCATAGCTCAATTAGGACTCATTTAAACACACACAAAAACATACAAAAATCGATTTGCAACATACTTGTAGAAAATACAAGTGTAATAGCTTCGTTCGCATGTAAAAAAAAAGAATCTAAAGACAATGGAAGCACTAATAATAAAAATAGCAAAAAACATTACTCAACAACATCAACTATGAACACGGCCACAGCATGCTGACCGTGTCTGGAAAATTAAAAAAACATTCCCATCACACTAGAAACATATTTAAAAATTTGCATATTCAGTAAAAAAAAAATGCATACGGGATAATGCAGAATGGAACAGCCGAAAGCGCTCGGAAATATAGAACATTTGGACATTTCTTACACACTTTATGTCCAGAAATAAGTCACTTATATGAATGCAAGGAAAACTGAATAAAAAAGCTTCATCGCAGTACCTTGTCAATTGTCTTTAATGAAACTTGTATAAAAGAAGGATTGCTGCCCAAATACACATTCTGCATTCTGTTGGAGATTATTCTAGGCTCGATGAATTACAATATATGATTACTCTAAATCCCCTCCAAATTTCTTCACTTGCATATCCTTGCTTGACCCAGTTAATGATCGTGAGGAGCGGCTTAGTTTCAAAAAAAAAAAAAAAAAAAAACGAAAAATAAAAGGGGTACTGTTCCGAGTTCATCTGCATACTTGGATGAGTATCACTGAGGAACTGAGTGAGTAGCGTCGCCATAACGAAACTAGTTTGTACCTTCTTTTGGTACAGTTGGTATAACGTTTGCGTTGTATCGAAATGGTCCGGGTTGGATTCTCGGTAGTGGATGCGCATTGCTGATGGTCTCGATGATTTATTATATATATATATATATATATATATATATATATATATATGAATAAATAGACAAGAGGAAAAAGTCTTCGTAACTGTCGCGTTTCGTCTTCTGAGGGACATTATCATTGTAAATCTAAGGAATTATTTTGCTGCCTGTGTTTCTAAACAAGAGCAAGGATGTCATTGGTTTATCAGAAAAATTTGAGAACGATCAGGAATATTCATCAGATGGTTGAAAGGTCAATCAAAACATGTAGAGGACACAAAGTCCCATAATTCAAAGTCTGGTAAATTCACCTTGATAAAATCCCCCAGAGGACGAAACGCGTCGGCTGGGAATAAGTTTCCCTTTTGTTTTTTTATTCATTTTGTTCCATCACAGATACACTCTATCTGACAAGAATTGACTTACACACACACACACAACACACTCACACACACAACACACACACACAGAACACACTCATACACATACACTCAAACACACACTTATATATATATATATATATATATATATATATATATATATATGTGTGTGTGTGTGTCTGTGTGTATGCGTGTGTGCATGTGTGTACGCCTACATGTTCACAAAGTACTTACGATGCATAGGTAGCAATATAAGGATGCAATATAGCTCGTTTATTCGTAAATATACATTTAACCGTTATTGTGAATATACGTGAATGCAAAGTATTAATTTAATCAATGTTAAATCTATATTTCTTTTAGAAAGCCTAGTTTATCTTTAAGCTCACGGCTAGATATTCTGATGAAGACCGTATTAGGCGATGCTCGTTCGATAAAGAGATTATTAAAAATAACCTTATATAAAATTTATTAATTAATTCATTAAGTATTGTAACAATTCATGTATAGCATCAGGTGACCAGCATTGCCCGGGAAAAAAGAATGATAAAAAAAAACATATTCATTTTGGGCTAGAGGGTAAAGAAAGAAAGAAAGAAAGAAAGAAAGAAAGAGACAGCGTCAGTGAGATAAATAGGGTTAAAAAAAAGAAGAAAGAGAGTTATAAAAAGCGAGTGTAAGTGGTTGAGGCAAGAGAGAGAAAATATATAGAAAGAGACAAGCAGATGGGGAGGGAGAGGGAAAAAGAAAGAGAATAAAAGTAAGGTACAGAAAGTGGAGGAGTGAGAGAGAGTGAGAAATAGAGTGACAAAGACAAGGGGTGAAAGAGGGAGAGAGAGCAAGGGGTCGAGAAAGAGAAAGACATAGAAAGAAACATATAGAGAATGAGATGGAGGGAGAGTAGCGGAGAGAGAAAAATAGACAAGAAATTAAAGAGACAGGGAGATAGAATGCGAGAGAGGGAGATAGAACGAAAAACGAGCGTGAAAGTGAGACAGTGAGAAAGAGAAATATGAAGAGAATGGAAGAGAGAGAGAGAGAGAGAGAGAGAGAGAGAGAGAGAGAGAGAGAGAGAGAAAAGAAGACCGGACGAGAAATAGAGTGGGAGAAATATATTGAGAGAAACATATATATATATAAATATATATATATAACCAAGTATATGATTGCTGTATATGGAATGAATTCCAATAACCAACAATTACTATTCTTAAAAGAGTGCTCATGACAAAGTAGAGCAGATATAATTATTTAAAATTTTACATTCAACATCATCACTTGATAAGACGCCGAAGGTGTTGAAAAAAAATGGCTATTTTTGTAGTGATTTTATAACATATTTATGTTATAAATTTTTTTAAATAAATAATTATATATATTTATATATATAGAGAGAGAGAAAGAGAGAGAGAGAGGGGGAGGGAGAGAAACAGAAAATGCTGTATTTAAAAATTAATAGCCCAATTATCGCTTCCAAACATATATTAGGTTGGTGCAAAAATAATGTCGATTTCTCACATGTGAGAAAACGACATTATTTTTGCACCAACCTATTATTATTCCTGTGACGTAATAATGTCGTTTTTTGATGTTAAAAAATACGTCAAAAAACGACATTATTACATCATTATTTTTGCACCAACCTAATATATTAAATATATACTGAAGTTGTAGAGAGCCATGATCGACAACATGACGGGCCATGAGAAATAAAAGATGGAGAAGATAGCATGTCCAATGGATTCGTCTTCAAATCATTCTGTCGTTTATCTGTTTAAAGCTGAAATTGAGAAATATACGACGTTCAGCCACATATCATAAACAAATTCGAAAAATCAACTCTATATTCCGTACACTACACACGTTTGGATGCTCTAAAGACAGTACACGTCAGTATTTATTTATTTTTCACCTTGTTTAAAAATTTCATATATTTTGATTCCTTTTGAAGAACGAGAAAACAATCACTGTTTCAGCACAACGTCCAATAATGAATGAACGTATTTTTATAAATGTTTATTTTGTGATGATGATTGATATATATATATATATATATATATATAGTAATGAGGAGGATTTGATAATTATATAAATTGATACATCAAGTCTGATAGAAACCTCAGGAAGCACTGGACGGCCGTTTCGTCCTATATTTGGGACTCATCAGCAGTGCGCATCCACTACCGAGGGAATCCTCATTACTATTTGTGTTTATCATCGCTTGATCCAGCTTCTAATGCTCCAGTTGGAGCGGCTTGGTGAGAGTAGTCGTGGCTCCAGGAGGCTCAGTCCTATGGTCAGAGAGAATCTCAGTTGAGTTCCACCACGGAATGTGGGAGTGAGCGGCGCTTCATTGAGTCTGATTTGCAATCTCTTCGCCACCGAGGCCCGGCGGAGCAGTTGGTATGGTGTTCTCTTGCCAACCTAACTGTCGGGGTTTCGATTCCCTCGGTAGTGGATGCGCACTGCTGATGAGTCCCAAATATAGGACGAAACGGCCGTCCAGTGGTTTCTATCAGACTTGATATATATATATATATAAATAAAAGGTTGGTGTTAACGACATTATTTTTGCACGGAACCGCCATTTCATGGAAGATTGAAGTTTATAAGCAGTAAATTCGACCTTGCCAACCGAACGTTTCTTTGTGGCCGGCTAAATGGCGGTTCCGTATAGGATGCAGGTTCGAATCCTGTCAAGTACGAACATTTTCTATGAAAATTTCTCGGACATTCAGGCTGGTAAATGTTATTTAATACTGTTTATTATAAACAGAGCATTTACTTAAATACTTGTATCTATAAAAAATAACGTTAAACATAAAAAATGTCTTTAATATATATATATATATATATATATATATATATATATATATATATATATATATATATATATATATATATAAGAATGGTGGTACTCGCTTGGAAAAGCTTGGATAGTTAGACTTTCAGTAGAAGAAATCGGTACTCGAGGAAAAAATGGGGAATAAAAAAAAGAAAGAACCGAGAACATTAAACCAAGGCGAAAACAATCTTCCAATGTTTAAGGCCAAAGAGAAAAAACAAGCCCAAAATGAGTAAAAAGACAACTACGTAAAGTGATCAGTACACTAAGTGGAGCAAAACCTAAGATAATCCTAAGAAGCCAGGCAAACCTACCTAGGTTTCACCTAAACGGATCGTCAGGGCGACACCGGCTGAAAAGGTAAATTATGGAACAAAATTTATAGCTAAAACCAAAAACAACCATGACCACGTGAAAAAAAAATAAATAAAAATAAAGATATAAAATAAAATAATAAACTCAAACAACGTGGGGGGAGGGGATTAAGTACTTTATTCAACAAAAAAAAACTACTCTAATAACCAGCGTTTCCTATGTCTACACCTGCTAAGAATTTCCGATTTTAGGTTCAATAAATTTTTGGGTTCTTTATAGCTAGCAATAGCAAGTTTTTCATCCGTACATAGAGAACAATAACTTATCACCTGCCTTATATTAGGTTGGTGCAAAAATAATGACGTAATAATGTTGTTTTTTGACGTTAAAAAATACGTCAAAAAACGACATTATTACGTCATTATTTTTGCACCAACCTAATATTTATAACATTTTTTTTCAAAATAGGGTCCTTATTATCTTCTTCTTTGATCTTCCATACATATGTGGACAGGGTAGTACTATGTTTATAGGTTTCAATATTGAAACTACTGAGGTAATTATAATATCGTTTTTTGAAACTATTCTGTGTGGATCCTATGTAAACTTTAGGGTTCTTATCAATATTGTTCGGTTTATTCCTGCATATTTTTACTTGATAAACCACGCACTCTTGTTGGCACTTTCCCTGGAGAGGGCAGGCTTCCTTATTCCTACAATTACACTTACGGGGGGCGTGTTTTGTCTTTAATTTTTTTCCTTTAATATTTATTAATTAAATTGGTCATATTAGGCATACAGCTATAACATAGTTTGACGTTGTTTTTGTTGAAAATTTTATGTAACGTACTTGTCTGTGGGAAGTTCTTTTTAAGTAATTTAAAAAATATTTTACCTATATATATATATATATATATATATATATATATATATATATATATATATATATAGTTATATGGTCTTAGTGGATGCTGTGAACCTAAGACGGATCCAAATTCAAAATTAAAAATGATTTCTCGTGCGACTCAGAGAATTTAATATACTTAATTACACGCAAAGTTTGCCACGAACATTACATTAGCCCAACCAGACAGTCATTCCGCGAAAGGATAACAGTTCATCGCCAACAACTTATGGATCACCACACCAGAAAAATAACCCTTAGCCAACATATAGAGGAATGTGGAGGACAACATTGGGTTTTTTTATTTGTTCAAAACGTAAGTGTCAACACGTGGAGATACAAACCAAACTGTTTAAAGTAAAGAAAATTTTTCTAGTAAAAAAACCACTGAAAATCCAGTTGCAAGTAAGTTTTCTCTGTAAAAATACATAGATTATAAATAAATATAAATATTACGTGCTTTTTCCCCAATTCTTATTTTAGTCTACACAAGCTCTTGTACAGAATCATTTCATTTCTTTACACCCCCCACACATACACATACACACACACACACACACACACACACACACACACATATATATATATATATATATAGGTGGTAATCCGTTCGTATAATTCAGTCGAGTCCTATTAACACAACATAGAATTTTAAATATGTTAAAACTGACTGACAAAAGAGCGCTTCATGTTTATTTTCAATAAACAGAGCAAATTTTCTTTACAGTTGGAATTAAGATACCTTTAGTTAATGACCATTTTTACCTATGAATTTTAAATTTAAAATTCACAGGATTTTTCAAACTGTTTACCGTCGGCTTGTAGAAGCTGACTAATATATCAATTCTTATTATAAGAAAAAAAAATTCCTCTGCGCAATGAAAACAAACAGTGAGCGCTCCCTGTGAGTCAGTTTCAACATTTAATATTTAATATTTCAAATTCTATATCGTGCTAATTGGAATCGCCCAGACTACACCAAAGTATATGGACAATTTTGTCCATATCGTGTAACAGTATAATAATCTATCCCACGAAATGTTTAATATGTAAAAAAAAAGAACCACTAAACTAATTGTGCTTCTCTTTTCCAAGTATTCAGGTAAGACATTTAGCCATCTTGACACCATTTTTTCGTAAGAATCACTGAAAAAACCTTTGGGTTATTTAGCTAAAAAGAGAGCAGATTAAAATTGTTTTGTGTCAAAACAACTGTTTTCCAAACTGAGCGATGGTGAGAGGAAAAATATCATTCAAGCCTTCATTAATGGTACCAAAATTCATACTCTGGGTTTCAACTTCAAAGTCAATTCCACAACCATCAAGAGAACGGTGAATAAATTTTAAAAAAGAGGGAACAGTAGAGAGGAAAACTGGATCAGTAGGCCACAACAGGAAGAGTGATTATCACTTCAACTTAGAGCTAAAGAGATCAATTAGAAAAGATCCAACTCAATCCATAAGACCTTTGGCACGTTAGAGAGGAGTTTTAGCTGTGATATTCCAAAGAGCAGTGAAGAAAGACTTGAAAATTAAATCGTACGTGAAACGTGAGAGGCAACATTTGGCTTTGTGTCCTGGGATTTCTGTTTAAGTATTTAAATTCTGCAGTCATCATTAAAAACAATGTGCTTTAATGATTCCGTTGGCTAGTTTATAGGGAGCTGAAAATTTGCAACAAACCACTGTGACTGATGTTGAACGGTTAAAAGGAGAGTGACTGAATTAAAAAGAATATACTGTGGTATATATATATATATATATATATATATATATATATATATATATATATATATATATATATATATATATATATATATATATATATAGGCGCTGAATGTAACATCTTTCAGTTAAATGACAAATTGTATTTGTATTAATCTTTATCTAAGTCTGTAATCTATCTATCTATCTATATATATATCTATCTATCTATCTATCGAGTCTGTTCATCATCTATTTATCGTATACCGTTAATATGTATAAATGTATGTATGTATACATGTATGTATGTATGTATGTATGTAGGTATGTATGTATGTATGTATCTATCTATCTATCTATCTATTTATTATCTATCTATCTCTGTTCGTTAATATCTATGTATGTATGTATCTATATAAGTCTGTTCGTTATCTATCTATCTATCTATCTATCTATCTATTTATTATCTATCTATCTATCTATCTATCTATCTCTATTCGTTAATATCTATGTATGTATGTATGTATCTATATAAGTCTGTTCCTTATCTATCTATCTATCTATCTATCTATCTATCTATCTACCAAGTCTGTTCATCATCTATTTATCGTATACCGTTAATATGTATAAATGTATGTATGTATGCATATATGTATGCATATATGTATTTATGTATGTATGTATGTATGTATGTATGTATGTATGTATCTATCTATCTTTCTATCTTTCTATCTATCTATCTCTGTTCGTTAATATCTATGTATGTATGTATCTATATAAGTCTGTTCGTTATCTATCTATCTATCTATCTATCTATCTCTGTTCGTTAATATCTATGTATGTATGTATCTATATAAGTCTGTTCGTTATCTATCTATCTATCTATCTATCTATCTATTTATTATCTATCTATCTATCTATCTATCTATCTATCTCTGTTCGTTAATATCTATGTATGTATGTATCTATATAAGTCTGTTCGTTATCTATCTATCTATCTATCTATTTATTATCTATCTATCTATCTATCTATCTCTGTTCGTTAATATCTATGTATGTATGTATCTATATAAGTCTGTTCGTTATCTATCTATCTATCTATCTATTTATTATCTATCTATCTATCTATCTCTGTTCGTTAATATCTATGTATGTATGTATCTATATAAGTCTGTTCGTTATCTATCTATCTATCTATCTATTTATTATCTATCTATCTATCTATCTATCTATCTATCTATCTCTGTTCGTTAATATCTGTGTATGTATGTATCTATATAAGTCTGTTCGTTATCTATCTATCTATCTATCTATTTATTATCTATCTATCTATCTATCTCTGTTCGTTAATATCTATGTATGTATGTATCTATATAAGTCTGTTCGTTATCTATCTATCTATCTATCTATCTATCTCTGTTCGTTAATATCTATGTATGTATGTATCTATATAAGTCTGTTCGTTATCTATCTATCTATCTATCTATCTATCTATCTATCTATCTATCTATCTATCTATCTATCTACCAAGTCTGTTCATCATCTATTTATCGTATACCGTTAATATGTATAAATGTATGTATGTATGCATATATGTATGCATATATGTATTTATGTATGTATGTATGTATGTATGTATCTATCTATCTTTCTATCTTTCTATCTATCTATCTCTGTTCGTTAATATCTATGTATGTATGTATCTATATAAGTCTGTTCGTTATCTATCTATCTATCTATCTATCTCTGTTCGTTAATATCTATGTATGTATGTATCTATATAAGTCTGTTCGTTATCTATCTATCTATCTATCTATTTATTATCTATCTATCTCTGTTCGTTAATATCTATGTATGTATGTATCTATACAAGTCTGTTCGTTATCTATCTATCTATCTATCTATCTATCTATCTATCTCTGTTCGTTAATATCTGTGTATGTATGTATCTATATAAGTCTGTTCGTTATCTATCTATCTATCTATCTATCTATCTATCTATCTATCTACCAAGTCTGTTCATCATCTATTTATCGTATACCGTTAATATGTATAAATGTATGTATGTATGCATATATGTATGCATATATGTATTTATGTATGTATGTATGTATGTATTTATGTATGTATGTATCTATCTTTCTATCTATCTCTCTCTGTTCGTTAATATCTATGTATGTATGTATCTATATAAGTCTGTTAGTTATCTATCTATCTATCTATCTATCTATCTATCTATCTATCTATCTATCTATCGAACTGATTAAAGGGCACAAAATGGGTTCTATTGCATTTAGAAGGTATTTAATTTCTTCTTTAAAATATTAGGCGCAATCAATTCATAACACATTCAATTTATGACTTGCTTACGAGTTCACTGAACGAGTAGGCAATTTGCGATTTATTCACTTGATGAAAATATATGGAGATTTCCCAATGGAAGAAAAGAAAGAAACCCGGGCAAAAAAACATGAAATAATAATCATTAATTTCCCGTTTCATTTGTAACGTCTTCTTTGAGAGTAAGAAAGGAATAGATACGAGAAATATGAAAAAAAGTAACCAAGGCGCAACAATAACAACAACAATAAATATAATAATAATAATAATAATAATAATAATAATAATAATAATAATAATGATAATAAGAATAATAATAAGAAGAAGAAGAAGGAGAAGGAAGTGGTGTATCTGGTGTTATTTATTTATAAAGTCCTTGATTTGCGCATGCGTCGATTTATTTCCGGTGCGTGATGAGGCCAATGTTGTTTTCCCACCCACCAGTCCCGTGTTGTTTGCGGGTGTGCGCTCGTAAAGAGATACCTATGAGTGAAGCAATGTACGTACAGAGGTTCGAAAATGTACATTTCGGTTCAACAGAAGGTTACAATTAAAATACTGACATGGCGAGGCATAGAAAGTCATAAATCTGTGTTGATATTTTAAAGTACGGGGTTTACGCATTATGAGACAGTCACGTGTTTGCTTAAGAATGGTAAATATAAGAACAGAGTCGGAAATGAATGTATGCTTATAAAATAAAAATTCGCAGGTAATCTTAAACTACCATTCGTTTAGTCATAACTTCAAAAAATCTTTTATATATGCTTATTTGTTTTTTTGTTACATGTATTATCTATCTATCTATCTATCTATCTATCTATCTATCTGGCTTTCAGCTACATCATATTGAAACCCCGGTTCCCATACGATCACTGAAGTTAAGCAACGTCGAGTCTGGTCAGTGCCTAGATGGTGCGTTGAATGTGCGGGTGTTCAAACTGATAATGCGCCGGAAATAAGAATCGGAGAACCGAGTTCCATTTCCCATTGGGTTCGTTGTATTCATTTCCACGCAAATACCCTTGTGAAAGGTATGAATCCAACTCTTCTCCCTATCTATGGGTTAATTATTAGGACTTATATCACTAAACTATGATTATACAAAAAAAAATGTTTATAATATAACGAACTCAATAGGAAGTGGAAAATGGCTCTCCAATTCCTATTTCCTGCGCATTATCAGTTAGACAACCCGCACATACAATATTTTCTGGTTTTAAATAACCTGCAAAAAGTTCATAAGCCAGGCAATATATATATATATATATATATATATATATATATATATGTATATATATATATATATATATATATGTTAAATTTAAGCTCACAGTACCTGGTTTCCCAAGAGATCACCCATCTAGGTGAAGATCAGGCTGGAGGTGGCTTAACTTCGGGAGACGATGTTTCAGCGTGATATGGCCTTAAATCGCTCCACCTTAGTATACTATTCCGTAGAATACAAAATATTAGCACAGAGAAATCAATATAACTAATGCAAATGATTACTCCTCATTTCCATATGCAAATGGTTGACGAAAGTATAACTGATATTTCTTCTTGATTCAAATTATGTACGCGCAGACTATTGTCCCCATCTTTGTTGTTGTCGCATCGTTTCGGCCGTTATGCCTTCCGGTCTTTACCAGGCGTTTGTCAAACCGGGTAACCTACAGTGAATAATTGAACTCGTTATTCATTCTATAGGGATAAATACTTCGTGTTCCGATGAGCACGTCTAAGGATATCTCGTCTAGTTCCTACTTTAATACACTGCACTTATTTCAAGGAGACACTGCTCAGTGCAGCCATTGGACTCACAATTACAATATCATCAAATTCACGAAACAACGCTTTAATCTAATTGGCCATTGTCTTTTTGATTTTTCTTTGCTAATTGCCGAGAATCTTAATCTGTTCTTGAAAAGATCGACAGTCGACTTATAAAAAGAATTGGAAATGAGAAATGAGTTTGTAAATTCAAAAATCCTATGTATGCGCAGTGTTAAATTTAGTATCACAAATCTATGAGATCATATGAAATAAAAGCTGATCTCTTGAAGTTTGGAGGCGGCGTCCAGACATCGATTAGCCAACTGTTATCCACAATGAATCATCGAAGAAATGGACGTCAATCTGCTTCTCAAGAAGCTAAATGCAACAGGAAATAATCCAGAAACAGTAAACAGAAATTTATATATCTATCCTAGGCTGTTCGTATCTATTTATCTATCTATCAAGCTAGCTAGCAAGCTAGCTATCAATCTATCGTAGGCTGTTCGTATTTATCAAAGTTTCCTCGTGTCTATCTATAAAAAAAAACTATTATGGAAGAAAGTTTTTTTCTGGTTATCCAATTTCTCTATCAATCTTTCTTTCTTGTTGTCAATATATATATATATATATATATATATATATATATATATATATATATATTTAATACGGCATTTTTATTACTTCAAATGTGATATTTAGTAGATACATGCATTCAAAGTAACCGTGCTGCGGTCCGCTGGCCTATATAAGTAATACAAACTGATTTTTATGAAATCGACATTTTACACGCTCTTGGCTAACTCAAAATATTACACTGGGGGTACCTGATGTGTACATAATATGCACACACCAACTAAACACCACCGAAGGAGAAATGCACATACTATTAAAATGGAAATATATATATATATATATATATATATATATATATATATATATATATAAGATGGACTCTCCCGTCGTTTTCGACGTATGAGTGACTTTCAATTCAGTTCTTATTTTCATGTTTCGTATGAGACAACAATCCTGCACGGGATTTGCAAACAAATCCACACTAAGGGTATACTGGAGGATTGACCGTCATCTGGGCTGATGGATTAGCCCGAGATTTAGTGTTAATTCTTAATTCTCTCAGATGGTTCTTTTCAAAGTTAGTTATACCTCGGTAGCAGGTATTTCTCCAATTTTCAACAGTAAGTTCGAACTCCACTATAGGGATGCTTGCAGCAATTAAATTGTATTTAAGTTTATCCTTGAAGCGTAACCAAGGATGGCTTACATTACGCTTAACATGAAAAAGTTAGCTATACATGAGAATTTTCGGCATCCGAAGATCACTCATTCTGATGACATGAGCAGGCCATCTGAACTGTGATTGCATCAGAAAGGATTCAATATCACCGGCACTACATTTGCTAAAAAGATCAGGGTTAGAGATTTTGTCCAGCCGTGTATAACCTCATATTGAACGAAGACAGTGTTTATGAATATATATATATATATATATATATATATATATATATATATATATATATATATATATATATATATACGGAAGCGTCATATAGCCTGACGTGCTATACCATTCTGCAACAGAGGAAGAATCTGGTTACCAAAGTCAAATTTGTTGTTTTTAAAACAGTAATTTGACTTTGCTAATCATATGCTTCCTCTGTAGCTATATATATATATATATATATATATATATATATATATATATATATATATATATGTATGTGTGTGTGTGTGTGTGTGTGTGTGTGTGTGTATTGGGTCGTAATAAAATTTTGTAGGCGTCTTTTAACTGATTTTCAAAGAAAATAATTAGATATTTGTACGTGGATCTATTCAACCCCATATGTGCTATTTTGTTTCACTAGCTTTCGCAATCTTTGAGGCAGCTTCATGATTCCATCGTCCCAGAACTGTAGCAGCCTGCGCCAGAAGACTTTCATTGAAAAATGATGACTGTACCTTTTGTTTTAAGATCCAAGTCTTTTCAGCATCACCACACTTTAATGCATTTATTCGCTCCAGAATATTTGAAGGTTTTTAAGATAAATTCAAAGAAAGTGTCCAGATATCTACACACAGACATTTGCGGCATTTGTTCCACTACCTTTCGCTATCTTTGAGGCATCTTTCTGATTCTGTCCTTCCAAAACATGGCATCCATCTTGGTTTTTACAGATCTCCGGACAATTGAAGTACTTTCACTTAAGAACATATTGTATTGATGGGAATAAGTGGTAAATAGACAATGAAAGATCTGATGAGTAGGGTGAGTGTAGTAGGACATAGCAGCTAAGCTGTTCAAATTTCTGTCATCTCTGCAAAGAGACGTGAGGTCTAGCATCTGGTTTGTCCATTTCCGAGCGCTTTTCATCGATTTCTGCGCTAATTCGGTCCAGTCAGGAAAATTATTGTCTGTATTGCAGAATACAGTAATATATAATGCCCTTTCAATTGTACCAGATAGGCAGTGTCAACTTTTGTGGATGCAGACCGGCTCCTGATGCGGTTTTATCCAGAACTATTTCGCTCTAAATTTTGTAAACAATACGTTTTTCATCGTCTGTGATCATTTTTTAAACAAAGGTGACGTTTTGTTGTGTTTGAGCCGAGCATCACTAATGGACATGCGCTCTGTTTTATTCGGTTATATTGTGAGACGCCGAAGCATCGTAGCACTTAACGGAGCCAAAGGTTTTCAGATACCTTAATACGATGATATGAGATAATATCGTTTCATATCATAAAAACTGAATTAGTTTTAATCGGCTTTTGGTCTGGTCATCATCAACGACTGCAGGACTGCCAGAAGTTCTCGGTCTTTCAAATCATAATTGTTTCTTTCTGAAACAAGCAAACAATTTATGAACAGTGTCACCGACTATGGCACCATCTCACTAAATGCCACATTCATTTAAATACTCCACAAATATTTTTTGATTTTTAAACATAATTTCTTTCCTTTCAATTCACTTTATTCTGTGGTGAATATTGATAAAATATTTCTAAGAACATATCGTGAAATCTTCAGGTCATATATATATATATATATATATATATATATATATATATATATGTGTGTGTGTGTGTGTGTGTGTGAAAAGTGTGTGTATATAAATATAAATATATATATATATATAAATATATATATTAATAATTTCTAAATTATATGCGCGGTACTTATTGGAAAGTGTTAAATATCAGTGATAGAGCTAACATGTGTGGTTGGATTGATGTGAGTTTGTGACCCTTGGTTTCACGCTTTTGCGATCGTCAGACAAACTTTGTCTGAAGATCGCAAAAGCGTTAAACCCATGGTCACAAACTCACATCAACACAACCATATATATATATATATATATATATATATATATATATATATATATATATATATATATAATTTATTTAATTTTGTTTAATGAAAATAGAAAACTTTAGGAGTCCATAGTCATAATTTATTTTCCCTGGCTCAACACTTCCAAGAGTCCAAAAATGAATTAAAATTTACATATAATTTTTTTGACACTTTTGAGGGCTAGTATTAATTTGATGTAAAGTGATATAGAGAGTGGTGAGAGACAGTCTGACAGACATGGTCGAAATTAGAGTGGGAAGGGAGAGATAGGAATACTCTTAAATTTATTTTTATTACAATACTTAATAGTGAGGAAGGGGTGTAAGGATCAGACATTGACCTATTTAAAATTTATATTATATATATATATATATATATATATATATATATATATATATATATATATATATGATGTAGTTTGGAAACATTTTTCTTTCCGAATCCAAAATAGTCCATTACTGTCATGATTGGAATATATGTAAATAATTATTGCCGATCATATTACAAAATTTGAATCAGAAGTGTCTCCTATGATTGCTGGGAGTTCAGCTAGAAAACAAATTAAGCCATTTTAATTTTCTCTTTTTTAATTAAAAAAAAATCTCCGATGTTAATATTTACATGCACTTATGTGCATGCAGATATATTTTCCTTATTAATTATAAAAGAATTTCAAAATATCTGAAGAAATATCATCAAAATGTGTATATATTCAATTCATTTTCCCATTTGTTCTTGTTTCTTATTTCTCTAATACATTTTTTTAACTCTTTCTTTCTTTCTTTCTTTCTTTCTTTCTTTCTTTCTTTCCGTAATGTTTTTGATTCTC
>OZ010591.1:58523521-58543521 GCA_963932145.1 Acanthosepion lycidas | reverse complement strand
CACACACACACACACACACACACACACACACACACACACACATATATATATATATATATATATATATATATATATATATATATATATATATATATATATGCAGCCTCCATAACTGCGTACATCTTTTTTTACTTGATCATCAAGCTATAAATATAACTATGTATACAGGGAGACAGACCTGTCTTTCCCTCTCAGTACACAAACTCTCTAACACGCAACCATATATATATATATATATATATATATATATATATATATATATATATATGTGTGTGTGTGTGTGTGTCTATCTGTGTGTGTCTGTGTGTGCATGTGGGCGTACGTACGTGCGTATGTCTGTGTAAGTGGGTGACCAAAATCTATTTCTATCTAACTCCTTTTCTCAACAACCTTTGTTAATTTGTTGTTATCCATTTAATTCGATAATCCACCGATTCAGCGACTAAGTGTATAAAATATACTTAAATAACGACATTTCACTGACAAATCACCGAAGAGAAAAAAACAACAAAAAAAACAAAAAAAAAAGCAACAGAAAAGTATTCGCTAAATCACAAATACTTATTAAAAACCCGTCCACATCTACAAACCTAAACACATAAACGTGGTAACAGTTACATATGCGCTTATCGCCATCAGGTGGTTCGGTTCACCTATCGATTGAGATTGTTTTGTAAAACTCGGTTTGTAATAATATCAACCAGTTATATTCCTTCTATATTTTTACATACAAAAGACGCCAACTGTAATCTATTCATTACAAATCTCTATCAAAACTCTCTATCAAAATTCACAGGTCTTTTGAACAAGTGTCGGTCTATCCTTTGTTTCTTGTTTACGATTCGTTTTCTGCCTGTCTACTTCAACTTTATACTCCCGATGTCCGGGATCTGAAATTTTATTTACTATTTTTTTTTTCTCATTAGTAGATAGGTTCACCTGTGGCCCGGTTTACACCACTTTCCAGTCTTTTGAAAAGGAGTAGAGTTTGTTTTTTTTTTACATACAAAAGACGCCAACTGTAATCTTTCATTACAAATCTCTATCAAAATTATCGCCCGGTTCTCACTTCTCCCTGGTCTTTTGAGGAAGTGTAGAGGTCTGCCCCTTGTTTATTGTTTACGATTCCTTTCCCAGTTCCGTTTAACGTCTACTTCAACGTTATACTTCTAACATCCGCGCTCTAAAATTTTATTTACTATTTTTGTCTCAATAGGACCAGATAGGTTCACATGGTCCAGTTCGCGCTCCTTTCTAGTCTTAGAAAGAGGAGTAGAGGTTTATCACTTGTTTCCCTTTTAGGATTGAGTTTCCGTTTCCTTCTAAAGTCTTTTCCTTTTCTTTCACTTCAAAGAGCATCTTGCGTCTT
This sequence comes from Acanthosepion lycidas, assembly GCA_963932145.1. Classification (NCBI taxonomy): domain Eukaryota; kingdom Metazoa; phylum Mollusca; class Cephalopoda; order Sepiida; family Sepiidae; genus Acanthosepion; species Acanthosepion lycidas. The sequence continues at coordinate 58,542,152 of OZ010591.1, read as the reverse complement.
AGTGGTATTATTATTTTGTTTCAGGTGACTTGAATGAAACAAATAAATAAATTTGCAACCTATTGATAAAAAAGCAAAAGTATTTGGTTTTCATCATTAGAAGACTTTCCTAGACGAATCAGAAAATCTGTGGCATTAGTATGTGAAAATCTGCTAATCTAAAACCTGGACGTGTTGAATGAAATGGATTTAGAGTTTGTCTATATTTCTGAGATGAGGTATTATGTACATTATTTACATTATTCGGACTATTGTCCTCATCTTTGTCGCCATATCTATCACAACGTTTCGGCCGTCGTACGCTCCGGCCTTCATCAGGTTGTTGGAATGTCGAACTGAACCCTTTATTTCGCTCACTGGGGTAGACTGTTCTAGTTCCACGTGACATGTTTGATGGATGTCAATGATCTCCTGTTAATTTCCCTCTGAAAGTTCTCCACTGCCTTAACCGGGTATTGAACTCACACTCTTGGGGTCCTGTCACTGGATCTAACCAAAGCCTTTATCCTTGAGGACATCTGGGTATGAATTTCTTGGTATTATAAATCTAATGTCTTCAGCAACCATTTTTACCAGTGCTCATATTGCAATTTTGCTGTTATCATTACATGGTTTTACCAGAGCTCATACTGATTTAAATGGATTTAATCTGGGAATCTGATTTAACAGACAACCTCAAACGGAGATTCTTTCGCGCCACTGTAGAGTCGATTTTAATGTATTCTGCTTGGACATCTCTTAGAGACAACGTGCAGCTTAATCACCGCATTATGAGCCCATACTTGATATTTCTACAAACTTAAATGAACGTAGAATGCGCTTTGCAGAACACTGCTGGCGAACAAAACAAAAAATCGCCAGTGTTCTACTGCCCTGGAGACCTAGTGATGACGTAAGACGGGTTGGTCGCCCAGCAACCACCTAGATTTAGCAACTATGCAATGACAAAGGATTTCATCCTAATGACTTTCCGACTTGATGCAGGACCGTGATGGTTGGCGTGACAGACTCGTTAGTGTCCGAGCTAGCTCGCTCGAGTAATAATAATAATAATAATAATAATAATAATAATAATAATTTTCTTTTCTATGTAATTTTTTTCTTTGTCACTGTTGTGAATTCAGTAGTGATGATTTATCATATAGTGCGCGTATATAAAACAAGAAACATCTCAGATAAAAGTCAAGCTGAGAACTTATTGACCAACCCTTGTCAAAGATGGTCTGAGTAATTATAATCATATATTATAATACTGGTTCTATCAGATGGACTAAGAATTCACTGAATGCATCCTTTGCTCAGAGTAGGCTTCCCTTCTAAAGTAATAGTCACCTTATGAGTGGATATATTCGGCCAATGATTCTGTCGAATTGACGTTTACTCTTTTGTAACAAGCGTAAACCAAATCTATGTCTATCTTTTTTTATTGTAGTGAAAACCAGACGCATATCTAACTTTTGAATCTTGTAAGACTCGAACCTACGTCTGCATCTCTTGATTTGAAATTAAAATTAAACCCGTGTCTCCTTTTTTTGGATCTAGTCAGATGAGCGCTATACGTGATACACGTTTGGGCGATCATGTCTCTTTCAATTCATGGCTGATTAGTCAGATGATTTTCCCACAGTAGCTTACCGTTTATTTCTGCTGTAGACTGGTTGCCAACCAAGACTATAGGATACAATATGTTCTGCTATTCAGCCTGTAGCTGGAGGAAGAAGAGATGAATTCATCTCTTTTCCAGGGATATTTGTGTGTAAGTTAATGTAACGAACCTGACTGGAATACGAACTCGGCTGTCTGATTTTTCATTCCGTACCTATATACATTATCTCGATTTCATTTACTCTAATATAAAACGAACCTCTTGATACCTTTTTGACTCTAATATTAATAAGACCAATGTTGAATTATTTGATTCTCATTCAAATCGAATCGATGTCTACCATTTTGACTCTAGTGTAATCCCCTCGTATAATTACCTACAGATAAATTTATACTGATTTTTATCCTATGAATCTTATATTCGACATTAGATAACCAACCAAGTATTGATATATCGCTAAATTAACCAAATTACCCTAGACAATTTTTTTAGTTTCGATCTAGCGTATGTTTCTATTCGTGTTATAGTCGTTGAAGTAGTTGAGAATTTCCAAATTTTATTAGTAGTCGAAGTTTAAAATTCCCCACTTATATTTGGTGGCTGAATGATAATTTTAAAGAAAAGAAAGTCTACATTACGTTGAAGATTAAAGTAATATAATCTTCCTAATCTCTGAGTGCCCCATTTGATCTTAAATCCATCTTGCGCATTTATAAATCTGCCATTCTTCCGTGCATTCAATACTGCTGTCATATCTGGTCTGGAGCTCTTGTAATATATCTGGAGATTCCCGACAAAATCCAAAGAAGGGTCGGCAATGTTATCGATCCAGAGCTGGCATATCGACTTTCCTGTTGCCATGAATTGGCTCCTCTCTGTCTTTTCTATAAATATTTTCATGGCAATTGTTTTAAAGAGTTCTACACATCGCTACTTCAGCCGCATGGATTGGCAATTCGGTGTCATCGTTTTACTGTTAAAATAGCTAGATGCGATCGTCAGATCTATTCCAATCACTTCTTTTCTGTGAAACTCTCTTCCAGTTTCCATGCCACTTAGAATCTTCAAAAATCTAGATGGAACATTCATCGCCATTTTCTGTCTTCCCCTTTTCTTTCTTTTATGCTATTCTTTTTCTTCCCTAAGGTCTTCTCAATTTCTTTCACTCTCAGCAACCCCTGGTATCTTAGTGACTTTATGGCCTTGCTCGAGATGAAATGTTAAAAAAAGAACATTTGAGTTGCATAATGCATAGTAAAAACTTACTATAAAAAATGTATTATAATAAATATTTCTAATATATAAAGTGTGTTTTAATAACTTGGACCGATTTTAAATGTGAATTAAGTTTAAGCGTCTAATGATTTTTTTTCTTTTCCTTTCAGATTTAACAACTTAAGCCTTTGGCAATTTAAACGATGGAAAGATTAACAATCAAACAATATATAGTTCATTGGGACAGCAGATGATTATTCAAACATGTATTATAAAGTATAACAACAAATATCTATTATGTTTGATCATGAGCCGTTCTAAGCTTCGTATAGTGGCTTTAGTTTGGGGAGAAAATAATGACAAAAACTGTCCAACATTTAGATATTTTTTATTATGCTGTTCCTTGATTTAACCATATCACACCTCTGATGATGGCTCATGTGAGCCGAAAGCTTAGATCAATATATGTTTGAATATATATATATATATATATATATATATATATATATATATATATATACCCAAGTATATGATTGGTGTATATGGAATAAATTCCAATAACCAACAATTATATATTTATATGTATCTATGTGTATGGAATTATATATTTATTATATGTATCTATGTGTATGGAATTATATATTTATATGTATCTATGTGTATGGAAAGTGCATCCACTTTTAATTATGTATGTATGTACGTGTGTGTTGGTTTCCCTTCTCCCATTCCCCCCCCCTTTTTTTTCATGACAGACCGTGGAGATGTTCTCTGTCTTGTCCCTTTTTTGTGTGTGTATACGTCTTGGTGCTTATGTATTAGAATCTGACTGCGTTTGTTTTACGCGTGAGTTTAGGACCCCATTTACACACCATGAGGATTAAAATGTATACATTGTAAAAAGACCGCATATTAAATATAGCTAAAGTAACTTCAACGAAGAAATAAATTGAATAACATATATATTTCTTCTTTTCTCCTCAGTAATTTTATAGTTGTAAACTTGATAGCGAATAAATGTTAAATTCTGATTTTGTAATTAGCAGTTTTAAATTTTAATATTAAATTTTATCATATAATTTAGTAATTATTCGTTGGAATAAATTATTTTTTAATACTAAACATCTGAATAGATATTATAACATGACTTCGTTATCGAGCTTTTTGAATTTTCCTGTACTTGTGTTTTGATTGGTCCATCTTTGTAACAACGTTTTTCCCTTGCGTAGGATTATTAATTAATTTGAAACTTTTAAAACCATTTATTTTACATTCAACGTCATGACTTGATAAGACACCGAGGGTGTTGAAACAAAATGGCTATTTTTGTAGTGATTTTATAACATATTTATGTTATAAATTTTTTTTCTTTAAAAATAAATAATTATATATATATATATATATATATATATATATATATATATATATATGTGTGTGTGTGTGGGGGGGTCTGTGTGTGTGTGTGTGTGTATCAAGATATATATATATTGTTTTTTTTTTACTAAAAGCCTAAAAAGTGTTATTACTTGTAAGTTGATTATCATTTTCAGAATGAAGATAATACATTTTAGAGAGAAAAAGCATTTGATGTTTAAATGGCACTTTAATTAAAAAGCGATCATTACGATGTTATAAGTCGAAAACTACATACATTTTGGGGCAAATATTTTTAAAAGCCTGAAGCAAATTATGGTATTTTTACAGACGATGCTTTTGTTATTTATTATCACAACTTTTCTTCGTAGTGAAAACAATTAACTTTCAGGTAATAAATATTACTCCCTTTCATCCTCGGTGTTTATGTATTTTTAAGACATTTTGTGTAGAAAAAGGGATTGTTTGAGTTTTGCTTTCCTAATGGATAACGACTGATACAAGGTTATTAGGACGGGGAAATAGCGAAAGATATAGAACGACAGTCAAATATAATATGAGAGACGAACAAACAGATAAGAATACTGCAAAATGGTAAAGAACGAAGAAATCGTCCTGATTATCATCCTGTCAGACAGAAACCTTCACCGATACTTACTTTTAAAGAAAGAGTATTAAGCTATCTATGTCTTACAACAATTTTGCTTTTATCGTCACGATATCGCATATATATATATATATATATATATATATATATATATATATATATATATATATATATATATATTCGACATCATGAAGATGTACTTACTGGCATACAAATATACATATGTATTTACACATATTCTGAAAGAACATAACAGATTAAAAAAGAATGTAAATTCTGTTTATCTTTCTTCTTTCTCTCCATTTTTTCTTTCATGTTCTTTATTTAGCTTAACACGTCGGTGAGTATATATATATATATATATATATATATATATATACATATATATATATATATATATTCGTGTATAACAAAAAAGCGCGTCTCTTTCCATATGATTAAGAGGAACTAATTACAGTATAGCTCTTAATTGAGTCCAATATTTCACATCAATTTTAAAGTCTGTAGACAAAATTCGTTTAGCTGTATGAAGAGAACAAATTTCCTCGTTATATATAATATATATATATATATATATATATATATATATATATATATATATACATACATACACACAAACAACACACACACACACACACACATATATATATATATATATATATATATATATATATATAGAGAGAGAGAGAGAGAGAGAGAGAGAGATCCTTCCCTGTCCTCCATTAGAATGTCTGACGCTCAACTTCTCGAGAGCACCTCTCTGCGGCTGCTCGGTCTCACGTTAAATGCTGACCTGAGATGGAACAAATACATTGAGTCAATTGCTTCATCCACCGCAAGGAAAGTTGGTTCCCTGTGCCGGGCCAGGGAATTTTTCTCCCCAGAATCGATCCTCCAGATCTAAAAATCAACAATTCGCCCTTGCATGGAGTATTGCTGCCATATATGGTCTGGAGCCTCCTCTGTTTGCCTCGGGGTTCTAGATAGGCTCCAGAGGCGGATATGCAATATAATTGGCACTGCTCTGGCATCTAGTCTACAGTCACTCTTTCACAGACGCGCCGTCACCTCTCTCTGTCTTTTTTACAAATACTTTCATGGCAATTGCTCCGAGGAGCTGCATTCGCTGGTTCCCAGACTTCATGAGTTCAAGCGCCCTACGAGGCTGGCATCCCGCTCTCACACATTCACTGCCGAAACTACTAAATGTAGCCGTCTCTTCTACTCCAATAGCTTCATGTCTCGCACCTCTCGACTGTGGAACTCCCTTCCCTATTCCAGTTTCCTTGACAGCTATAATCTCCAACTATTCAAATGTAATGTCAATAGACATCTCCAGTTCCCTTGATCTATCCACTATCCTTCTATATTCTCTAACGTAGACCTGTTTAATAGGTGCAATGTTAATTAATAGGAATCGAGACTTTTCTCATATAGTCTCAGTTACGGTGGACTGGTCATGTATTGAGAATGTCTGATGACAGGATACCCAGTGTACAGCCAGTTAGATCAGGAAAGTAGGACGCCTATGGCTAAGATACAAAGACAAGCTGAAAAGCAACTTGTCAGCTGTCAATATATCACATTGAGCGCTTAGCCTTGGAGCGGGTATAACGGGGATCAACGTGTTTTAGTGGACTCAGCAGTTTTTAATCTGCATGTCTTAATCATCTTCAAGAAGCAAGAGCAAGATCTAAAATGTCAGCCAATCTAACAGTGATCTCATCTCACAATCCTCACTCTTGCACCATATGTGGCCTCCTTTGTAAATCACTAGCGGATCTTAAGTGCCACTTAAGATTATCGCACAAAATTTCATAACAATCAATTAAGCTGTCCATTATATATATATATATATTTACCACAATCAAGGCGATAATTCCACTAAGACGCAAGAGGCTAATGGCAGTGAATGAGAATCAAAATACTTTAGAAGTAACCGGAAGCGCAATTCTGAACAGGAAACAAGGAATAAACTTCTATTCTTGTTCAAAAAAACGGAGAGGACTGTGAACCGGACGATAAAGGAACCTATTTACTCCCACAAAATCGTCTAAATGCTTTCGAACAGAATTTCAATAGAACATATCACCGAAAAAAATCATGTACTTTCCAGGACGATGCAAGAAAACCATGTTTATCGATATTTCTCTATAGATCGTATATATGAGTTAAGCATAGTTAGGATAAAGTTCACAAGTATGAAGTTTCGAATAAGGATCAAACCCACTACTCAGCAGTAATGATCTACCAGACAAAATCGATAAAATGTTACATCAAAGGTAGTTGATTGCATGCATACACACATTTATGTCTTGATATATATATATACATATATATAGAGAGAGATAAATAAATAAAGACACATTTGTCAGCGAGATATAGAGATGTAACTAATGGTTCACTTTGTCCTCTATTCAACAAATCAGTGTATGGATCTTTTTATCGTCCAAGACAAGCAGACAATTCTTCATCTGATTGATTAATAAGCTCAACAGACTCAGTGCTTCCGTTTCGACGAAGGTTGATTGCTGGCTAGTAATGGCTATGCCGGGAAAGAAGATGGAGTGTAAGATTCAGTAAAATAAGTAAAAGAACGATTACAGGAAAAGGAAAATACAAAAATGATATTTAGAAGAAGAAGAAGAAGAAGAAGAAGAAGAAGAAGAAGAAGAAGAAGAAGAAGCTTCAATGGTGGGATACGAGAAAAAAATTGCAAAATAAAAGGTCAAGGAGGAAAGAAGAAGTTTTTAATCTAGAGGAAAATGAACTGTAACATGCCGTTTTTTTTTTTAACGAGATAGAGGAAAGAAAAAAAAAATACCCAGATAATCGAAATGCATTCAGGTTATAAAAAAAAGAAATATTTACAAAAGAAAACAGAACCAAAAACACGAATTAAATATAAGTGCAGATAAATATAACATTAAAAGAAGTATTTTTTTTTACAGTAAGGTTCGCCCTCTACAAGACCAGGAGGCACTCAAGGTAGAAGATTACGTTAAGGGGCAGCTTATATGTACCAGTCAGTTATATTCCATGCGTGATACGCGCTTAGGTGATCATGTATCTTTCGATACATGACTGAGAAGGCAGATTATTTCCTGTAAATGGTTGTCATTTTTGACATCCAAGACTAAAGAAACCGGTCTGTCCTGTTATTTACCCTTGGCTGGGGAGAAGAGGAGGATTTATACCTTTCCCAAGGTTATTGTCACGTAAATGAATGTAATGGACTCGATTGGAATTCGAACTCGGCTCTGCCGATTTGTCAATCCGAGCCGCTATCCATTACTCCACTGTAACTAAAGTAACTGTCAACTCTAGACACGACCACGTTAATATTGTAGTGATCGGAGAAACATCCTTTTGGGAGTCGATTTCACAGGAAGAAGCTGTTCGAGTGGAACTTAAATATGGCAGATGGAATACGCAGGGAATGTGGCTGGTTTGCCACTATGTAGGTGGCATGGGGGGGTCCTAGACGTGGAGGCTGGGCCTGAGGGAACCAAGGAATATATATATATATATATATATATATATATATATATATATATATATATATATATATATATATATATATACAACAAGGTTCACCTGTACAAAGCCAGGGGCCACTTGAGGTAGAGTGTTATGTTAAGGGGTAATTTATATGGATAGGATGGGAAGATAACAGCTGTCTCTCAACTAAGAACAGATTAAGATTGTAGTGACCAGGGAAGCATCCTCTTGGGAGCCTGTTCCACAGAACTGTGGTACTCGGGAAGAAGCTGTTCGAGTGGAACGTATTGTCGCCGATGAAACACGGAAAGAATGTGCTTGGTTTACTACTATGTAAGTGGCATGGTGGGTCCAAGCCGTTAAAGTTAGACTTGGTGGAACGAAGGAATCTAGCTCATCCGAGCACTTTCCATGGAAGTAGCGATAGAGCAATGTAAGGCTCGCCACATCCCGTCTGTGGGAGAGAGTTTGAAGACTGGAAAATAATTCTTCTCCAACAAGGACTCGGAGACGCTTTTGAACTCTATCAGGTTTGGAAAGTGTGGTATGGGCAGCTCCTGCCCGAATATGTCAATTGTACTCCATTTCCAGGTAGAGGTACGCCAAAAATCGTCATATCATCGGTATAGATGTTTATATATGATCTGAGTGTATTCTTAGGTACATAATTTATATAAATCAGAAAGAGCTCATAGAACTGAACACTGGAAAACGCCTGTGTTGACTGCCATTGCCTCGGAACACTGGATCTACCTGTTAGGAAGTATTTTATAATTGAGAAAACCCTTTCAGCGACTCCATAACTGGAGAGCTTGTGTAGCACCACTAATCCTCGAATTCTACTAAAACCGGAAGTTTTGGTTTTCGTAACTGTCATGCTATACACACAAGTAATTTTCATGAGTTAATATAAAGTAAAATGAAAAATAAAACGACGAGAATTCTTAGCGACTAGTTTTAACACGTAAATTTCACGGTTTTGCAATTTAAATTTTCTGATGAATCTTAATTCTTAAATTAATGATTGAATAATCTCATGGCCAGTTCTACGACAATAAAATATCTGTAGAAATTCTCCTATCGTATCGTTAAATATTTGAGCTTAACAACTTTAACAAAATATTGCAATGGCTATCATTACTATAAATATAATATAAAATATATAATATATGTTTAAAATATATATATATAGAAACAGTTGCAAATGAAAAAAATAATAATGTACTTTTATGAAAGTATTTATTTATTTGTATATATATTTGATATTTCAGATTGGCCTCAATCTTTCTTCAGAAATAACTGTTTGTGTACAAGTAGCGTCCGTCGCGAGATGCGGACGTCACGTGATATGGAACGAATATTCCTAACGTAAATCTAACTGTAATAATATCTTAGATGTTGTTTAAAAAAAATAAATAAATAAAATAAGAAAAAACAAAATTTAACAATATCTAAAAAATGTTTAACTATTGAAATATTTATAAAGATTTAAAATACCCAAGTCTTTATTTAACCCTAGTTTATATGTATTTAATTTTAAGATATATAATATATATAATAATTAAAAGGAAAACAGACCACTTTAAGGTATCATTATAATAATTTATTTCACCAGAGTCCTTTTAAAGGACACCGGATCATCAGATAGCACTTCCAAAAATGAAATGAAACGAAGAATGAAATTAAAAGATCAATTTTAATTTCATTTTTCGTTTCATTTCATTTTTGGAAGTGCTATCTGATGATCCGGTGTCCTTTAAAAGGGCTCTGGTGAAATAAATTATTATAATGGTACCTTAAAGTGGTCTGTTTTATTTTTAAATATTAGCTCTGGATTTACATTGAGCTCTCAGGATTTCATCCTCCTTGGGATTACCCATACTGATTACCAAGTTCTTCATAACTTAATATATATCATATATATATATATATATATATATATATATATATATATATATATATATATATATATGATATATAAAAATATGTAAAATACATAATATAAATATAATATAAATGCTGGTCGCTATATTAAGAGGTGAAAAGATTTGGAATTGACAACTTTTCCCGTTCACTTCCCTTTTTTGTTTCTTTCATTCATTTTCTCACCGGAGATTTTCCCCCTTTTTACACGCGATCAAAACGGAATAGTCCATTATTCATGAATTATTAACAGGCCGTAAGGAACTTATGAACTGTGGAAGGTAGGGATAGGCACAATTTAAAAAGGAAAGACGAAAAGACAAAGCAATTGGATAATAAGGAAACACTTAAATTAAATTCCTCAATAATTGTCCAGTTAACAGACCATAGATGTAAAAAATAGTAAGAACATATTTTTCTAAAATAAATATATAAAAAAAGATAAAAAAAACAAATCAGAAAATGTATTATTTTTTGTTTTATTTATTTCTTTTTTACAAAATTTAAGACTCGGGAGCCACTCATGGTAGTGAGTTTCAGTCAAAATCGTAATGGTAAATGAAGTGCGTGATATGAATGGAAGGGAAGGTGGCAAGAAGTAAAGATTATGAGGATAAGTAGGATAGATAAAGATTGACGCTTGATTTGAGGAGGTCAGGAAATTATGTGTTTAGGGAATTAACAGTGTGGGATCTATTTCAGAAAGTGGTGGTTATTGGGGAAAACGTTGACTGAATTAAACTTCCTTCTTACATTTGGAACACAAGAGAAATGAGACTGATTCGAGTCCGTGGAAGTAGCATATCATGTCCTAGCTTTAAAGGTCTGAACTAATAAAACTAAACAATTGAGTTCATCTATGTGGAAATAGCGATGAGATTGCAGTGTTGTGTCTGGGAAAGCATTATAGAATGGCAAATAAGTATTCACGCGGGTGCTTACTCCATAAAGTAGAGGATCTTCGAATAAGCTGCTTGAATAAAACTTTATCGTTAAAAAATTCGGAGGAAATGAAGCTGGTTCGAATCCATGGAAGTAACATTGGCTGTCCCAGCTGAAAAGCTGATGGAGTTAAAGAATGAAATTAATCTGAACATTTGTTATGGAAATAGGAAGAGAATAGTGTTAAATTTGTGACTTTACGCTTGTGTGGAAAGAGGCTGCAGAGTGTAAAATAATTCACCCGGTTCCACAAGACTACGTAAATATTTTTGAACTATCAAGGCTAGGAAGCAATGATTGAACAGCTCCAACCCAGTTACGTCAACTCAACAATCCTCCATTTTTATCGAATCTAGTCATTATCTAGATGGGGGATCAGTTGGGAATACAAGGTTCTGTAAACATGGGTGTGTGGGTGGTGCAATGGCTCGGGCTTTTTCAGTGGAGAGCCAAGTTCCAATTATAAGGCTGGAAAATAAGGTTTGAGCTGCACCAGCTCTAATATATTAGCAATCTGTGGATTCTGAGCTTTATATAATGAAATGTTCTATATGATCATGTACCAAATATTTTAAAGATTTACCGTAATTCCCTACGTATAATACGCATTTTTTCCTAAAATTAATAAGCAAAATCACGGGTACGTAATATGCTCAGCTACAAAAAATCATTAAAAAATTGCCGTAAAATAAAATAAAAATTATCATAAAACTAAATTAGAATAATATTATTCTTTGTTTAAAAACATATTTTTAAAAATAAGAGTAGGAAACGCTGAGAGGTAATTGGAGAGATACAATTTATAGGGTTTGATTACCAAACAAGGGGTGCGTATTATGCGTGAATAAAAGAATTTATCCATAATTTCAGCACAATTTTAGGTGTGCGTATTATGGATGAAGGCGTATTATACAGGGAGAATTACGGTAATATAATTTTGATAATAAAGCAAAAATTACTTCAACTTGTCTTTTGATATTTATTCAGCACATCAAATTGGTGATAGAACATGGGAAGGAGCCATTCTCTGTAGAGAGGAGCTGGTTGGCTTTATGTTTTTTTTTTTTCATTCGTTTGTAATGAGTCTCAATTTCCAGTCCCTGGTACAGGTGTGAAATTTGTAATTATCTCATAATAGAAACGGGCGTCATTCTGGATATTTCTTTGAATCTTGTAACAAATTAAATAAATGTCTAATCTAAAGAGATCATTACACAACATCATTGCCCAGAATTCATGTCTCAGACAGATTACAAGAGTTGCCCATGGTATTAGGTTGGTGCAAAAATAATGTCGTTTTCTCACATAGTAACATATGTGAGAAAACGACATTATTTTTGCACCAACCAAATAAGAGGTGTGGACTTATAAAATTCCAAACTTATAAAATAAACTGATATGTTTCATAATATTATATGTTTCATATATATATATATATATATATATATATATATATATATATATATATATATATATATATAAATATGTAATGAAAAACAAATCACTTTAATGTACCATTACGATAATTTATTTCACCTAAATCCTTTTTTAAGGATTCAGGATCATCAGGTAAATCTTCCAACAACGAAATGAGAAAAAAAATGGGATTAGAAATTATGTAATGAAAAACAATATATATATATATATATATATATATACATACATATATATATATATATATATATATATATACACATACATATATATATATATATATATATATATATATATATATATATATATATATATATATATATATATATATATATATACAATTATTTATTTGACAATTATGACATAAATATGTCGCAAAATCACCACAAAAATCCTCAGGTATGGAAATAGATTTGTTCTTGTTTTTTACAAATCTATTTCCATACCTGAGGATGTCTGTAGGAACAGACGAAAGCTTGTAAAAACTTAAAAAAGACCTTATGAAACTGGAATTTATAAACAGGGATCATATCATTCATATACAGGTTCGGGGTTAGTGTAACTTATTGAAATTGTTTGCGAAGATGTATTCTCGCCATTTAAATCATTAACCTCTATATTTGTTTATTGTATGAATGATTCATGTAATTATAAGTTGCACAGCACCTATAATCGATATATATATATATATATATATATATATATATATATATATATATATATATATATATATATATATATATATATATATAAGTGTGTGTATGTAAAGTAAGTAACGCTAATTTTTCTCTCACTTTCACGGGTAAAAATATAAGAGAAAGAAACTGAAAATGCAACTGGAGTCTTTAGGAATATTTATTTCCAGTAATCAATATTTCCATTATAATCTTTCTGCTCATGTCAGCTGAGAGTGTTATCCGGCGAAGGCGCAACAAGTCACTCTCATAGATGTTTGTGCCAGACATACTAACGGGTTTTAAGGAAGGGGTTTTTCAGGTGATTAATAGATAGACGTTTCGTTTTGGAGGCGTTAAAATTAACAACCCATTCCTTTCTCTATTTAGCAACAGGCACTCTGTCATTCTTTTTTTTTTTTTTTTAGATCAGCTGCCAATTTGGCCTTATCGAACTTTTCAGATTTTCTATCAAGACAAGAGTAAATGGTTGTGCCAACTGCATAGGTATCAAGTTGAGAACTGATTTCATCAATAAGGGAATTGTTGAAAATTAAGAATAAGGTAGGTCCAAGGAAAGAGACCTCGGGTACACCTGTATTAATACAAAAAGATCTAGAATTGTGGCCGTTCAAAAAAGCTTTCAATTTACGATTTGACAAGAAAGACTGAAACGTTATTCACATTGTTCGGACTGTTGTTCTCAACTTTATTGTCATGTTTATAACGTTTCGGCACACTTCGGCCTTCTTCAAGTGACTGGAATGTCGAACTGAAGCCTTTATTTTGTCCATTTGTGTAAAGTGTTCTAATTCAACGTGCCATGCCTCTTCAGGGTGTCCCAGCTATCTACCTTTACCTAAAATCTCCAAGTAACCAGGTGTTAAAGTCACAACTGTTTGATTCAAGTCACTGGATCCAACCAACGCTTTTATCCACTGATCCATGAGTTCAATCACCCGAAGAAGGCCGGAGCGTACAATGACGAAACGTCGTGAATATGACACTATAGTTGAGGACAACAGTTCGACCAATGTAAATAATATAAATAATTATAATTATTCATCTCAGAAATACAGACAGTTCAAAAATTTGTCCGCAAATAACCTTTCAACTTGTGAAGAAATCGGATTGTGAAATGCTTTCGAGATATTTAAAGCAACTCCCCGATTCGGGGTATTTATGTAACAACTACTGTAAAAGACGCATGAGCACGTGGCCGGGTGGCTAGATCAAACGTGGGTATTGAACAAACACAAATATACCTGAGTAAGCGTCTGCAATAAGGATTGGCTAGCCGCCCGTGGAGACAGGTATCCTCGAATACGAGTAGCCAGCTATATCAGTAAAAGACGCACAACGTTGCCGCATCTGTGCAAGAGTATGTAAGACTGTAGCAGGACTAAAAAGCCACATCCAAACTTGAGGATAGATTAAGCGATGGCGTTGCTCCAAATTATGTCACATTGATGCCAGTACTACATCATGTATGATTGGGTTATCGGCGACTAAACGAGTTCCCCACCAGTTTCCCATTCAGTAGACACCCAATCGGATAACAAACTTGTCAAGGGGCAGATGAAAATTTTAATGGGAGGAACAGCCATCTATCACGAACACGTGGATATCGAAATACCTAGGTTGATATCCAGGCACGCGGTAGCCACATTTCAATAAGGTATCAAACTGGGGAAAGAAAAGTTCTGATGTAACACCTGTTTCTTGAAAGCATTCAATGAAGTTGACTGATTCTCCGTTTTCGGTATATGCTGTCCTTGCATACAGTATGGGATTTACCCAGTGCAATGTCATTTAACATTTTAACAATTTCATGCATTGGTATTGCTTGATATCGTAAGTTGAGATCATGTAATGCTGATACAGGACAGCAAGAGGTTAGTCACCATTTTTAATCGGTATCACGCCATGGAAATCTCTAAGACACAAGGATATGGAAGACTTAGCTGATGTTGCTACATGCCTTACTTCTTGCCTATCTCACACTGCAATTTTTTTCTAAGCTCTATACTAAACATTAAATCTGTTACGAAAAAAGAACTAAACAAAATGAACACAAAACGATCAGCTTTAAAAAAGGACTAGTAACTGGAAAAACCGAATGAAAAAAGAATTTTAACAACAAACACTTTTTCACACCCGACCCAGTTCTGCGGAATCAGAATCAACGTTGAGTTTAAGCAAGCGAATGAGCCAATTGGAGCCAAGTGCCGTGCAGATTTAAATTTTTCTCACTTGTGACGAATGCAGCTATCGATATTTTTTTGCATGCTAGCATGCTAGTTAACATTCGTGTCAGCCAGCTATTGGCTCTCATTCTGGTCAGTACAAAATTGCCGCAAACTAGATGAAAACTACCGTAGAAGCATGAAAAAATCTATTATTCCACTATCGATGGGAGTTGGGAAATGCAAAGTTGATCTTGGCCTTGCCGCTAACTTGGAGCATGTACATGTAAATTTTGGTGCAAATCCGTCGAAAATTTCAGCCGCGCATTCGTTACACACACATCTCACACACATCCTGCCTTTCATATATATATATATATATATATATATATATATATATATATATATATATATATATATATATATGTGTGTGTGTGTGTTTGTGTGTGTATGATATTATAACTGAAAGAATTATTTGAAAATGCTATCTATATTAACAGTATTGTACAAAGAATATTATTTGTAAGTTACGCTGTGTACTAATTGTATATCTCAGGCAGTATTAATTGTAAGTACTATCTGTTAAAGGTATTGAGCATACAGTGTATATTGTAAACACTTTGTGTGCTAATTTTGTCAAACTTAGACTTCCATGCTTGCAAAAAATGACAACTGTGAAAAGGAGTGTTTTTCAATTGACACCGCTTTTATTTTAACTACCTTCACTCCCTCGGCAATTTTCATTATTTTAAATGTGATGATTAGAATTTCAATGAAATCTAAACATATGAAAGTGAATTTGTACTTTTTTACTTCTTGAGAATTAACAACAAATATAACAATTTATGTGATTGTTTATTCACCCTGTTTATTTATTATATCATTTATTGAAATCGTTGTCAAAACATTGGCTAATCGTCTGTTGATTCGAACTTTATAAAATGGTAAATAATAAGGATTTAGTTATAATTGGCTCATATATTTTAATAATTTAGTAAATGTTTATAACCTTTTTGATAAAAAATTGTTTTCAGATATATTTTATACAAATTGGGAAATAAGTATTGCATTACATTAGTTTTAATTGTATTAGTTTTTAGAATGTTGTAAATATAAAATTATTCTTGTAAATAAACAATCTAATAAAGAAATAGTGTTTAATATTTTTGTTGTAAATTCTCAAGAACAAAAAGAATAATCTATATATTCACATTCATCGTATTTAAAAGTTTTATTACAATTTTAATAATTTAATAAAAAGTAAAAATTACGAAGGAGTGAAGGTAGTTAAAATAACAGTGGTGTCAATGAAAAAAAATTCTTTTGACTATCGAAGGTTCAAGTTTTGCCTAATTTTATCCCCCAGGCAGCATTACAACCTCTAGTATTTGTATTCACCAGGCAAAAGAAGTTGTTCTAATTTTATTAATCAGGCAGCATTAATTTTAAATCATCGCTGTATAAACTGAAATGTATTGTCCAAAGATAATTAATTGTAAATACGCTCACAGTTACTTTTTTTTGCCAAGACAGCATAAATAGTAAATAATCTTCCTTGCTTAATAAGTTCGGATAAGATTAAATTCCATTTTTTGTGAATGTTCTTATCACCTCTATCCAGTTATTACGATCCCTGCAATTAAAAGTTATTTACACCTCATGCCGACTCCCTCAGTTTATGTTAAAATAGAAGGCTCTATAATTAGGCCACACTTTCAAACTAAAGAAATGTCTACTGGTCTCTGTTCATTCGTTCTTTTCCGACCTATTAGACACAGAAGAGGAATATTTATAGCCACTGTCCAACAAAACATTGATCAGTGTGACATAAGGTATGTACAGTTATCTCCCTTGTCAGAAGATTTTTTTCGTCATGGTCAGCTGCATAAAAAGTTAACTCTTTACAAAAAGGCAAGAATATTGATTAGGGAATTCGGATATACTCAAGGGAAGAGTTAGAATTATTCATCTAAGTGAAAAGGTGTAACATCTCGATTTAGAAAAAGAAAAGAAAACTCTTATGGTGGAATCATTAAAAACAAATCGTCCGTACATTGCATAATTTTTACGAGGAGGCAATGAAATGCTTTCGGCACACAGCATTTCCTTCTAGTCTAACAAAATGATCAAATGTTAGAATTGTTTTAGAAGGATTGGGTCGAAATTTTTATAGTGCTTCCTTATATCGCAGTAGATTGCAATAATTTTCTATTTTATGGATTCTCCTTGTAATATCATATTTATTAATGGGACATAACCAAAAGAAATCGTAAGTATAGGAAATTACATTGCAAGCACACACACACACAAATATATATATATATATATATATATATATATATATATATAGGAAGAGGTTATAGTTCTTCAAATCAGAGAAATATGTATAATTTAAATAGAAGAGAGAAAACGTAGATTTGTTTCGGTTATAATTATCTAAAAATATATATTGTACTTTACTTTCCATAATTTTGATACACGCGTTTCCGATCCCGCGACCTTCATCAGGCAAAGAGTGGAAAATAAAATAAATATCGAAAATAAAGTAGAATATATATTTTAAAAAATCGACAATATAACAAAAAACGTTTGCGCTTTCTCTCTCATTTTTAATATATATATATATATATATATATATATATATATATATATATATATATATATATACATACATATATATATACATACATATATATATACATACATATATATATACATACATACACGTATGTATGTATTGTTAAATATAACAGAAAACAAATGTTTATTATGTTTGATCATGAGCCGTTCTAAGTCCGAGATTTATTTAATATATATTTAATATATTTAATATATATATATATATATATATATATATATATATATATATATATATATATATATATATATATATATTCTGTTTATACGTTATTTTTATAGATAAATTTAAGGAAATGCTCATTTTATGATAAACATTATCAATTAATACTGTTTATTATAAACAGAGCATTTACTTAAAAAATTGTATCTATAAAAATAACGTATAAACAGAATACATATATATATATATATATATATATATATATATATATATATATATATATGTATGTATGTATATATTTCATTTAATACGACAGACAATGTGCTTTTATTTAGTTTTCATACAATTTCTATATACATATACAATTGTATA
>OZ010591.1:58478521-58518521 GCA_963932145.1 Acanthosepion lycidas | reverse complement strand
ACACCTATGCAGCTCTTGTCTGAGAGAGATCGGGTCAGACGTGTTGATAAACGAGCGATGGCGTGTCCGACATGATTATTTATGAATTTGTTTTCGTCGCGAACGCAGTTCCCTGCGGGCTATTTGATTTCCCTATGGGATATTTAAATTCCCTGTAGGGCATTTATTATCTTCGCGAACGCAGTTCCCAGTTGGGTATTTGAATTCAGAAATAATGTTGGCCCTATCTAGGTATGATTTTGTCGGTGGGCTGTTATTGTTGAGGATGAGTTTGATATTTCTTTTCATCGTTTCACCCAAGAAAGGCGATAAAGCCACTAAGGCGGAAGAGGTGAAAGAACAATAAAAAGTACAGGAATCATAAAGACAAAAGATGACGATTGACTTGATATACTTGATAGGAAAGCAAGAAAGAGAGAATAAACAATTAGAATATAAATTAGCGCTACTTTTAACAATTTAAATATGATGAGACCTAGCTGTAGATCTAGTACTCACAAAGTCGAGATACCAAAGATGATAGCACATGAGAACAATTACCGTGGGAATACTTGCAGAAGACCCTGAGGGACGCTACGTTACGGCGGTGGGAAGATGAGTGAAGCTGAGATGCCAGGTCGGAACCGATAATATTGCGGATTATTCAGTGTTTCTTTGTTTTACAGAATCTCAAGATACATAGCCGAAACAGTAATCCTGATGTGGTAACGAGATTCAATGTATGTACGGACGGTCGATTTATAATAGTGCAAAGTATTCGGGTGAAAAAAAAAAAATTATCCGATTCAACACAGTGAACCAACTTTCTTAGAAGAAGGCTTAGAAATAAGATATGAACAGTCCAATTCATATTAGCGGAACATATTAGACCGAGAAGACGCAACATGTTATGCTTCTAGGGGTTAGCATCAGACATAGCTGAGGAAAGGTAAAAACGTTTCTCTATGAGAGAATTTTGACACGATACTGGAAAAAAGTCGACAATATATCCACTAACGAGTGAAGATACTAAACTCAAAAACTAACAAAGAAAACACACACACACACACACACACACACACACACACACATATATATATATATATATATATATATATATATATATATATATATATATATATATATATATACACAAGTGTCAAGATATAAATAAAACCCATTGATTATAGCACTGAGATGTAAGATAATTTACGTCCAAGCCCAATGATCCAAACAATAGGAAAACTAAAAAGAAATTAGTCCTCACTCACTTATAACTATTCATACAACTTTCGTTGAAATTTCGGCGAAATTCTCTGTGTATTCTGGAGACGCAACAAAAAAAATGTGCTGAATTGCTACATAATATCTAATCCCCTCTATGTCAGTGAATGCTGGCAAATCTCACAAAAAGAAGAAAAGACTTTAGGCAAGGGAAGTTCTAACAACGGATAAATTTAGAAACAAAGTGAGTGCCCGGCCACTTATATTTATTTTTTAACCGCGTTCACTACAAACCAGGCAGTAAAGCCACAGATGCGCAATGGGATTACTGGATGTGAAAGAGTTAGAAACATTGTTAAGGAACGAGGACATAGGAAGGGTAATCAGGACGACAGCAGATAACGATTGTCGTTGCTTTAAAGTTTTTGCAGGTTAAAGCAGGCTTGAAAGCATGGGACCGGAAAGGGCTTTCCACAAGCAAGAAGAGCTTTAAAAGAAAGTGTTAGCATAGAATATACAGTTACATCTAGCTACCTCAACTGTAAATTGATGAGACCTCGTCGCTAATCAGGTACTGCGCTTAAATTGCAAAGCGCTCATCTGAACAATTACCATGAAAGTATGTATAGTAAAGGAAAAGGGTGGTAACATTATGGCGATGGGAAAGTTATTGAAGCCGAGACATCAGATCGAGGCTAATAATATTGTTGATTCTTCTTTAAATTTTATCAAGTTGTATATAGATAGCAGGATCTCGGGGTTATATGTGGTAGCAATATTCTAAGTATGGACGGATGGTAGACTTTTTTTATATGTAAGATAGATTCTAGAGAGAAAACCGCCTAGCGCGACACAGTGAACCAAACTTCCTGGCAGCTGACCTAGCAATAGATTCAATATCGTCTGTTCACTTCATGTCAGCCAAGAACGTTAGCCCAAGAAGGTAAAGCGAGACGCTCTCCTGAAGGTCAGCATCAGTCATGCCGATAGAGGCAGAGAGGATTCTCTCAAAGGATTAATAATGAGCAGTTTTGGTTTTGGAAGCATTAAAATTAACAAGCTATCTCTTGCTCCATTTAACAACAGATTGAAGGTCGTTTTGGATATGAGCTGTCAATTTGACCTTATCAAACTGATCATATTTACTATCGAGTTAAGAGTAAATGGTTGTATCATCAGCATAGAAAACAAGTTGAGAGCTGATGCCATCATGAAGGTTCTTAATGAAAAAGATAATAACAAGGTAGGACAAAGGAGTGAACCTTCGGTGACGCCCACCTTCGTAAAAAAGGAATTAATATGGTATCGAATGCTTGAAAATCTCCGAACAGATGAAGAATAGACTACCAACCAAGATTCTAAGAAACAAAGTAAAGAGTGATAAAATGCGATGTAATACATAATCGCTTATATGTCAGTGAATGAAAGTCAATATTCTCACAGATAAATATTCTATGTGTCGTGTCTCTTCAGGATGCTGGCGGTCATGGCTCTTGACAACTTCCTGTCCTTTGCGGTTCTTTAAAGTATCAAGCTCTGTTTCATCTTCAATCGAAAATGGAACGTTCCAAAAATTTCGGTTCAAGATGAAACAGAGCTTGACACTCTAATTAAATTTAATTATAAAAATTAAATTGAAGTTTTTAGCTCCTATTTTTGAAACATGAGAACTTTTATGTAGAGATGGAATCATATTTTTTAAAAATAATTATAATATATATATATATATATATATATATATATATATATATATATATATCGATTGACTCTCGACCTGAAGAGGTAAATATTGTGGGAGCATCCTCTATTATATATATATATATATATATATATATATATATATATATATATATATATATATATATATATATATATATATATATATATATAAATGTATGTCTGTGTGTGTGTGGACTTTGTAAACGTATACCAAAGAGCCAATTAATCGTAACTGATATAGGCTATAGCAGTTATTCATTGTTAGCCTGTAAAGGCAGGGCTCGGAGCAGCCTTGTTCTTGCTATTTTGAAATGAGTTCAAAATTAATTAGGCTCCTAGCAATTAAGAACTGAAAATATTTTATGCATAACAACGAATCTTGTAAATCATGACTGCTGTCGTGAGTTCGATCGTTGCCAGCTACTTAACATTTGCAGCCTTATGCTAGCTTCAGCTAAGAATAATACCCAGGGTGTTAGAAATGTGCAGTGACTAATATCCAGTCTCTCGAACTAAATTGCTAAAGTACTCGGCTCGATACCCGATATTCATAGCTTTACGTTACACTTATTAACGCTTCCGCTGCTGCTGACATACTTATACACCATCGCGAAACTAAAACTTCCTGTTGTCGACATCTATGTACGTTTACAAGCCACCGTGAAATGTTGGTTCTTGCTTTCATAATTTAAACTTATTGGTGCTTGGAACTATTTCCAAACTAACGTAGATATTCATTAGCGTTCATTAGAACTTCTTTTGTGACATGCTTTTATTTTATAGGTTGATGGGTCATGTTTAGTTTTGATCTTCAGGGCATCCTATCGAAAACAAAATGGCAGCGTCCAACAAATATCGCTGTCTTTAGATTCATTTCATTCCACTAAATAGCAATTTCCTATTTTTCCTGAAAATGGGCCAGCACGGCAAGAAAACAGTGCTATAACAATACATCTGTGAAAGTATAGCTTAGTCTGTACTGCAAGGCGTCCTATAGAAAATAAAATGTCGGCGCACATGTGAAATCTCAGCCATCGTCATTTAGTTCAGTAAATAGCAATTTCGTATTTTCCTCAAGGCGGACCAGCGCAGCCAGGCAACAGTTCTATAATAATACAGATGTGGAAGTATAGCTTAATCTGTACAGCAAAATGTCCTGTTGAAAAGAAAATGGCGCGCTCATCAGAAATTGCAGATAACGTTTTTATAATTATTTATTTCCATTAAATGGCAATTTACCTTTTTTTCCCCAATACGGACCAGCACAGTCAGGAAACATTGCTATAATAATGCTGCCGTGAAAGTATGTATATTTCTAGCGTAATTATTACTTGTATATGAATACCAAAACTGAACAGTAGAAAAAAGAAAGAACATCCACTATCAATGTTGCACAAGGCATTTCTCTCTTAGAGAGTAGAGTAAACATTTGACCAGGGTTACCTGGGGTTTTCCTTCCGGATTCCTCCGGAGGGATTAGCAAAGGAGGAAAATGTCTTTTTCCCGTCGGAATAGATGCTGCGGTTATAGTATCTGTTCCGTGCCGGAGGCCTTCTCTACCCCCTTGCGCCTCCGATCACCGTTGCGTATCATCTGTTACAAAGCGGTGGTAAAAAAACGATCTTATGTGACAATCTGACTGGTGAGTGGTCAAGGTAAATCTTGAGTAACCACTTGACCATATTCATGAGGTTCAAGTCCTTGATCACTTTCGTGAGGTTCAAGTCCTCGAGTTTTATCCCCAGCTTTATCAATAATATGTAAAATTAAATATATAAAAATAGAATGTACCACTCAGGTTTACACTGAACGACCGATATTTAGTCACTCTGGGGATGGAGAAGGAATTAGTGCAAGTGTCTCATTTGAGTCAAGCAGAAAATGACGAAAAACGACACCCATAGAAAGAAAAAAAAAAGCAGAAATCGGAGATGAAGGCGCATGCGTTGTGAAGGCAGACAGCTGATCCATGACGTCATCAGCAACTCTGACTCGTACAGAGGAGAAATTGATGGATTTGTAGCCGGATTTATGTTTCTGAAACTGCTGTTGCCGCTACAATACACCAAGCGCCAAATTCTAAAAAAGAATCTAACCGTCTGTCTATCGAATTCTATCTGCGTCTATTTTGACAAGATGATCAAGCTAGTTGTCTCACCAATCCAAAAATTACCGCATCGTAAGTTTAGTCATTTTTGTATGTAAGTGTGCGTTCTCAAGAACATCGCGCATGCGTGGGTATATATAGGCGCCTACGGTTGAGTATTTGTCACTATTTAATAAACTTAGTCGAGTATCGCATTTGTTGCGGATCTAAGTCAAGATCAAACTCCCTATAATCCCCGATAGAAGCTGTTATTTAAAAAGCTTAACCTCGTATTACATAAGCTCACATGTAGGCGGTATGGGACTCCCAGTGACAAATATTTTTCTTATATTCTTTTATTTCATTTCACCCAAAACAAGGCAAAAAACCCAGTAAGACGCAAGGGGTTACGGTGTGTTAGAGTTTGGTTTGGTTTGGTTTGGTTTGTGCATATCAACACACTGGATCATTTAATGCCGAAATATAATGATTTCTTTCTAAATAAATCCTTGTATATCTACAGTTAAAAATGTTCTTTTAAATAGTAAGACTGCTGTTAGTAATGGTGATATTTTAATTTTATTTTTGGAATCAATTTAATTTCTCTTCTGTGAATATGGAATATGTAAAGTGAATTACTACTTTGAAAAAGATTATTTTAAGTTAGTTAATTGGTAGTCTTTACCCACCACAGAAAAACCCTCCCTGACTGGTTCCCAAATCTTCGAGAGCGCCTCGATTACATCTGACTGGTCTCACGCTGTCCACTGACATGAGTTGGAATAAATACATTGATTCAATACCTTTATCTAGCGCAAGGAAAGTTGATTCTCTATGTCGTGCCAGAAAGTTTTTCTAGCCTGAGTCCATCCTTCAAATCTATAAATCATCCATCCGTCCTTGCATGGAGTATTGCTATCATATATGGACTGGTGCTCCCGCTGCACGTCTTGAGGTCCTCGACAAAATCCAAAGACGAATATGCAAAATAATAGGTCCTGATCTGGCATCTCGTCTACAGTCGCATTCTCACAGACGTGCCATGGCTTCCCTCTGGCTCTTCTACAAGTATTTTCACGGCAACTGTTCCGACGAGCTACTTTCACTGGTTCCCAGACTGCATGAATTTAAGCAAGCTACCTGGCTCGCATCTCAGTCCTAACCTTTCCCTGTCAAAACGATTAAATATAACTGTCTCTTCTATTCAAACAGCTTCTTCTCTCGCACTTCTCGTCTGTGGAACTCCCTCCCCCTGATTGCTCCTCCGATAATTATAATCTTTAAATATTCAAGTGTAATATCAATCGACATCTGATACCTTGATTTTGTTCACCGTTCTTCTCTGTATCCTTTCCTCAAATTACTCTTGTTCTCAATCCTCTGTAACCCCGTGCGTACTAGTGGCACTCCCGCCTTGCTTGGGGTGAATTGCTTTAAAAAAAATATTTTAAGGCGATTGAATTAAGATTGCTGCGGTTTGTCATTATGGATGAAATATCAGAGTAAGCTGTAGCTTAATGTGAAAATCAGTCTAAGAGAAGGAAAACTGAATTAAAAAATGTGGGAAATCAACGGGAAAACATTCCAATATATTTCCTAAGTGGTGATGATAATCAACAGATAATAATGTAAAGACATATGTGAACATTCATGATCGTCTACGTCCTGAAGGGGATTGATATTTGATGGATACAATCTGTTTGGAATGACTGCTAAAAACCTCTTTCACTCCATATTTATAAACAAATCCTACAGATGCATGATGGGATCTCTTCCTAAACAATAAAAAAAATTAAACAATATTAGTCCCATTTGAATTTTATATACTGATTGATTCGTTTTCAACGATTTATGAACCTTTTGAAAGTTATTTAAAGCCAAGAATTACTTCATATTGTGAAATTTTGTTTTTGAGATAATAATGGTTTTAGTGATACAAGTCTTAGTAATTAACCCATAGATGGGGTATTTGCGTATAAGTGAATATAATTAAACCAACGGTAGTTGGAACTCAGCTGGCCGATTAACAATTCTTAGTTATTGTCAATTACACCACCCGCACATCCAAGATTACAGCACCTGGTATTCCTAAGCGGTCACTCATCTAGGTACTGACTAAGGTCAACGTAACTTAACTTCAGTGATCGTACGGGAATCGGAGCTTCAACGAGATGTGGTCGTAAAGCCGCAGGTTTTTTTTCTTTCTTACCTTGGTCAAATCTATAACTACTTGACTGTATCCCTTTTGCGTATGAACTTCATTCCTACTTTGGGAACCTTATGCTTTCTGACTGTCTTAGATTTGCTTGTTTTTTTACTTGTATTATATTATATATATATATATATATATATATATATATATATATATATATATATATATATATATATATTGTCTCGTATTATTTTGATCTGTTCTTTTTTATTTCTCTTCTTATTGTTTATTGAGAGTTTTGTCAATTATGCTTAACCTTGGCCAATTATTCTAGATAAAAAGTGAAAACAGCAAAGCATAAAACATTCGGTGGTATTATAAAAGAAAGTAAAATATTTACCGATAGAATACGAATTAAACAGTAAACAAGGCGGCTAAGACTAAAAATATATTCGAAAAGATATCATCCAAGCCAAATTTGAATTTCCCATCTCGAAATAAATGACCGTTCTGAATGAAATAACAAACAATTGTAAGAGCACTATTTTTTTTCAGACTGATTTTATCTCTTGCGTTCCCGATGCAATAGAGTGAATACATTTTTTTTTTAGATATCTAATTTCAGTTGTCGGCAGGATTTGAAATTCAATTTCTAAAAAAATAAAAGCCAAACAATAGAAAATATTTATATCCTTTGCATTAGGTTTATTTTCTGGAAAATCTCAAAGCTGGAACCGTGAATACAATTACACTTCTTCCTTCGTAAGATTTCGAGCTAGCAATCGAATTGGCAGACAACCAATATTTACTGTGAGAATGGGACCCTCTTTTATACTGATATGCGAGTGTTTAGGTAGCGTAATGTCTATCAGCGTGGATAGTGGAATCAGTCGATTTCGAATTTGTCTGTTGCGTTCACTTTTGCACTGAAACTCTTGGGAAATGAATCCATCAGTCCCGATGGGATTTTGTCTCTGCTCACCTGTACACCCGACCAGTTCCCTCCACACTGTAAAGCTGGAAAGGTATTCACTCATGCGTAGCTTGTTTGGGGGCAAGTAGACAAAGTCAAACCACAGCCAGTGTCCTCCAATTTGCAATTTGAAGATTCACGGACAATCGGCCATTGATTCCAACGCGGAAATGGCCATTGACTTCAGTCTTGGAAAAGAATTGATAGCGTGAAATCACTGTATTGTCTACATACGTTGCTACAGAAACCCGTCTACCCCATTGTGAAGAGGACTGGTATTTGCTGGATACAGTCTGTTTGAAATAAATGCTAAAAACTTCTTTCAACCCATATTTATAAACAAATCTGACAGATGCATGATGGGATTTCTTGTAGTGTGAACGTCCAACTAGGACGTTGACACTACAAGAAAGTTAATTCACCTTTTGACGTTTTTTTTAATCCTGTTGTATGTCTATCTACGCTCCTAATCAGAAAAAAGCCTGGTGGGGGAACCAGTTCAGTTATCGATGACGCATCCACGCGTAAAGTATACATGGCTTCATGGTATCAGTAACTGTCGTAAAGTGACCTGACATAAATTTTCCCTTGCTTATAACAAAGAAGAGTAGAAGACCCCTGTAGCCTTGTTAGTCTAAGTGAGAGATTAGTCGGAATTTTTAAAAAAAGAACGAAATATAGAGAAGATAACGGGAAACTACACCACTATCTTTCCTAAGTAGTAATGACGGTTCAAAAAAGGAATTTGTGGAGAGTTATGCTTGTCTATGGTGATTTCCTAAGCATGGTTTAATGTGGCACAGGGTCTTAAATATAACTGCTTATGACTTGAAAGGACATTGTTATTAAAAACAGTTATGCTGGAGTTGTGGCAAACACAACCCATATCTCATAAACTAAAAATACTACATTGTAACTATCAACTCCTGCTTACCTTTCAATTACATATCAACGTTTTCAAGTTATTTTTTAAAATGGCGATCTGACACGTTAGGATGATTTGTAATTTTGACCTTGCATCTCGACTTTAGTCACTATCTCACCGACGTAACGTGGTTTCTTTTCTACACATATTTTCATGACAACTGCTCTGATGAGCTTTTTTTCCTGGTGACCCGTATTCATTCATTTCAGCGTGCAACTAGATTTGCCTCTAGGTGCCACCCTTTCAATGTTAAAATCTCTAAATGCAACTGCCACTCCTACACCAACAGTTTTTTTTTCTCGAACTTCCTGCCGTTTACTTACTTCCCCGATAACTGCAATCTAAAAGTTTAAATGCAACGCCAATCGCCATCTTCTGTCATCTTGAATCCCTTTGATAATTTCTCCTTGGCTCAATACTCCCTTAACTCAGTCTTTTCTCTCACTTTTACTCTCTGTAACACCCTGCGTAAAAGCGGCATTCGCGCCTTGCTTGGGGTGAAATGATTAAAAAGAAATATTATGTTACTGTCGTCTGATAAGAATGTGAAACTAAATTTGTCATAAACTCCATCAAATTAAAGTCAGCGGAGTCGATTGTATGTAGTTTTGGGTTATTCTTCTAAAGTTCGATTTTCATGTTTGAGAGGACCTGGGAGACTATCCTACTTACCTCGCAGGCTGGTCGTTTATATAACTCCTTGTTATCCAGTTGTCTTGTGGGTGTATATCTTAAATTCACTTCTTTGTTTATTTTGGTGCATGCAACTACATACTTCGAGGCCCGATTCCACATTTGGTGGCTTTGAGGAGACCTTTCAGACCAGTCCGCGGGGTTTCTAGATTTTTTTAATTTTAGGGGTGATACCAAGTACAAAACTCAATTTCATATCTCTTATGTTGAACCCAATACATACTGGGCACACCACAGATCAACTCTTCTTAAATCAAAGGTTCCTGATATTTGCTGCAGTGAATCACACACTACATGTTGTATTTAGGGATGAAATTCAATTATTCGTACTTACCATTGGGTTGTGGATGGAGCTTTTATAGATATTTCCTTGGCTTACAATAGCCTGGAATAACGACACAGCAGAGGGGCGTTTGGTGAATAACTCGCTAAATTAGGAAATTAGTAATCGTTAACAGAGGTGTCAACCTGGAATTGTGTCTCAAATCAAAAACACCTTCAATACAGGGAGTAGGAGACTCACATCCAGAAGATTAACTCATCATTTCTCCCAAGCGAAAGAAGAAGAGAGGATAGCGGGCAGAGTGTCTTACCTCGTGACGAAGCTAATCGAACCCTGGGGAAGTGGCGACGTGCCATAATCCGATCAATTACGGTTTCGTACTGATGGCAGATGCTGGATGTTGTACAGATCCCATGAGGCTGTGGACCTCAGTTGCCAACAAGGGGTCGTGTAGGCTGGTGTCGGTTCCATAAGCGTACAAGCATGGATTGTTTCAGTCGGTTAGCATAAACACGTCATTGACAAATGCTATAAACACCGCAAAACATCCGATCTGCACATCTCATCAAAATACCGCGATAGGGTTATACCATCAGATTATTCCTGTCGACGCGTCAACAGTCTTTTAAAGTAAGTACTAATAGTAATATCAGCTTATTTTTTTTAATTTAACCAAACGGTGGTGGTCAAAACTTTTTAAACACTAATAAAATCAATGATACTTGAACATCAACTAAAATCACTAGGATTTAAAAATTTTGTTTTTAATCATTTCACCTCGAGCAAAGCAATAAAGTTACTAAGACGCAAGGGATTATTGATTTTTAGAGAATACGAAAAATGAAAACACTATTAGGGAAAGAGAACAATAAAAGAACAAAAATTAAGAAGACAGTAGATAATGATTGATATTGCGTCTAAATTTTTGAAGATCACAGGTGAATAGGAGGCAACAAGCCGGGAGCGAGTTCCATAAGCGAGAAGTGTGATAGAAGAAACTGTCAGCATAGAACTTACGGTTAGATCTAGCCATTACAACTATGACGAGAACTTGCCGCCAGTGTAGCACTGCGGTTAGTCTTGATAACATAGAGGAGAGTTAATAATTTGTGGAATCGATACCGCATCGAGTTGGTCCTTTTCCATGGTCTATAGACTATCGTACACGATGTTAGCACCCAACCAATGACTTTTGGTAAGTTAGAGTATAAACTAATCAGCAGTTAAGGGCGATAAATTAACGCTGTTGAAGATGATAGGAAATAGATTCGTGTGAAAAACTTATTAAGTTTCACTATAACAGTCTAGCTGTTCAGAGAACAAAATAGCTTTTTCTGGCACCAAACCTAAGTACTGTAAGTCTTTATCTATCGTGAAATATTAACTAATGTCTATTATGCGGTTCTAATTATAAAGATTTAACGCCAGTCTTGGCTGTTTGTATTTTACCGAAGTAGCAGGCTGTGTATAGCTTCATCTTCCTAATCTAGATTTTCGTGTTTCCTTTTCATTAAACTTATCAGATTAAAATGGATGCCTTTTTCGTGTTTCCTTTTCTCTTCGAAATATTATGATTATGACATGGTAAAGATATTAACGATGGCATATCATGGGTGATAAACGTGCAATTTCTGGTCTGTTTTTGATGAAACTAATATTCGTGAAATCGAAGAAGTGATAGCAGAATGGAAAAGCGATGAAATTAATTTAAAGGGAAGGAAATAAACAAAAGTTAGAAAGTTTGAGAAAAAGTGAAAAAAGAAGAAGAAAAACGAATGAGCGCGAGGGTAGAATTGAAAAAAAAAGAAACGATAAAACAAAAAACGAGGAGAAGAAAAGGGAAAGAAGAAGAAGAAGAAGAGGGAGAAGGAGAAAGAAAAGAAAGCAAGAAAATGGGAAAAAAAGAAGAAAATATGAGGAAGAAGAAAAAGAAGAACATGAAAAAGTACAAAATATTTTTTTAAAAAAGCGAAAAAAAGAGATAACAACAGAAAAGGCAAGTAAGAAAGAGAAGAAACGCAACAATTGAAAAACTTAAGTAAGAATAGAACAAAGGAGAAATAAAAAAAAGGAACATGGGTAAAGATAGATAGACAGATAGATAGATAGATAGATACGAAGATAGATAGATAGATAGATAGATAGATAGATAACCAACAGACTGAAAGAAAGAAAAAAAGAAAGAAAGAAAGAAAAAACAGTTATCGTCTGCTGTCAAGAATTAATGATATACTGAGAACTGTGGGAAGAAAACACCGTGAAAATTAGTGTAAAAAGTGGGGAGAAATGTAAGGTTGTTATTTGACTCCAAAATGTCAGCTTAGATTTTAGGAAAAAATACGAGTAACTCTCTCTTTTTCAGCTTACATGTTTTTCTTTTTTCTTTCATTCTTTCTCGCTATAAACTCGCTGAGTTTTGTGTTTGTGTCGATATTTTATAGGAAATAACCCAATTTGGACTAGAAACGCAGATTTTAACTAGAGGACACACACACAATTTACCAAAATTACACAAAAAATATCTTGAAATACTAAAGAGTAAATTTATTCAATAAAATCGCCATTGGCTTCAACCTCAGTCTCCAGATGACTTTGAAATCTTTTGCAACTCTTCTGGACAGTCAGAGGTTGGGTAATGCTGCCATAATCATTGCATTTAGTTCATCTTTGGTGTTACAAGGAGTTTTGTGGGTCTTTCGCTCAACTGCGGCCCACACATAATAATCAAGGTTATTGCAGTCTGGGGAGTTAGGTGGCTAGATGTAAGGGGTTATGTGGTCGCAGAAATTGTCTGACAGCCATGACTGGATTCTCACGCTTTTGTGGCATAGGGCTGAGTCCTGTTACCATATATAGAGTCTTCCAGCAACCACCCACTTGACCCAGGACAGCACTGTTTCCTAAATACACTTGACGTAGGCCTCCGTGTTGAGCCTGAGTCCCTGTGGGAAGATGAATGAAGGCATGACATTGCCATCCCTAGTGATCACTCCAAACACCATGATGTTGACAGGATATATCATCCAACTCTTTCCGAATCCTCTGCAATGTTCTCAGATTGACAACCAAACACTCTGAAATGTACTGAAGCTTCCGGTACGAATGCCAAGCATTACAGCATGCCGTTTCCAAATTTCTGTCGGGGTGAATTGCGTCATGATGCTCTTTTTCTCACAGACTTTTCCCAACTGACGCTACCATACTGCTCAGGCGTCAAATCAAAAACAAAGAACGCACATGCGCGAAATGAAAATATTAAATGTCGACAATTTACCCATCAAATCTTGAATATATATGAGAAGATATACTGAATATAAATAATATTTTTCCAGCATAATATCCTTCCTCATGAATGGACTTGATACAACGGTGAAAAATTATCCGATAGATAGAAAATTTGGCAAGGAAGCTTTTGAAGTCTTCACAAGAAAAAAATCTACAAAACATGATTCACTTTAAATAGCTGATCACTTGATTTTTAGTTTAGCTCTCTTCATAGAGAAATCAGATTTCCATTTTAATCCCAGTACTGGATTGGCGGTAAGGTCTCATCATTTTATATTTGAAATAGCTGGGTGTAACCGTAAGTGTTAAATAATAGTCTAGCAGACTATTAGTTTTTTTAGAGAATTGTATTTCTCCTCTGACTTTTTCATTTTGACCTTTGAGCTCAGACACAGAAAAAAGAAGGAAGTCGTTTAAAATCGTGTCTGGAAACTTTTCCTCAGTGGGGGGGGGGTAGCAATCTCACTGACTAGTTAGTAATGTACGCATCGACATGTTTAATAAAGTAATAAGTTAAAATTCACTTTATTGATCTCTTCTTTTAACTCCGAACTAAAAAAAAAAAAAAAAAAAAAAAATCAGTTATCAGCGGCCGGGAGAAGATGGGAGAAAAAAGAGAGAGAGAAGACATCCGTATTGTCGCGTCGACTTCATCAACCAAGACCAACGAAGGAGATGCAGCAATGCAACATAATTTCTATCGCACTTCTCACTTGTTGAAATCTCTTTCGGATTCTTGCTTTCCATTCAAGTTCAGAATGCGATTTTTAATCGTTATCTTTTGTCATCTTAATTTCTCTTCTTTTATTGTTCTTGCTCTTTAACGTCTTTCTTTCCTTTTATGTTCTCTCGCACTCAGTAAACCCTGTGTGCTTTGTTGGCTTTCTTGGGAGTGAAATGATATATATTTTAGGGAAAATTACAATATGTTTAATAAATATCACTTTCATATTATTATAAATAGATAAGCTATACACGCACATACATATACTCACACACTCTTCTCCCGCTGGAGTTTTCTGGTTATTCAGGAACGTAAAGCAATAATGAGAATAAATATTGTCCTATTTCCATTTCCTAGGTTAAGGTAAAAAATATACCTTGATGTCGTGTGTCCTATTTTCCTTGTGGATGATGTGAATACTTATTTCTCGACGTAAGTAAAGAATCTGATGGTTAAGATATCGTTGTATCCTTAAAGAGGTTACAAACAGACAAAGGTGGTACTTGAATGAAGAACAGCAACACGCGTGTAGATGAAAGAAAAGTGATTTATTGTGAAAGAGAATACACTATTGAAAGACAGGGAATCGGGTGACAGGCTAGTAATTCCCGAAGCAAGGTTATTTAACATACCTCCCTGCAAGGCAGTATGTGGCACAAGGCCGTTTTTTAATGCGGGGAAAAACCGAACCTGTAGGCTCTGGCAAAAATTCCCCGTAGACCCCGTATAAACGGGTCGGGTAGGTGTCTACCACCCCAGACGGGACTCTGCCCTTCTGCATAGCTTCGTTTGGGTTCCTCTCCGCCTGCAGACAGAGAGTTCGACCAGCAAAGCTGGAGACGAATCTCTAACTAATTGCCGAAGCAAGGATATTTGCCAACCGCCACACGCGGTCAGATGCGGCACAAGGCCGAATTTAACGTGGGAAGTCCGAGCCCGTAGGCTCGGGCAAAAATTCCCCGTAGACCCCATAAAAAACTGGGTCGGGTAGCTGTCTACCATCTAAGACGAGAGTCTGCTCTTTGGCATAGCCTTGTCTGGGTTTCTCTCCGCCCGTAGCCAGAGAGTTCGACCAGTTCAGCTGGAGACGAATCTCCAACTAATTGCCAAAGCAAGCTTCCAGTTATATCCTGTGCTCACTCTATATAGCTACTGATATTGTCACTCCACATAGACGATATGGGGTGTAGGACATTCCATTACAACAAATATCTACAAGTTAGTCTCCAGTGAAGTTGGGTGGATATGGAACCCAAGGTTTCAAATTCTGGTTTTTAAAAAATTAAAACAATCTTTCATCATAATTCATTACATTCATGTACTTATAAGATCGGAGTTATCCACGTGTTGAAATTGCTTCGACGGAGATTCAAATAGTAACAATTATTCCGAGTAACGTTTTTTTTTTATTAGCATTTACACAATAGAAGTCGCGAGAGCTACTAAAGTTACAGGGTTTCAGAATAAAAGCTGTGTGATAAATAAGTTAGGAAATGAGGATCATGACGATATGATGGATAGAAATTGAGTGACCATTGAATTGCTTAAATTTTAGAGAAATAACCACAGGAGAGTGAGACCCACGAAGCGGAAGTTCTTTTTGTGGTGGGGGAGCTGTCAGCATGGACTCCCTCTTTAAAATTTGAATATGTGGGAAATGAAGGTAATTAGACTACGTGATGTAGTACGCTGTGCTTTAGATGAATACACCGTAATTGGTGGTACTGATGAATGGAGCACATCTGAACATTTGCTATGGCAATAGCGATTGCAATATCAAGTCTGTGAGAAAGACGTTGCCAAGTAGAAAATGTTATTCCCGACAAGACCCCGTGAACTCTGTAGAGCTTGAAAAGAGAATGCAAGTCAGATATGGCAGGAATACTACATTTTTGATCTAATTTAACTCTTGAAACGATAAAAGATAGCCAAAAGACTTAGGTTCCTTCTGACACGGTAAAATTGCAATGGTGAGATTAACCCTTTCATACAGGAAACAATCGACATTCATTGACTGAACAGTTAGCGTCATTGTCATTTGAAATTGATAAAATGTTTCTCTTAAAAAACTTTCAGGAAAATAGGTTTCCGTTGTCTCTCTTGTTAGTACTTATTGGAGTTTCTTTGCTAACGTTTCGTTTAAGGTTGTGTGGAAAGTGAACGTGTTGAATATAATCATAATTTTTCCTATTAGATACATATGCTATCCATTTTAATTGTTGCTGCCTTTGGAAGTGATGTGGTTTTTGCTATTAGGTATTTGTGATTTCATAGCCCAAGTCGATACGACCCGCTGAAGGATTACCTTCTTTATGAGCTACACATTTCATTCACCTGCAGCCATTTTTAATCATTGCTTTGAAGAAGAAAAAAAGGTTGTCTACAGCTGATAATTTAGGTATTTGCGACCCCTAATCGGATGTCATGCATGACATTCAGATAACAGACGGGATTTGATGACGATAATCAACGACAAATCTCAAGTTCTGTGATTAATAGCTTGGTTTTGTAGCATCTTATAGTGTTGGACAACACTACTTCTAGCCTTGCTTTGTATACCCTATGTTCAATTTCATCACCTCTTAGAGTAAATTTATTATAACTAATCCATACACCAAGATATTTAGAATGCATTTTAAAGATTACTCCGTTGTATATAACCTGATAATTTAGATAATTCTAAACGAGTTGAACGTCATGCATCCATATGAGAGTCAAGATCTGATGAATATATTTAAGAACATGACACTAATTCTTAGATTAATATTTTGGTTTCGTAGCAACTGGTGGTATTTGGCGAAACTATCCCTATCGCCACCTGGCCTATGTTCAATTTCCGTATCACCTATATTAAATTTGTTGTAACTAATACATACACCAAGATATTTGAAATGCTTAGAGTTTATTAATTACACATTTTGAAATGTTATACCATTTCTCCAGCATCTTTATCAATGGAATGTATGTATGTGTTCCACTTGATGTCTGGAATGAAATTGAGATCCAGTAGATATTCCAGGTATGGGAGCCTTGTTAAGTTTGGTGCAACCATTCCTTGTGACTAGAGAAAACTCAGCGTCTGATCAGAAATGACGAAAAGATACTAGCTCGTTTTTTCGGTTACTGAAACTGCGTATTAACCATCACTATACAACAGACGGTATTACATATATATATATATATATATATATATATATATATATATATATATATATATATATATTTCTTGATTAAATAGTATTATATGCCGAAACATGAAACATGGCTTGTAGATTCGTTATAAAATATGTAGTAATATCGGTTATACTAAATTTATATTTTCTGATATCATTTTGGTTATGAGTGCGAATATGTATTGTTATCAGCAAGAGGGAAAAGTATAAAAACGGCTAGTCGAGAGCAAGAGGGACAAACACGAAAACGCATGGTCGCCAGCAAGAGGTACAAGTACGAAAACGTAAGGTCGCCAGTAATAGGGACATGCCCGAAAACGTAAGGTCGCCATCAAGAGAGACAAACACGAAATCGTATGGTCGCCAAAAAAAAAGACAAACACAAAAACCTATGGTCGCCAACAAGAGGGACAAACACAAAAACGTATGGTCGCCAGCAAGAAGGACAAGCACGAAAATGTATGGTCGCCAGCAAGAGAGACAAACCCCAAAACGTATGGTCGCCAGCAAGAGGGACAAACCCTAAAAGGTATGGTCGCCAGCGAGAGGGACAAATACAAAAACGTATGGTCGCCAGCAAGAGGGACAAGCACGAAAGCGTATGGTCGCCAGCAAGAGGGACAAACACGAAAACGTATGGTCGCCAGGAAGTAGGGACAAGCACGAAAACGTATGGTCGCCAGCAAGAGGTACAAGCACGAAAACGTATGGTCGCCAGTAAGAGGGAAAAACCCCAAAACGTATGGTCGCCAGCAAGAGGGACAAATACCAAAACGTATGGTCGCCAGCAAGAGGGACAAGCACGAAAACGTATGGTAGCCAGCAAGAGGGACAAGCACGAAAACGTATGGTCGCCAGCAATAGAGAAAAACACGAAAACGTGTGGTCACCAGCAAGAGGGACAAGCACGAAAACGTATGGTCGCTAGCAAGAGGGACAAGCACGAAAACGTATGGTCGCCGGCAATAGGTATAAACCCCAATCGCATGGTCGCCAGCAAGTGGGACAAACCCAAAAACGTATGGTCGCCAGCAAGCGGGACAAACACGAAAACGTATGGTCGCCAGCAAGAGGAACACATGCGAAAACGTATGGTCGCCAGCATGAGGGACAAACCCAAAAACGTATGGTCGCCAGCAAAAGGGACATATACGAAAACGTAAGGTCACCAGCATGAGGGACAAGCACGAAAACGTATGGTCGCCAGCAAGAGAGAAAAACACGAAAACGTATGGTCGCCAGCAAGAGGGACAAACACGAAAACGTATGGTCGCCAGCAAGAGGGACAAGCACGAAAACGTATGGTCCCCAGGAAGAGAGACAAGCACGAAAACGTATGGTCGCCAGCAAGAGGGACAAACCCCAAAACGTATGGTCGCCAGCAAGAGGTACAAGCACGAAAAGGTATGGTCGCCAGCAAGAGGTACAAACACGAAGGAGCCACAAATTTCACGAGAATGCTTATAGCTTGTTTAACAGACGCCATCATTAACAATGTCAGCTAAAAGAACAAGAATATGAATATCGATGGTGAACTTTTCTACCATTTAGAACGTCGCAGATGACATCACCCCAATAACCCATACACCACTATAATTAGAGGAGATACTCAATGCTATCTACACTCTGAGCCAACCTAGTAGGCCTTAACATGATCTTGGAAAAACCAAGTTTATGTCTAACTGCCATGCTAAACCATCACCAGTTAATGTAGATGGGAAGAACATCTAAGAAGTAGAAATTTATGTGTACCACGGATAGAAGATTGAAAGAGATGGTGCCCTACTTCTGGAGTTCAAAAGAAGGATTGTGCTTGGCTGGGAGAATTTATGGGACATTTATAGCATCATTAGGCGTCCCAAGTCAACAATCAAAACCACGAGATATTTGTTTAATGAATATTATCTACCGGTGATGACTTATGGAAGTGAAACATGGGCGTTTAACATGACCACTGTAGGGACTCTTGCAGTGGCCCATCGTAAAATAGAGCGAATGATTCTAGGCATCACCTTACGTGTTACGAAAAGCAACACCGGGATTCGACAGTAGACTAGAGTGATGGATATAATCGAGGCTCTCAAGAAGGGCAAACATGGATGGATTGGCCCCGTCTCTCGTTTTAGAGACAGCAGGTAGAGTATTAGAGCGACAAATCAGACAATAGTTGAATAGAACTTGCGGGTGGCCAAAGAAAAGATGGTGCGTAAATCTGACCTGATATTTTGGCACCATATGCCTCAGTATAGCCTGAGATAAGAAGCGGTGGAGGTCAAAACAAGAGGGAGAAGGAAGTGGATTTGGATTTGGAAGGGATCCTTTTTAAAATCGTGAGACTTTAGCAGGCCTTACTGTTTATAATTGTTTACTCTTGGCACGATATGGTTTCGAAACTGTTGTCTATAAGAATGGTTCCAAAAAAGGTAAATCCGGTTTTAATTGCTATTCATACTGGAAATAAACATACACACAAGGTATCATCACTCCTATTCACTTAGCTATAAATATATTTGATACTTTATAAAACTCTACATACATAAATACATTTGATAGTTTGTAAAACTCTAAACACAAATGTAGACAAGAATTTGCATAAATCAAGTTAGAAATATCCGATATTTGCTGAGAGTAATCCACTTGAAATATACTTTAAATTCGAACATATGGAAATATTTTTTCAGTCAACCGAAATGAATAGTGAAAATTTTACAAAGTTTCGAATGTATACTTAAATGAAATATTATGCTTCATTATAATTTGAACATTTCTTTAATTACCGTATATACTCGCGTACCTTGCGACCTGTGAAGACCTAATTTTGAAGCTACTTCGGCTACAGCAAATAGATATATACTTTGGTCAATGGCGTAGCGAGGGCCAGCTGTACATATGCTAATTTTAAATCTCGTGTATGATGCGACTCCCTTAAAATTAGTTTCAAAATTAGGCCTTCAAAAGTCGCATGATACGATGCTGAAAAAATGTTCAGTACCCTGTACCACTCCAGTAATTACTTGACTCCTCCTGATATGCTCGGTTTACGGCCATATAACTTAGAAACACCGGTTCCCGTACGATAACCAAACACCGAGCCTGACCAGTACCTAGACGGGTGACAATTTAGGAACACTAGGTGCTCTAAGTTTGGGTTACGGCTGGTGTAATGGTTAATGGCTTAGAATTAGAAAATCGGAGAGCCGAGTTCCAATTCCAGTCGGGTTCGTTATATTCAGATAAGGTAAGAATACATTTCTTCTCCCCCCCAGATATGGATTAATTAGTAGGAATTCTATCATTAGATCATTATTATCAGCAAAATTTTCTAAAAATAATTTCGAGCTTTAAATAAAAAAGTTGATCAGTCAGTCAGTTATGGGCCACGCGTGATCATGTATCTTTCGATACATGACTGATGAGGTAGATTTGTTTCCCGCGGTAGGTTGAATTTCTTTCTGCGGTAGACCAGTTGCCATCCAAAGCTATAGAACCCGGTCTATCCTGCTATTTACTCATAGCTGGGGGCAGAAGAAAAGGATTCATACCTTTTCCAAGGGTATTAGCACGTATGTCAATGTAATGGATTTGACTGGAATTCGAACTCGGCTCACTGATTCCTCAATCCGAGAGCCGTAATAAAAAAACAAAAAACAAAAACAATTCAATCACTAAATCAAACTTTCTATGCTCTGCCTTTACAAAAAACAAAAAACAAAAAAACAAACAAAAAAAAAAAACTAACAGATTAGGCCGAAAATGGATAAATGGTATATCTGCTTTGTAGCTGTCCAGCTTTCTTTCCAGGCTTCATAGGGTCCAATAAGCGTCTATGTTGCCTTGATGATGAATTGTTTTCCATTTTATAATCCTTTTCCCACAGACGGAACATTTATTTCTATTTCCCTGGAACACGTTCAGATGAACAGTATTCCTTTATTTCACCAACTCTAACTCATCCAGCTAAGATCCGTCACGTCGCGTACATTAAGTCGAACCTCCCTCATTCACTTCGGATTCCGTTGGTAAGGAGTAAGCACCTCGGATAGCTTCTTCACAAGATCTGTTGCTTTACGTAACAGAATCCAAGAAGAGGATTAATCTGACTACTACAATCTTAACCTCTTCATACACATCTTCATAACCTGTTTCCCTAATTCTTACTGCTCATACAACAGGTACCTTCAGTGATCTTATATAGGGTGAACGAAAATGTGAATGAAAAAAAAACAAAAAAACAGGGACAATATTTTTTAATCAAATTCACTCCAAGCAAGGAAATAAAGCCACTAAGACACACAAGGTTATTGCTTGTGAAAGAATCAGAAAACAGAAACATTATGAAAGGACGAGAACAATAGAAGTGTAACCAAGAAGACAGTAGATAACGATTGACATTGCATTTAAATTTTTGAAGTTCGTCGGAAAGCATGTGTCAGGAATTTGGTTTAACGAGCGAGAAGTTCGGAAAAAAACTGATAGCATAGAACTTATGGTTACATCTAACCAATTCAACTATAAATTGATGAGACCTAGCCGCCAATCTAGTACTGCGCTTAAATTAATAAAGACTAGGTACATAGAGAAGAGCGATATTTATTTGTATTTACGAAATGTGGCACAAGGCCAAAACGGGGAAAAGGGCAGTCTTAACTTTAAACTTACCTAGTCACAAACACTGACACAAACATACCACAATATTCCTAACACCAAGACAACGCATCCTTACTAACCTTCTATTATGGGGTCCACCCTTTTCTGATATAAATGGACTCGTCCTGCTGCCATAAAATAGCCACAGTCAGTCAGAGATGAGGCAGAGGAACAGGGAGAGGAACAGGCAGAGGAACAGGGTGGAGAAACAGAGTGGAAAGTAAATAGACACTGTGATTGAGTTGACGTTAGAAATCAGTTACAAGGACGCCCGACTCTAAGGAAGTTTACTTCGAGACTGTATATAGACAGCTTTACCTTTTGTATTTTGTGTAAATACATTTAATTTCTTAGCTTAAATACTTGCGTTTGTCATTTATTGGAGACCGATTTTTCACGCGGAATCCACAACAACTTGGCGAACGAGGATTCGAAACTCACGCGTATTAACCCACAACAACTTGACAAACGAGGATTCGAAACTCACACGGAAAGAAAAACTTTTCGTACGTCTAACAACAAACAACTTGGCGAACATACGCGGAAAAATTAATCAACAGAAGAAAAATCCTTTCCTCGTCGTTCAACAACAAATTAGCAACAAACAATTTCGGGGAGTAATAATGCATAAAATTGAGTTATCATGGAAGATTTTTTAAATATGTTGGTAGAACTGATAAGACACCAAAATGAGCAACAATTACAAATGCTGAAATACCAAAGTGATCAACAGTTACAGCTACAAGAAAAATGGCAAAAGCAAATATTACAAACGCAAAAGAAAATCAAGATAGACAAACAGAGCTCCAGGAGCTAATATTGAAAGTAGCGGACAGCAAGCAATTAGATATTGAAAAAGAAGCAACATTTTCGCAAGACGCAGTGTGGAATACCATAGAGATTTTCAAATATTCTCTAGATGAGGAGAAAAATTTTGGAGATTACTTCAGAAGATATGAAGACATCTTTAACATAGACTGTCAAAATTAGACAGAAGCAAAAAAGCTACGTCTATTGCTTAGAAAATTAGGAACTGAAGAATATACAATGTTCGTGGATTATATCTTGCCAAAAAAGACGAACGAATTAAAATTTGACGAAGCAGTGACATGTCTTAAAGAACTCTTCAGCCCCAAAACATCACTCTTCCATAGGAGGTGGAAATGCCTTAACCTGGTAAAGGGCGATAATGAGGATTATTCCACGTTTGTCGCAATCGTAAATAATCATTGTGACGACTTCAAACTAGCGGAATTAACACCGGACAATTTTAAATACCTCATCTTTGTTCAAGGGCTAGTTTCTACAAAAGATAGCGAAATGCGTAGAAGAATGCTTGCAAAATTACAAAATGAACCAGGTCTAACGCTATAGCAATTATTGGAAGATTGCCAGAGATGTTTAAGGATAAAGAAAGACGCAAGGGACATTGAAGAATCAGCTGTTTCTCATATACGTAAGTTAAATAAAAGTCTACGTTCTTCACCCTCCCCGGAAAGAAAAAATTTTACGACAATGAAAAAAGATTCTCACCCTCCCCGGAAAGAAAAATAAAATATTATGATAAGAGAAAAAATACAACATACAGGACAAATTATCACGGATATCGAAACAAATATAAACCCCCTCCATCAGCATGTTATCGATGTGGAGGATTACATTGGAACAAGGATTGCCGCTTCAGATATAAAAACTGTCATGAATGTGGAAAAAAAGGCCACAAGACATCCCAATGTAGAAATAGAAAAGATACTAATAGAATAAGAGCTACAAGAATGAATAATGATGACAACACCACTGTAAGGAAATATGTTGAACTGGAAATTTTAAACAAAAAGATTAAATTACAACTGGATTCGAGTTCCGACCTCACGAAAATCAACTTACAGATATGGAAAAAAACTCAACAGACCTACCATGTTACACACTCAAAAAATTGCCAAGTCGGTTACACTGTGATTGATTTGACGTTAGAAGTCAGTTACAAGGACGCCCGACTCTAAGGAAGTTTACTTCGAGACTGTATATAGACAGCATTACCTTTTGTATTTTGTGTAAATACATTTAATTTCTTAGCTTAAATACTTGCGTTTGTCATTTATTGGAGACCGATTTTTCACGTGGAAACCAAAACACCTTCCTTACTACATCCACCATACTACCTCCTTGTCTCTATGAAAGTCCGAACTAGTCCCCATCTGTACAATTCATTGTCTGTGGGAAAAGGGAATAAAACAGCAAGAACATCTCATCCCAACAATTACCATGAAAGTATTTATAGAAGATGAAGTGGGAAGCAACTTTACGGCGGTGGGAAAGTGATTGAAAACGTAACGCCAGGTTAGGATGCTCATAATATAATATTGCTGATTCTCCTTTGGATTTTATCAAGAATCTCTAAAGAAAAAGAAAAAAAAATGCAAGAAAACTGGATCAAATGTGACAGCAATATTCTAAGCATCGGCGAATGATAGAGAGGAAAGCGAAAAGAAAGGATTAATTAGCAACTGTATGAAGACAGAATATTTGTGTTGTACCCTAGGAAGGGTTACTGAATGAGGAATAACCACAACGGAGGTTGGAAATGAAATGGTAATCTTTATAACATCAACAAAATACAATACTCGCCAGCGGCGTGAAGTAGGTAAATCACTGCTAGTGGTGGACTACTTAGACAGCATATTAACCCCGACTTACAATGCTGTCCAACGTATTTATGAGGATTGGGACATACCCATCACTGTTCATAGGTGCAATATATAACATTGCCTTTTATAGATTTATTCTGCACAGAGTCAATATCCTCTTCTCGTCGCCAAAATGTTGTAACCTAGGAAGGGTTAATGAATGAGGAATAACCAACACGGAGGTTGGAAATGAAATGGTAATCTTTATAACATCAACAAAATATAATACCCGCCAGTGGCGTGAAGTAGGTAAACCACTGCTAGTGCTTTTCTACTTAGACAGCATATTATGATATTTACCTCCCTCCCCACGAGGTA
Source organism: Acanthosepion lycidas (assembly GCA_963932145.1). Taxonomy (NCBI): domain Eukaryota; kingdom Metazoa; phylum Mollusca; class Cephalopoda; order Sepiida; family Sepiidae; genus Acanthosepion; species Acanthosepion lycidas. The sequence continues at coordinate 58,493,653 of OZ010591.1, read as the reverse complement.
GAATGCAGCAGAAGTCCAAATTTTATTGTGAGGAAATCCGAGCTCTTGAGTTCAGGCAAAAAATTGCCCGTAGACCCCGTATACGCGGGATCGGGTATCTGTTTACCTTCTCGGACGAGACTCTGCCCTTCGGTATAGCCTCATCCGGGTTTCTCTCTGCCTTTCGGCAGAGAGTTCGACATGGCAAGAGCTTCCAAACAACAATATGCTGTCTACGCTGCCAGCGTAGACAGCATATTGCTCCCACTTACAATAGTGTCCAACGTATTTATGAGGATTGGGAGATGCCCATTAGTGTTCATAGGTACGGTATTTAACAGTATGGTTATCAACTAGTGGAATAGGCCATGGGGAGAGTTAGGAATTTGAGAAATCAGAACCAAGCAGCTATAGAAAAAATTAACTATCTGGGTAGAGGTGCAACAAACGACGAGAAATGTGGTACAAATTTCGCATCGGAATAACGGAATATACCTTTCATAAACTAAGCAAAATATTAGGTTGGTGCAAAAATAATGTATATATATATATATATTAATATGTTGCTATGTGAGAAAACGACATTATTTTTGCACCAACCTAATATAAAAACAAAGGAAAATGGCCTTACAAAAGAAGAGTAATAAAGTGTCATATTATATGAAATCTTCTCGATGGCAGTGAATCTTGAAGAAGTTAATCCCAGATAAAGCTGAGATTTGAGGCGAAAAAAGACGGCTCTGGACGGATCATGTGAGTAACGCGGATATTTTAAAGAAAACGGGAACAAAAAATGCCGAAACAAACAGTTAAAATATCCGGGACACGTTACAAGGAAAGAAGACAAGGAGAATGTGACGTCCACATGATATATTGAAAGCTAGAGGGACACCGAGAAACAGCAATTAATTTAACTGCAAATGGTGCAAGTGAAAATTTAAATGGCTGGCAGGGTAAGGTAACAAAAAATACTTATAGCCACAAAGGTCAGAAAATAGTCGAGAGCCCGAGTCACCCACGTCCTGAAGGGACACATCACATATTTCAATTATTTCAGGACAATTATGTTACAGTTTAAAAACGAATCGGTTCCTTGATGAGATAAAATTTAGAATTAAGGCCGTTTCCATACTTACGTGGTTTGATTGATTAAGAGGTGATCAATTAAAATGTCAAGCATTTTGAACTGAGATGATGAAACAGAATTCAGTGCAAGTTTCTCTGGCAGAATAGAAGATGAAATATCGGCTTGAAATATTGCGGCATTGAGGTAGGCTTATGATGTCGGCTGGTTAAATTGGAGAAATTTTAAAACTCCCGAATATGGCAGGAACTAGGATCTCATGTTGCATTTGCTCTTTGCCCAGGTGAATAAATTATTTATGAACACACGCATACACATACACGTACATATATATATATATATATATATATATATATATATATATATATATATATATATATATATATATATGCGTGTGTGTGTTGAAAACTTGGTGAGAGGCCCAGTCGCTTTAAGAATTTCAAATGCACAGATCGTAAGGCATAAATTTATAGTAGTTAAAAAACAGGAATGTTTACTCAAATACGTATAACTAATATAAATATTAAATCTATCACGTAAACAATTATATATATATATATATATATATATATATATATATATATATATATATATATATATATGTTAGTACTATGTTGGTTTTGCAACAACGACGATGACGAGAAGTCTTACGTTTCACTTGAAACGATCATAGAGCAATTTCAGAATATTTAAAGGAACATTCATGTCCGCATTCACAGTTTAAACAGATACTAATCGAAAATATATCAGTGCTCCATGAGGACAATAATAAGCAATAACTCAAATTTCTGGAAGCAGTAAAGTGTTATATAAAAAGTACTAAATTAAAATACTAGAGTTTAAAAAAATCTTTAAAAAAAGTTATGTTTAAAAAAACATTTTAACAAAATAACATCAGTTACCTCTCTTGCATAGAGGTAAAAAAAACATTTTGAATTTACGGTGTTAACGCATAACATCTATAGATATGCAACCACTGAAAATGATCTCTGATGAGATTGAAAGTACTTAGGAAAATAAAAATTATTTGAAAGAAAATTTTGTAATTTTTCTTAATCAATTTTTTACAGCCAACAAGAAATTAATTCGTGGTCTTGAAAGGATTAAAACTAAAACAAATAGACATAATACGTGTAAATTATTTAACCAAACATACTTGAATGAAAATATGCTGCCTAAATACACACACGCGAGCATATATATATATATATATATATATGGGATAACGATATATACATTTTATATATCATGAACAATTTCGGCAGGAAGATATATTGCAAAATGGAAAAAAGTTTCGTGTGACGTTCTTCGTCCTTTAGAACTTCATCGAACAATACTTGTTTACGTTGGTGCGACTACACATGCGCACGAACGAGGGATTCTGGGAAATCTAAATCTGTAATTATTTTTCTTTTTTTGGAGGGTGGGGTTTCAATGACATTTAGATTGTTTTAATTTTGTCTTCATCACTTATTATGAGATATCTCACACTGTGATAATAGAAGATCTTCCAGGAATGGGAAAATGTTCTAAGAGCCTGATCCCAAATTTACTTTGGAAGATCTAGGGATCAAAGCACTCTAAACATATTCGGTATAGTGAATTGTTTTCTCCTTTAATCAGAGTAACATTTGTAACACACACACACACACACACACACACACACACACACACACACACACACATATATATATATATATATATATATATATACAAAGTATATGCCTACATGAAAAACTTCACATTATTAAGTTTCTAAATAATAAAAATCTATTAAACAATAGACAGGAGTTAACGGTTTTGGCCGACATCATCAAATTTTTGCATTGAATAATTAGCATAAAAACAAACAATAAAATAATTTTTAAATTCCATAGTCCTAATAAATAGTTTAAATGCCCTACAAAAAAACAAAGCACCTTTATGAAGTCGTCAAAAAACAAATGTTAGCGATTTACGACAGTTTTTATATACACAAAACCCTTTCAGATAAAAAATAAAATAAAGTAAATAAATAAATAAATCTCCATAGATACTTAACCAGACTAGACGATGTCATCTTCCGCTTTAAATTTAGACACCCCAACCTTACCCTGACTTGACGTTCTGTGAATGTAACTGAGATATTTATACAAATTATTAACATCTTACGCACCTTTTCTTTAAACAATTGCTCTAGCGGTTACCATAGAAATTTTGATTTCAATCATGAATATGCTTATAAAACGAGTAAACTTCAGAAATAAGTTATTCTAAAAAAATTTCGTGTGTGTGTTTTCGTATTTGTTATTGTGTCTAAATAAGTGCGTGTTTGTGGGCGTGTTTGTGGGCGTGTTTGTGGGCGTGTTTGTTTTTTTATAAAAATTATTTCGTCCAGTTAATTGATGTTTCTGCCACATTTAGGGATGGGGGGGGGCGGTTATTACTAACCTTATTTTGTTTTGTTTTATGTAAATAGTATTAAATCATATTGTAAATAATCATTGGGTTTTTTTTTAAATTGTTGTTTTTTCTCCTCCCCCCCCCCACAGACTTTGAAATGTACATATTGGGACTAGTTAGGATTTCATAGAGAATTTGAGGTATTATGGTGGACGCAGTAAGAAAGGTAGGAGTGAATGTGTTGCTTTGGTGATAGGAATATTGTTGGTATGTTTGGGTCTGTGACTAGCTAAGTTTAGAATTAAGACAGAAGAAGACCTTCATTCACCAACACCCTTTTTGTCCTTGTGCCACATTTTGTACAAACGTACAAATAAATAATTATTCCAAAAAATTTCGCTTGAAGATGGAACAGAGCTTAGTACTTTAAATCAATTTAATTCAAATGATTATATTGAAGTTTTCGGCTCTTGTTTTGAAACATGAGAACTCTTATGTAGCGTGTTGAATCATATTTTTAAATAAATAATTATATTTATGCTCTACTTTTGTGTCGAGCACTATTTTAAAAAAAATAACAACAAAAATACTAAAGAACTTCGGATAATTGACCTAACGAGTTCTTTTCTATTTTCTATATATTTTTCACACAAACACACACACACACACACACACACACACACACACACACACACACACACACACACACACATATATATATATATATATATATATATATATATATATATACGCTGGCAAGTTCGCAATAGTTCTGTCTTTTGCTAAGTTAGACAGGGAGCACTGTTTATTATTGTTTTAGTCTGCTTTTTCTATGTTCCATTTTACCCTTTTCTTATAATGGTTTTTGGTCATGGTTTTTATTTTAATGGTTATTAGTCTTTCTTTGGTCACCGGATAGATTTTCCGTTAGCTTTAACAATACTTTGTATATATATATATATATATATATATATATATATATATATATATATATATATATATATATATAAATATAAAATGTGTAAAAATTGCTTTCCAAAAGCTAAACAAAATATTAAAAACAGGAAAATTTCGTTAGAAAAAAAATAGAAGTATGTTCAACTGCTCTGATAGTAAATGTTGGACATTATGACCATATGACAGTGAATGCTGGACAATTTCCTCACAAATGAAGAAGCGTCTTGAAACAACAGAAATGTGGTTCTACAGAAGGATGCTGAGAATACCGTGGACCGAACAGAGACTTCACAGGCACACATATGCCTTCTTACAGAAGAATGCTGGGAAATATGATAGCATCACAACGATGAAGTTAAAAAAAAATGGAAAGAAAAAAAGGACACTGATACTGAGAAAGAGACAGCTGAAATATTAGGAAACGTTATGAGGAAAGGGTGCTTAGAGAATTTAACACGCACAGGATATAATGAAGACAAGTGGGACAGAGTAAAACAGCGAGTAATCTACCTAACGAACGCGTATAATGGATTGCAGAAGAGCGATCGGAGATATGGCAAAAGGACAAACGTTGTCAAACGGGAAATCGTGGAGTGCCATGATCTCCCAAGTCATGTAGATATTCTGGTGTGGGTTATATTTTGGGAGTTATATTTGTTTAAAATTAAAATCAATCTTAAATAAAGTCTTGATCCACACTCGCTAACCTCTTGTCAATCGGATATATTTCGCACAAAAGAAAGAAAAAAATTACTCATGAAATCAGCGTGCATTTGATTTGCCTTTCTGCTGTCTCAATCGCCCTATGATTATTTTTGCGTATCTGCTGGCTCTGATGCGTCTGAAACTGTTCATTCATACGCAACTCAAGCACGCAAACGCAATACATTACGCAGATCATTCCCACGTGAGCATTGACTGACTTTTTAATAACCTGTTATTTCCTTGAACATGCGATCATACGCGCATGCGTCTCGTGGCGTATTCTGGGCGAGAATGCACTCGATTGATGGAAAGCGCGCCTTTTCTGCTGGCTTCCTCTAGAATAAAAATGGCTGCTTGTTTTTATTAATTTATTTATTTTTTTTCCTTTAAGATGTGAATCAGTGGAAATGATCTTCTTTTTTTAAATTTTAATTCTATGACATGATACAAATAAGAGCAGATATAATGCGTTTAAACTCCATTTTACATCAGGTGTTTCCCGCTTCGGTCATCAGATATATTTACATAAAAAAAGAAAAGATACGCGTAAGCTAATGTAAGAACAAAGTCTGATTTAATTAAATGGACAAGACTTCTATGCATAAGTTAATTTCAACGACATATATAAAAATAACGCAGATATAAGTATACCTTATATAGTAATAATAATAATAATAATAATAATAATAATAATAATAATAATAATAATAATAATAATAACAATAATAATGAATATACGGTAGTACAATTCCTGAAATTCATGCATATATATATATATATATATATATATATATATATATATATATATATGTCTACATTTATTGCCATATATATATATATGTGAATAATTACAGAACTTTACATGTATGTATTAAGTTGGTGCAAAAATAATTTCGTTTTCTAACATATGTTACTATGTGAGAAAACGAAATTATTTTTGCATTAACCTAATATTTATATTTAGATATATATGTATATATAACGTAGAAATCAAAAGTTATACCCGTCATAAATAGATAGATAGATAGATAGATAGATAGATAGATAGATAGAAAGAAAGAAAGAACGAACGAAAGAAATAGAGTTAAATAAATACATAGATTGATAGAGATAAAATGATATAGGTAGGTAGTTAGGTAGGTAGGTAGGTAGGTAAGGAGATAGATAGATAGATAGATAGATAGATAGATAGATTATGTACGCCCTGACAGTGATATATATATATATATATATATATATATATATATATATATATATATATATATATATATATATGTATCCTTGTGCAGGTATGCAGAAAATAGAAAAGCATACGTTGGGTGCATAATCCGGGGTTCCTTAGTATTTTTGTTTTTATTTTTAAGAAGACAGTGCTCCATACAGAAGTAGAGCTTATATTATAATAATATTTTTTCGCTACTTAATTTTATTAATTATTTGGATGATTTCGGCTCTCGTTTTTGAAACATGAGAACTCTTATGTAGCGAAGGAATCATATTTTTAAACAAAAAATATTATTATATTATATATATATATATATATATATATATATATATATATATGTATATATATATATGTATATGTGTGTGTGTCTGTGTCTGCGTGTACTCTGTCTCTGATATTGAGCACTTTATCCCATAAATATAGCGTACATAAAAACTATATTTCATTATATATATATATATATATATATATATATATATATATATATATTATCACTATTAGTTCGTACATTATGTTTGTGTGTACATATAGATAGATAGATAAATAGATAGATACGCCCAAACACACTTACACATACGGACATACATGTATATACACACATCTTCGTCTCATATTCACTCACGTCTGTAAGAATTTGCCGACATCAATACAAAAACATCAACATATGTACAAAAATGAAAGATATATTCGCTCCTTAGATTCACCGTAATCTTGCGCCAATATACATACATGAAGAATTTGCATCTATATGACTAATGACTTCTCGGACGAAATCAATTTTATGGAGAGCTCCATATGCTGGCAAGGAATTAAATAATTGCTGAATTTATTTAATTCGCAAACAATACCCTTGCGTCTCACTTAATTAATGATATTTGCATCCTGTAAGACCGTGTTTGCAAAATTAGGGTAAATTTTACTCCATGACACAACAAAAATAACACCAAATAATTCCTCAAGGTAAAAAATAAAGAAAAAAAAAACGAGAAAGTAACTCCATACATAGACCCGATTCATGTATATATATATAAGTGAATCCCCAATTGTTAACTGCTAATCTAATATGTCTTCCAGAAACGAAGGAAAGTATTAAGAAACAGAAAATTTCGTTAGAAACAAAGAGAAGATTACTGAACTGTTACATCAAATCAGTCCTCCTATATGTCAGTAAATGCTGGACAATCTCCTCACAGATGAAGAAGAGACTTGAAGCAACAGAAATTTGATTCTACAGAAGGATGCTGAGAATACCATGGACTGAACATGTGGGCGGCGACGAATAGAAGCAAAAAAGACACTTTTACTTAACGTCAAGAAGAAACAGTTAAAATGTTTATAATGAGGAAAGATTGTTTGGAGAATTTAATACTGACAGGAGAGATTGAAGTCAAGGGAGAAAACAACGCATAACCTACCTGGAGAGTTTGAGTGAAGAGACGGCAGAGCAGAGTTTCAAAGAGAAAGTCAAAAGACACAATTTATTAAGAGCTACAAAAGATAGGATGTTGTGGAGAGACATGACCACCAACGTCACGAAGGAACACGGCACACAGAAGAATACGTCAGAACCATGTATTACATTGATAATTACAATAGTGGCCAGTCAACTGCTTGTTTCTTTTCGCGATATAAAAGCAGAAAGGTTTGGTTGCAAATGCCTGCTGCAGTAACGCGGGAGACATTATCAGAAAGCAGAATGGAGAAGAGAAAGGCAGACTATAATATATAGACTATAATATAAAAGCCCGAGTTAACAACAAACAAGAAATTATCGTGGTATGTTAACAATTACGCGTGTATATTTTCTTGGGTACACAGTAAATTTATCAGTTAAAAATATGTATAAACGTCTGCTTGATCGCGCGTGCTGAAAAATAGTTAAAATTAAGTTAAATAATTATTATTTTATTTGTTTTAAATGACTAGTTAAGCTGCCACTTTTCAATGACTGGATCGACTACTGAACTGGTATATAAAACCTTACGTCCTAAATTTATGACTTCAAAACTGTAGTGTGAAAGTGAGTTTCGTTAACATAAAAAAAAGCAGAGTTTAAAGTTTGTATACTGTTTGAGAAAAATCAGTCGAACAGCAAATGTCCTTATAAATTATGTTTCAAAGGCCAGTGATTGTAGAACTGTCTGTTGTTTAAACAATTCGATATTAAAACTAGGAAAATATATACAAGAGAATACATGCAGTAATAGTATCCATACATACATATATACACAGAAGCGCACGCGCGCACACACACACACACGTACGTACGTGTGTGTGTGTGTGTGTGTGTGTGTATGTGCGTGTGTGTGTGTGCATGGAGTAATTATCATAATATTATGAGATCTACAACCATTAAGTGTTACACTGTTGGCAACCACAACTAAACTATATTTTGCAAAGGAACCAATATTCAGAGAACTTAAAACGATTACGTGGTTACTTATTTTAGTGCGTCATTTTACTTAAAATTATCGATATGTGACACAAACAATAGGCAGCGCATTATTTAAACAAATTAGCTGCAAATAATCAACTGTGTCTTTATTTTTTTAAATTTTTTTTTTTTAGCCACCCGTCACTATTGTTAGGTTGGTGCAAAAATAATGTCGTTTTCTCACATAGTAACATATGTGAGAAAACGACATTATTTCTGCACAAACCTAATATTATTGCAAGATTGCTTTTTACATTCGCACAAGTGGCGAAATAATCATTCTAAGTAACGCGGTTAATCGAAATACGTGCAGCCAAATTTGTTGCGTTTAATAAATCTCTCTTTCATTCTTTCGTTCACTTTCTCTTTCTATACATACACACGCACACACACACGCACACACATATATATGTTTGTATGTATGCATGTATGTATATGCGATATGGAAACATTTGGTTTTCATTGACCGAGTAGTCAGTACTGCTTTCGTTTGATGTTTAGAAAAGCTTTCTGTTAAAACATTTTTTTCGGAAATAAACTCGTCAAGTCCATTATCTGTTATCACGCTTTCCAGTATTAATGAGGGTTTCGTTCCTATCTTTTTATTTCAGATAGTGTAGAATGTTGACACCTTGATTGTGACATTATTTTCTCTTGTAGTTCCATGTGCTATCCACTTTAGTTCTTGCTGCTGTTGGTAGTCATCAAGTGATGTGGTTTCTGCTATTTGGTACAATCCTTTGTTTGTGATTCTGTAGCGCCAGCCCACAACGTTCAAAGACGCATAACCTTTGCCAAGGACACTCAGGCCTAACTTACTCAAAGCCCTTTTACACCATTAATCTTTTTAATCTATCGCTATTCGAATGAATGAAAATTCAATCTTAACACTTTTCCGTTCAAATTACGTGTCGTTCGGATTGAATACCCGTTAAAATTTGGTCGATGTGTTCTTAACTTCTTTCTAAAGACACAGACACCATTTTCATTGCAAATATATAGAAACACACACACACACACCACGAGAGGTTATCATATGGTTCATTATTATATCCTCACCGTTACGTTCGATCGAATAAAATCAAGGATGTATCATATTTATATATCTATGAACCAGGGTATCACTTTTTTTATATTATCCAGAACCTTTTATACTACATACAGCAAAAATCTCCATTCTCCACCCCTACAGCCGGGATGTGGGAAGCTTTCCCCTGCTCTACCAATCCTTCCACGAACTACATTCCCTAGTCCCGGCAAGGCGAACCTTCACTGCTTGAACACGCCATGCCACCATAGTATCGAATCATCCATATTTTCCCTCCGTATTCCATCGGTGAGAAATAAGTTCCACTCGAACAGCTTCTTCACATGAACCACCGCCCTGTAGACCCCACTCCAAAGATGTTTACCCGATCACTACAATTAATCTATTCATGGCTAGAGTTAATCGTTATCTCCCTCACATATACACACAAATGGTCTCCTAATGTAACCCTCTACCTTGAGTGGCCCCTGGGCCTTGTAAAGGGTGACCCTTATTGTAAAAATAAATGATGTTGGAGATTTGAACAGATTTAATGTCACTTCAGCGTTGATCATTAGAATCTAGTGTGGACACTCAAATACAAGAATTATAAAGAATAGCAAAAGCGAAAGATGGTGCCTATTGTGGACTTTAGACTATTTTATTTTATTTTATTTTTATAGTATCCAGAACCTTTTATACTACAAACAGTAAAAATCTCCATTCTCCACCCCCACAACCATTCTCCCACAGCCGGGATATGACACGCTTCCCGCTGCTCTACTTCCACGGAAAGTGTTCGGACGAATTACATTCCCTAGTCCCGCCAAGGCAAACCCCCACAGCAAGAACACATCATGCCACTTACATAGTAGCGAATCATCCATATTCCCTCCGTATTCCATCGGTGAGAAGTAAGTTCCACCCGAGCAGCTTCTTCCTCCGAACCACTTCTCTGTGGAACCAACTCCCAGGAAAATGTTTCCCCGATTTACTACAATCTTAACTTGTTCATGGCTAGGGTCAACCTTTATCTCCCACTTCTATCCACACGAATTTCCTCCTAACATAACCCTCTAGTTAGAGTGACTCCTAAGTGTTGTGGAGGGTGAACGTTACTGTATTTTTTTTTTTTAAACAAAGAAAAAACACCTTCTGTTTGTACAACTCAATCACAATCTATGCCTCTGTTAAAGTCGATGATTACGGTAATAGGTTGTTGTCGCGATTGTTTTAATAGGCAAAGGTTGAGTGAGTTGGCCTAGGGCTCACAGGTTTACAATCCACTTTATCAAACGTCATGACATGCCAACGACGAGAGATTTTATCGGGAATCTGGCGATGGAATAGGCAGAACAGACATAAGAGGGATGGTGCCTTTGGCAAGGACATTATCTATATATTTGCAAGGACAGTGGGTACAATAAACCGACGATTCCAACCAAAACACATATATGCACGCACAACCAACCAACCCCCCCCACACACACGTATAACACAGAGTGACACCAGTTAGCTGATATAAATAATATATTCACTTCTGATGAAGTCCGCTGTATGGACGCATTAATTAATATATTCATGTCCACTTCCCCGTATCCAACATAGTAGTTTATAGAGAATAATGTAAGACATTTCCTGATGTCTGCGGTTTTGTCTGTTGTGTCATTGCTTGCGGTGGTTATATGCTAGACTGGCTTACGGCCATATCATGTTGAAACACCGGTTCTGGTACGATCACTGAAGTTAAGCAACGTCGATCTTGGTCAGTACCTAGATCGGTGACCGCTTGGTAACAAGATGCAACCATCACTTCTGCTCTAAAAGTTTCTTTTTTCGCACTTTCAGCTTGTGAAACTCCTTTCCGATTTATTGCTTCCCTGATGACTACAAAGTTCAAAAATGTAAATACAACGTCAATCGCCATCTTCTGTCTTCTTGAACCCTGTTGGTCTTTTGTCCTCCCTATTCTCAGTTTTCTATTTTACTTTCACTCCCTGTAATACTCTAATGGCATTATCACCTTGCTTTGGTGAAATGATTGAAAAAAAAAAGAAAAAAAAAAAAGAAAAGAAAATCAGGGGCTATAAGCTTGGATGTGCGGGTGGTGTAATGGATAAATACTCGAAATTGTTAATCGGAGTGCCGAGTTCCAATTCTACTCGGATTCATTATATTCACTTACGCGCAAATATCCTTAGGAAAAGTATGAATCTACCTTTGCTCCTCCAGCTATGGGTTAATTAGTAAGATTATCATCGGTAAATATTTATCATTGCTAAGAAATTCATACAATCTACAAACATTATCTGGCTTTAAATAACCTGCAAAAGGCTGATAAACCATAAAAAAAATGTATGCTCTAGCATAGTCTCAAGATTGGCAAATTGCAGAAGCTTTTTTTATAGTTATTTTAAAGACACTTTCATAAAAGTCTTTTAGTGACCACAGGCCAAAGTGATTACTACACAACTTTACCATCACCAGTAAATCTGTGTAAAGGAAACAGAAAAGGAATAGTTCACGGATGAATAGCATGGTTGAACAACTTGGCATCCGTTAAGAATTTACATGGCACAGAATCAGAAAAAAAAAATTAACCTTGAATCGGATAACGCGTTTCGGATATACGGAAAGAATCTTTCCTGCCAGTTGTCGGTTTTCGATTTCAAGAAAATCTGGTCTCAAATTACACCCCTTAGACCGCAACCATTTATGGAATTTGTTTTAAAAAAAGATTTTGCGATCGTGTTTAATAAGAAAACATTCAGTTTAAATATGAATTTGGATAAGGATTTTAAATATGAATTTAAATATGAATTTGAATAAGAATTTTAAATATGAATTTAAATATGAATTTGAATAAGAATTTTAAATATGAATTTAAATATGAATTTGAATAAGAATTTTAAATATGAATTTAAATATGAATTTGAATAAGAATTTTAAATATGAATTTAAATATGAATTTGAATAAGAATTTTAAATATGAATTTAAATATGAATTTGAATAAGAATTTTAAATATGAATTTAAATATGAATTTGAATAAGAATTTTAAATATGAATTTAAATATGAATTTGAATAAGAATTTTAAATATGAATTTAAATATGAATTTGAATAAGAATTTTAAATATGAATTTAAATATGAATTTGAATAAGAATTTTAAATATGAATTTAAATATGAATTTGAATAAGAATTTTAAATATGAATTTAAATATGAATTTGAATAAGAATTTTAAATATGAATTTAAATATGAATTTGAATAAGAATTTTAAATATGAATTTAAATATGAATTTGAATAAGAATTTTAAATATGAATTTAAATATGAATTTGAATAAGAATTTTAAATATGAATTTAAATATGAATTTGAATAAGAATTTTAAATATGAATTTAAATATGAATTTGAATAAGAATTTTAAATATGAATTTAAATATGAATTTGAATAAGAATTTTAAATATGAATTTAAATATGCATTTTCCATTTTTCCATATGTATTTCCGAACGGTTGGTTTCATCAAAAGTTTCCTTTCTGCATCATTTATTATTCTATGATAAAATAATTGTAGCATAAGGCAAAGGGTCCCATTTCTCGTTTTTTTCCGAAATGCTAGAATCAAAAATGGTAGGTTAAAAAATGGTTCCCCAAAATGGCACATTAGAAAACGGAAGTGACAAAGCAACTAGAAAGCCACATTGCTGAGGGGTATTATTATTTCAAGCTAAAAACTCGTTCTGAAACTAAAAGAAATCTGCTCTCTGTCTCATTGTCGGTCATCTCAAACTTATATTGTCTCTTCCCTAAAATGCGCATATAAAAAAGGAAAATTCTTCTTCTTTGTCCCTTCATGATGTTTATGATGATGGCTCTTCACAACTTCCCATACTTTGCAGCTCTTAGTCATACTTGTCTTTTTACTATCTCTCCCATTCCCTTATTAGATAGGTTTCTCTATGTTTCCCTCTTTACCTCTTACCTTTTGCATATCCTGTAAGTGTCAAATTCTCCAAGTCCTCTTTCCTTAATATGCCTCTTAAAGATTTCAACTATAACTTTTTGATTATATGTGTAGTGTTCTTGTTTCCATTTTCCTCGCAGCTCACAATGATCTGTCTATGGTATTCTCAGAGGTCTTTCTTGACCTGGTGGGGAGGGGTTTAGAAAAACATCTCTTTTAGCTACATTCTTCGTAGGAAATTGTCCAGTACTCTTTTCTTTGTTTTCTAACTAGATTTAACCTATTTTTTAATACTTTGCTTAACTTTTGGGAGACATTTTTCGCTCTTCCAATGCGCCTTTGGATTCCGGTGTCATATTTTTCCTCCTCTTTTGTAATATTTCCCCAGATAGTTACATTTCTATTCTCGGTTCATTTTTACGTCCCCAATTTGTAGCTAGCATCTTGGGTTGTCCCTTTTACTAACGACCATATATTTTTCTTATAACTGATGACTTGGGCTTTCTTTTTGCTTTTATTTATTACATTGTCCAGAAGTATCTACAGTTTTCTTTCTGCGTTTTGACGTTGCGCCCATCAATAATAAATCCTGCCAAAAGGTCCATTAAGTTAAATAAATTGGATGGCAACCGGTCTACCGCAGAAACAAATGGCCACCTACTGCGGGAAAAAATCTGCCTCGTCAGTCATGTATCGAAAGATACATGATCGCCTAAGCGTGTAAGCGTGTATCACGTATGATACATAACTAACTGGGAAAAGGACACCTCGGCGTGGAGTAATGATTAACAAGTTTGTCTCACTAGATCCGTTACGACTGAAAAGTGAATTCTTTCCTCACTAGGTGCTCCATACTTTCGGCCTTGTGTGACATCTGAGCTACGCTTAGAAAATAGCCATAACTGATTGAAAAGAAGACTCTTTGTCTTATGCCCATTTTTAGTCATGTTAAAACTCTTTTGCTTCTTAGATAACCCGTCTGATTGAAAAAAATACAAAAAGAAGAGACTATTTATACATAAACTGCTGTTAACTAATTATACTTCTATAATAAATCTTCGATCCACAATGAGGGATGGTGGATTTGCACGATAGGCATTGTGACCATAAATTATCTTTTTCTAGTTCTTACATTTTTTTATAAAAGTTATTAGGAGTTTCCGGTTTGCTATGTAGTTTCATTGTAAATTGATCTACGGTAGCCAAAACAAAATTTGCTCATACCACGTGATATTTTAAAATATAAGAAAAAACATAAAATTTGTAACATGATTTTTTTTTTTCATATTTTAATATCGATTAAGCATTCTGCATAAATATTGATGGATAGATTTGCGTTTTGTGGTTTATTAACCTTTGGCAGGTTATTT
>OZ010591.1:58461021-58473521 GCA_963932145.1 Acanthosepion lycidas | reverse complement strand
GTTGAAAAATATCCTATTTGACAAAACCCGGTATACCTTCTCTGATACCTTGAAATATTTAAGTGCGCGTTCAATAAGACAGTCGTATGGCAGTTGCAATTTCAATATGTTTTTAACGTTTTTTTTTTTTTTTTTTTTTTTTTAGGGGAAAGAGTAAACAATGAACCGGTCTTGGGGACAGTTTATGGTCATTGGTCTAGTTATCTTTCCCCCACCTACTTGTGTCACAATACGTGATCTTTTACAAACGCAGACATACGTGCTGTTTCGTGTAAAAGTTCTGTTAAACTTAGAAGGGCATCGACTATCTTGGCGTAGTGTCACTCTACAGTTTCATGGTGACAGCTTTAAGTGTATTTTTTCTTTTTTTTTCTTTTTTTACTCGCTTTCTGACTTTTTATCTTTTCTTTATTTTCTTTTTTCTTTCTTTTTGTTCTTTGCTCATATCTGTATTGTGATATTGCTCATGGGAATAATGTTATAGGTATTTTTTTTTAAACCTTTGATTCGATACTTATAAAATATTTTTCTCATTTATTGCAAAACAGCTGCTCTCTCGCTGCTAAGTAGGCATAAACGCTCTTTTCATCGTTCTTTCCTTGAAATAAAGTAATTCGTTTGGACGAAAAATATGATGTAGACGAGGCATATGTGTTCTTAAGATATAGATTTAGAAAAACTGAGAGAAGAAATTGATTGGGAATCTTCCTTTATATAACCTTTGTATTTATTTTTTATATATATATAGTTCTTCTTATTCTTATATAGTTCTTATTACTTTTATATAGTTTTTATTAATAGTCAAATATAGGTTTGGAAATGAATCCAATTCGTAATAAAAAGTTCTACTTTTCATTTTGGCATTTTAGAAAATTTTAAACAATATCTGTGTTTTTAAGTTGCTGATCCAATTTTTTCCTTGATTTTCATGCATAATTAACATTGTACGTGTTCGATCTTCTGCAAGAAGGATGAGACCCCAAAAGATTTTTTTGCCTTCTTTTTTTATTAGATATTATTTGTGTATTTTTTTTCCTTGTACGATTAAAATTATAAATCTATGAAAATGTATATTTGGATGTAGGGATTGATTTGCTGTTTGTGTATCATTGTGTCTGTATGATTTTTTTTTCTCTTTTTGGGTGGGGGAAAATATTTTATCGATTTGATTTTAAAATTTTATTTCGTTTTTATATCAAAGTCAAGCAGACATTTTAATGCTTATTTTTTTTTCTCTTCAGAGAAACGGCGTGTAACTTGATGAGCAAACACCCAATTACTTCATAGAAATTCTCCTGGTGTCAAACATACGTTCAAGTATATATATATATATATGTAAATATGTGCATATATATCCATAGCCATCTGCGCGAGAATTTTTGACCAGAACTGGAAATATTTTTATACGTCAGAATACACTTCTCTAAATATAAATAGACTGTTTTAATATTTAATTGGGCGCAAAAATTGATTTAAATTTGTACTGAAACGTAAACGCAAAAATATGCAATATATATATATACAAATAACATAAATAAATATATACGTATGAGAATGTTTTGGTGTGTATTGGTGTACATATACATCAATATCCACACTAAATTTTCCAGATTTAACGACAACTTGGGCATTACATCCCCCCACTGTCAGTGAGTGGTGTGTCGTACTGAAACCGTTGGTGACAGTTGGTTTGAATAGGCGTTTAACTGTTGACCTTACTGACCACCTCCCCCTCCTCTGCGGTCCCTATCACCAGAAATCGGTTCTGGAGCCAAAGTTCCGCTGGTTTTCGTTACTTCCCGAATCGCAGAGTTCTTGCAAAGCTCAAACTGAGCTTCCACCGCCGCTAATGCCTCTCCTCCTCCTCCGCCGCCTCCGTCGTTGCGTGGTAGGAGGCAGGTGCCTGCTTGTTGGTGTTTATTGAGGACCGTACCGATAGCAGGTGTGTCCGGAGACGCTCTGAGCTGAACAAACGCCGAGCGCTCGACTCTCACCGGCGCGACATTTTTTTTGTTGTTAGTGATATTAATAACTTGACTGTTTTTAGAATTAGAATGTTTGATGAACGGTTGGTTGTTTTCAATTGTTGGCGTTCTTGAACCTGTTGCCAATGTTGCTGCTTCTGTTCATTGTGAAGACGTAATTGGAGTAGTCGTCGTGATAGTCGGCAAAGAAGCGGCGGTAGTAACAGTAGTAGTCGTAGGAGCAGTGACAATGGTAACGGTCCGCAATGGTGTGCTGTTGACTCGGTTGATGAGAATGGTGCAGCTGACGGCCGTGGGAGCATGGCAGAGCTCGGGCAGTGGTCACTAATGAACCGGCACGGACGATCATTTCTCGAACTGAAGATAAGCCAAGGATACTCGCGGATGTCAAAGCAAAAATAAACTCCCTAGACAATTCCCTGTGTGTTTTTTGGACCTTTTGCGACATTCATTTTTTTTTTTTTTTTTTTTGTTATTCTCTTCCTGATCGCGGGTCTGATCGTTCAAACCGTCGCTCAGTTTATATCTACATCATGCTAGCAACTTACAGATATGTTCATATGCGTTTTGTAGTATGCGTGGGTTATATCTATCTATCTATCTATCTATCTATCTATCTATCTATCTATCTATCTGTGTGTGTGTGTGTGTGTGTGAATATTTATTGGATGGTGAAAAAAGTGGCTGAATTTGAACAACAGTGATGTAGAAAAAATAATTTTACATTTGAATTTAAAATGAGAAACAGTTGTATTCGGATGAACAATTAATTAGTTGCTTACTAAGTGATTTTTTGGTTAAAATGGTACAAGGCCAATATTAGTATTTATTAAATTTTAACTGCGTCTGACACAAGGCTATAAGTAAAGAGTTTCCAGTGAGAATCAAACTGATTTTAGTAGTAATGTTTGAAAGTGGAACCTTTTAGCAATTTAAGTATGGTCAGTCAAGTAATTAATTAATTACTAATTTATTAATCTAGGATTTAATTCCATGAATTTCTAATAAAAAAAAGAGTTCTTTAATCGAAGTTTATGGCGTTTCTTTTTTGATATATATAATAATTATTCTTTCTACTTTGTTAATTTTTCTTCTTCTTTCTACGTAATATTTACCATCAAAATTTCTTACTAGTGTTCATCAAAAAGTAGGAAAAAAGACTTCCTTTTTCTTCTGGTTCCTCAAACCTTTCTTTCACTCTTTTTTTTTTTTCCTTTTTTTTTTTTTTTTTTTTTCGAGCCTTACACTTTTTTACATCTGATTCTTTTAGACATTTTTCTTTTTCCTTACTTTTTCTTCATCTGTGGTTTTCTTCTTTTTTTTCTTTTTTTTTAATTGTCACCTTTCTTTCTTTCTTTAGGTGGCATCGACTTTCTAGATAAAGACACGGCGACTTGTCTGTGCGATGTCTTTCGGAATATCTCCGCTTCACTCTGCGCTCAAAACTTTCAATTCGTCTCTCTACCTTCAACTACAATCGACAATCAGTCTCCACCTCCTTCTCGTCCCTATCTCCTCCTTTCTCTCCTACTAATACTACTACTGACACATCAATAACGACGATTATTACGGCTACTATTGTTACAGCTATTATCGCTACTTCACGTAGTGCCCTTTTTTCGCAACACTATCAGTTCCCTTATCCTTGTTTCAATTTTATCTGTTAATTATTCAGTTTCCCGTTTAATGAAGAGAGTTTTAAATAGAAAGGAAAAATTGACTTAGAGAACTTTTAAAGGTCGTCAAGAAGGGGGAAACCCGCGATTTTGTATATATCGCAATGAACACAGGTGAATGTGTATGCAATTAGACACGTACCAGCGCGTGTATATATTTATATTTTTTGAGCAATCTCGCTTTTTTTCGAGATGAGAAGAAAAAGTGACAAATGTCTGGAAGACTTAAAAAAAAAAAAACCTTAAAAAAACTGTGACTCTAAAAATTTTTTTAAAAATCTAATAAAATTATATCAAAGCCAAAAACTAATTATGTACGTAATATTCCTGGGGAAAAATGTAAATTAAGAAAAAAAAAAAAAAAAAAATGATAGCAACATTAACGAATCAAAATAAATATTGTGATCGCTGCTGTTATAAATTCTTTATTTAACTTAATATTGTTATTAAAACTGTTTACAACATCTATCGTTCTTACTACGCGAATATATATAATAAATGAAAATAAAACTAAAACATTACCACAATATACTATCTATATACACGTGTGTATTTTTCTTGTCGATTCCTAACTTCCAACTCGACAGTCAGGGTTAGTTTTCGCCTCACTATATACAAGAGAGCTATATAAATATAGAGATAACCCTAAACAAATAACACAGGTGACCGTACACACACCCAAGTATCCACTTGTAGAAAATAGAACCTTGTATGACAGTAATTAATAAGAAGACACTACGCCATAGGAAGACGAAACGACTTAAGCTGCTAAATTCTGACGTAGGAACTTTTCCCCAAAGTAAACAAAGACATTACTCGTAACTAATCACCACAAAATTTCGTTCGACATAGTTGTATATGTACATTATATATATATAAATATATATATATATATATATATATATATATATATATATATATATATATATATATATATAAGGTATTAATTTAGAGGCTCAAGGACTGACACACAGGGAATCAAAATTAAGATGTTAAGCGTTTGTTTTTTAGGTTGAATCTTTTGTTTCTTTTGTTAAAAAAAATGTACTCCTTGTCAGCGTCATTTTAAATTGTAAGAAGCAGGCGTAAAGAGAAAAGAAAAAAAAAAAAAAAAAAAAAAGGAAGAAGAAGAAATCAACGCTGAGTGGTAGGTAATATATCCAACACTGCGAGAAGGGGTTTCGTCGTAGATTTCAAATTTTCCTCTGCTGCTAAATCCAAAAATAACGTCGCATTTCAATCCGTGGAATTTGCTTTCGCTGTGTAATCACAGAACTCCAAGACTTACATAATCGACACGTTATAACTCCGTGTTTACACCGACGCGCGCATATATATTTATGTATATATGCCTGCATGTACAACAGTATATAAACATACACACAAAGATATATATATATATATATATATATATATATATATATATATATATATATATATATATATATATATATATATATATGTATGTATATATATATATATATATATATCAAAATAACCTGTGCAACTTTTTCTTTTTTTTCTTTCCTTGTGGTATTACTCCATAATCCAGTTGTGAAAGAAGAAGTAGGCGAATATCAAAAATTAAAAAAAAAAAAAAAAAGTTGAAATCAAATTTTAATATTTTTTTTTTCAAACCTGCTCAGTGGAAAATGTCATGATGCCATTTCTGACCTTAGGTCTCTGGTCGGGACCCGGAAAGAAAGGAGTATACACCAGAAACCAAGGGAAATAATAATAATAATAATAATAATAATAATAATAATAATAATAATAGTAATTAAATTTAGTTTCTTATATGTACTTCTGATTTCAGTGTTGTAGTTTGTTATTTTTTCAGATTTCAAATATTATATTCATAATGAAATATACATGTATATATATATATATATATATTTATTTAAAACAATCTCTTTTTTTCTTTCATCTATGTGAAGTTTGCTACTTCATGTTTTTACTAGGGGAACTGTTGACTATTATTTACGACCAATTTCACCAATAGCGGTTTGAACACGTGGGTATAGAAGGCAGGTATATACATTGAGACGTCTGTGCGCTTTTCAAAACGCATAATTGCGCGGATTTACACGGGGTCTGTATTATTGCAAACAAAAACGAGAAATAATTTTTTCTTTAAGAATAGCTACACGTCAGCATTTATATTCAATATCGCATGTGCCTGTAAAACATTTAAAATCCTACATGAAAATACGCCAATTTAAACGTTATGCATTTCTGTTGAAATCTTTAGTTAAACAAATATATTGGTGAATATTCAATTATATAAGCACTGTGCGCATACAGTATATCTGTATAAAACCTTCAATACGTTTAGAAATATATATATATATATATATATATATATATATATATATATATATATGTTGCGTATTTATGACTGCGTGCTTGAAAATATGTTTATATATATATATATGTGTGTGTGTGTTTGTGTGAGAGTTTGCTTGAATTGTTTTCTGTCTTTTTTTTTTTCTGTTATATCCTGAAATATTTTCAGAAAATTCTGCTGTCAATTTTTTTTTTTAAAAGGAATGAGAAGCCTATATATTTGTTGCAATGGTAATACTACGATTCATTTGCCGTTCGTTGCCTTGCTTGTTGCGTATTTGATCATTCGTTTAGCAATGTATTATTTCCGTGGAGCGTCATCTCTTTGTTTATTTTCACAATTTAATTTTCGCGTCTTCTTTCTGTCGTTTTTTAATTCTCCACAATTAGTCAACACATGTCGACGTCTTTTTATTTTTATTTTTTATTTTTCTTTTCTTCTTTGTCTTTTTTTATTCCTTCAATATGAATATGGTCAGCGAAGAAACCAGATTTAGCTAGGTTTTTTTCACCTAGACATCAGGGTGAGTGTGATAGTAATTTCCCCACCCGGTACGCTGAGACTAACAAAACTCCGTCTGTAACTCGCTCTTCTTACTCTCTCTTTGTCTCTATCTATCTATCTCTCTGTCCATCTCTACTTCTTTCTCTCTGTTTTTAAAAGAGTCGTTTGCATAGAGAGAAAGCGAGAGACTTTAAAAAAGAAAATAATATATATTTTTTAAATGTACGCTGAGTATCTCTTTCTCTCTCTCTTTTTTTTGTCTCTTTTTTCTTTCTTTTTTCTTTTCCCGACGTGAAGCAAAATGAATCCTTTTTTCATTCATGCATGTTGTCTGCTTCTTTGATTTTCTCACAAGCAGACATATTGCTTCCTCCCTCCACCGTATTTTCCAACGTGATATTACCCTCTTTTCTTTTCTTCTTCACCTGACTATCTCTCTCTCTCTCTCTTTCTCCCTCACATTCCTTTGCTTTCCTTTACTGAATTTGTTCGTAAGGTGCACCTCTCTCTACTGCATATAGCCTTGCCTAAGTTGCTTGCTTTTTCTCTTCGTGTTTTTATTTGGTTACAATCTACACTCTCTTTTTCCCTTGTGATTTAATTTTTTTCTCTCTTTCTCTCACATCTTTCTTTTTCTCCCTCTCCTTCCACCCGCTTCTAATACCCTTTGATTCTTTCCCCTTCTCTTAAGTCTTATTTAGTAGCTTCTTTCCTTCTGATCGCACTCCGTCAGTTCTAAAACCAGATTTAATCTAACATTGCACAACTACCTATACATACATACATGCATACATATATATATATTTATATATATATATGTGTGTGTGTGTGTACGCGCACGCACGTGCGTGCGTATCTGTGTACAAATATATGTGTTTATGTGTTACAAATATACTCTATTCTTTCACATGATAATCATATACATATACCTATTTTCAAACATACATTCACAATATGTGCGCAGAATCTCATTTTTAAGCCTCATTTATAGTCATCCATTTTATATACAGGTGCATATGGCGACATCAATAATTTCAAAGACTTCTTCTGTGTACCGCGTCAATTCCGTACGTAGGAGATCATGGCTCTCCACAACTTCCTATCTCTTGTGGCTCTTAGCATTGTTTCTTTCTTTGCCAGGGCTCTCCCTCTCCGTTCTGTCATTCGTTCACATAAGGTCGTCAGGTAGGTTGCTCTCTGCGACATCTTGTCTCTCCTGCCCTAAATAAACCCCGTGGGGATTAAGTTTTTAAATCCCTTCTTTCCTCATTATGCGTCCAAGAAATTCCAGCACACTCTTTCTGGTTCTAAGTATAAGTTTTCGTTAACATTTTCTTTAGGAGTACCTCGTTGCTTTCTCGCTCCGTCCATGGAATTCTCAGTATGCTTCTGTAGAACCACATTTCTTTCGCCTCCAGTTTTCTGCCTGTTCGACGGGAGATTGTCCAGCATGCACTGTCAATTTAGAAAAATTGATATCACATAGCAATCCAACACTCTTTTCTTTGTTCCTAACGAAATGACTTTGCAACAACCGAGATTGGCTAAGATGGGAATTTTTTAGGTATTTGCGATAGAATTTATATTTTAATTAGAAAATATAGTAAAAAAAGTATTATTTTACAAAAAAAAAAAAATTATTTTCAAAATATTTACCTTTCCTTGTCAATACACTTAACTGAATGCTCTTACGGCTAACGCGTATGTAGGTACATCAATAAATACATATATAAAAAAAATGCCATTTTGTTACACGAATAATATATATTATTTCGTCATAATATTTTCCCTTGTCAATGCACTTAATCCGGCGGTTTCGCATTAATCATATAGTTCGAACGTGTTATGAAAAAAATTTAAAAAATCTTGAAAAGTCAGCTAATAACTAAGTCAAGCTGCAGACTTATTGATCTGCCATTCTCGTTTCTCACGAGAGATCATTTCAGATGCTACGCACACTGATACACACTCACGTAATTTTATATATATATATATATATATATATATATATATATATAGAGAGAGAGAGAGAGAGAGAGGGAGAGAGAGTGGGAGAGAGTGGGAGGGAAAAGGTTGCATGATGAAGAGGAAGTGAGAGATTGAGTAGTGGTAAGTATAATGATATTTGCCAACGTATTTGCTACCCTTTCCCTCTTTCCTTTCTCTCACTTTTTTCTCTTTCTTTCTCTCGCCTATTCCTTCCCTTTCTTCGCGGTTAAGAAAACTCACCAAAAAACACCCACCCCTGACATAATGATTTCGACACCTTCACATATAGACATCGATGTTAGAATGTAATCCCCGGCTTAGATTCAGTGATACACACGAAATCCACTCCGTTCCATTCATTCAATAATGAAACGAACAAACGTACAAATCCAGGCAATCAAGCCAGGAAATAAATATATACACAAGAAACATAGAATAAGCGTATACATATGCACTTAGCATTGTTCGTCCGATAAAAAGCTAAATTTAGAGAAAGGGAAGTTGAGATGTCGTGCTGCACTAATTTTCCAAGTCGAAAGGGTTCACTGGAAACCAGCATTCCCTGATTCAAACACCAAATATTTATCTATTTCTCAATATATATGATACAAATATAGTCTTAAGTTACTCTATATTTATGGGTGTCGCGTAAAAGGACTCTCTGACCTTCTCTATACTATTATTAAACCATGGACTCGTCCGCCCCTATCAGTAGAACGTCTGCTCATGGAACAGAGGCAAAAAGTGGGTCGCAAAGGCGTAGCGATTTCCGTCTGTAAGCTTGCTACACAGAACTACTTTATTCTGTGTCCATGTTTTCATGCGAGTAAACACTTCTTTACACAACCCATTGTTTGCAGTGTTTCCTTACTGTCTTACTACACGAACTTTGT
Organism: Acanthosepion lycidas; assembly: GCA_963932145.1. Classification (NCBI taxonomy): domain Eukaryota; kingdom Metazoa; phylum Mollusca; class Cephalopoda; order Sepiida; family Sepiidae; genus Acanthosepion; species Acanthosepion lycidas. The sequence goes on along the minus strand of OZ010591.1, from coordinate 58,464,127 downwards.
GACAATTGCATAATATGAGGTATACTGCATGTGCAAATATAAAAGTCGACATTGAGGTCAACACCCAGCGACGATAGTCTGCTTCATGCTTAAACGCAATCTTCTTGCTCGCAAAACACACACACATATATATACATACATACATACATACATATATATATATATATATATATATATATATATATATATATATATATATATATATATATATATCCAAGTATAGGATTGGTGTATACGGAATAAATTTCAATAACCAAAAAGTACTATTCTTAAAAGAGTGCACAATACAGATTAGAACAAATATAATTATTATTTCAAAAATTAAATCATAAATATGTTATAAAATCACTACAAAAATAGCCATTTTGTATTCTTATACCATGGATAGAATCAATTTCGGATTATCTTTAAAAAATATTCTCAGAACAAAAAAAGGGATCATATCGTCCATTTAACTCTTCTAAGGGGAAACCTTATCAGAAGAATGAGATGGAATGCAATACTTTTTCTACATCCAACGCCATCACTTGATAAGACACCAGTAGTGTTGAAACAAAATGGCTATTTTTGTAGTGATTTTATAACATATTTATGTTATAATTTTCGAATATATATATATATATATATATATATATATATATATATATATATATATATATATGGTAAAATGAAACAAGAAACAGGAAACGTATATTAATCTAATATGTTTCACTTTTATTAAACCTTAATCAGAAAACACTGGAATTTTCAATTATATTTGGGTCAGTTCTCATTGGTCAGTGCCACGTGTATTAAAACTGTGGATAATTCTATGTGTCTGTAGGTTTTTGAAGATTCTTGTATGTCTAAGTGGGCAATGGATGGTAATATGTATTTGCAATTGTATACGTGTGTCTGTCTAGTTTTTTTTTTTTATCTTCGCCTTTGTGCGGTCAAGACTCACACCGGAGAGCGGCGGGGTTCTAGTCTATACTAGCCACCTTAAGAATGTATTTTTTGTCTTAGATATAAGTTAGATTCTTCAAGAAAGAATTCAAAGAAAGATGTCGATGTAATGTAATGCTTTAAGCCATCCTTTTAGACCGTTCAGCATTATATATATATATATATATATATGTATGTATGTATGTATGTATGTATGTATGTGTATACTGAAAAATTTCGGTCTGAGCAATAAGTTACTCCCAAAAAGTTCTGATGAGTGGTCATTTGGATGCATTCTAAGTCAATAAACATACTGCACCCACTTCGTGTACACACACACACACATACACACACACATATATATATATTCCCAAGATGTTATTTAAATATATTTATTACGGAAAGTGGGTCGGGAAGGAAAGTTTTCAGAAAATCCTCGAATATAAAATATATTTATCCGACATTTACAAGATTAGCATCATAATCCCTCTATTAATCTTTATTTTTGCACCAACCTAATATATATATATATATATATATATATATATATATATATATATATATATATATATATATAAATGTGTGTTTGTGTATCTGTGTGTGCGTGTTTGTGCATTCGTATATGCACAATGTATATCTCCCTATATATTTACATAAAGAGAGAGAGAGAGAGGGTGAGTGAGAGAGAGAGAACGAGTGTACAGCCTGGACATAGGAATCAACAGTGCATTTTGGCTGTCAGTTTGTCCCTTCTGTGCGATATTCTTCTAGTTCTGAAGATTCCACAGAAGCAGGAAAGTGACCGTCAACATGAACTGTTGGTTTCTATGTCCACGCTGATTATACCTATAACCACGATACTAATTACTTTTGTCTATAAGTTACAAAATAGCTTAAGTAAACGGTTTGACGTGCTGAATATAACATCTAACACCTAAGTAACGAATTTTATATTTGTATTAATCATATATATATATATATATATATATATATATATATATATATATATATATATATATAAAGGAAAGAGGTTATAGTTGTTCCAACGAGAGAAAAGCGTATATATTAAAAAGTAGAAGAGAGAAACCGCAAACGTTTTTGGTTGCAATGCGGACTTTTTTTAAAGATATATATTATGCTTAATTTTCTATAATTTCGCAACACGGGTTTCGGGTCTCGCGGTCTTCTTCAGACAAAAAGTGGATATTTCCACATATTATTAAAATGAATTCATTTTCCTTACGTTTTTCGATATTAAACATTCTCTTTTTGGTGTGGTAGCGACACAAATGTCTTTTTTGAACTGCCAGTGAAAAAGTTCTTCTGCTTGAATGCTAATAAAACAATTAAGAGTGGTCCGAGAAAGTGTGAAGAAAGATATCTGTATTCTTATCGTTTAATGACCCCTGTGTGTTTTTAGATCTATTTCCATATTTTTGTATTATGTGTGCTTTTGCTAGCATGCGTATGTATACGGATACGCATATTCCCTCTCCATACATAAATACTGTCTTATTATAAGGTATTAGTATAGATACATATGCACATATACATACATACACACATACACACACTCATGTATATACATGCCTATATACCTACATACGCATACACACACTTTCTGTTTTGTAAGGTTTGTGTGTGCACTTGTGAGTCGTCTATTTTTTTTTCAATATGCATATACATATTCGTGCTCCACAGATATCCGCGTGTGAGTGTGTGCGCGCGCATGTATGCGACTGGTTCGACCACTGTATTTGGACATTATGTGTTGCATGTCGTGTGTTTTTGTGTGTGGGGTTATGATCTATTTAGTGCTGGTTTAAATGTTAATGAATTTTTTTGTATTTGTGGGTAAGGATATATATTGGCATAATCTTTAATTCACCCTGGTTATATTTATAGATGTATTGTGTTACAAAGAATTTTCTGTTTTCTGGTAATTTTATGTTGCTTTTGTGGAGGGAAACTCTGTTGTGGGCTGATACCAATATATGACTTCTTGCATTTTGTACATTTGAGTGCATAAATCACATTTTGGGGGTTTCAATTTAATTTTTTATTTATTATGAATGTCGTTTTGAGGTTTTCAGAAGTGTAGGAGTTTCCTTCTATAATGATGTCACAAACCCCACATCTTTTTTGTTGCATTTTGTGACTCCCTGTATTGTGTGTTGGTTAA
>OZ010591.1:58453521-58456021 GCA_963932145.1 Acanthosepion lycidas | reverse complement strand
ATCGAGTATTTTTAAAACAATAAAATGCTTTATAATAATGGAATCGTTTTCCCCTTCTGTCCACACACTTGGCGGTACATCGGATTTCTGTCTATTTCGACACTCTGCACTTGCGTGTGGGCCCACGTGTCTGTACTTACTAATGTATGCCAAGGATTGATTAGTGTGTACACAGCTGTGTACAGCTTTGAATTTCCGTCTATGTTTTTATATTTAGGTACATCTCGACTTTTTATTTAATGAATTTATTTTTAAGAGCTTTATTGAGTTGCTATCTACGGAGAGAAAATAGTAGCGTCTTTATTATCAGCTATATTGGTTCTTCTTTTATGTATTGGGTCTCTTCAGGGGGTCGATGATTATGGCTCCCCACAACTTCTTATCTCTTGTAGCACTAAGAAAGTTTTTTCTCTTACAATCACCCCAGAACTTTGTGTCTCATTTATTGAAGGGCGCTCTGGTTTAAACATTAACAAAAGACAGCTCGAATCTTTACTAGACTTTCACGCTCTCACGATCTTCAGAATACACACACACACACACACGCACATAAATATATATATATATATATATATATAGAGAGAGAGAGAGATAGATAGATAGATAGATAGATATATGATCGGAAGCAAAATTAATCATTTCTAACTTAGACACATAACCAAAAATTGCGTTGATAATAGTAAATAGTATATTATTTACACTATTCAGACTATTGTCCTCATCTTTGTCGCTATATTTATCACAACGTTTCGGCCGTTGTACGCTCCGGCCTTCTTCAGGTGGTTGGAATGTCGAACTGAACCCTTTATTGCGCTCACTGGGGTAGACTGTTCTAGTCCCATGTGCCATGTTTGATGGATGTCAGTTATCAGTTATCTCCTGCTAATTTCCCTCTGAAAGTTCCCCACTGCCTTAACCGGGTATTGAACTCACACTCTTTGGATCCTGTCATTGGATCTAACCAACGCCTTTATCCACTGTGCCATGTGTCCTTGAGGACAGTGTTCACATTGCAATTTTTGCTGTTATCATTTCATGTTTTTACCAGAGCTCATATTGCAACTGTTGTTATCATTGCTTTCTCTGGCACTCCTTATTACTGGTTCCCATATTGTATTTATTTCTATGCTTGCTCGGCTTCACTGGGAAATTTAGACAGACAGTAAATAGTATATTGTATATCTAAACAGAAATAAAAGTAATTATTTTGTCTATGCAGAAATATATTGGGAAATTTAGTAAACGGTAGAAAGAAAAAGTTTTGGCCACGAATCAGTAAATTATATTCAATATTCTTTGCCTTCTATTTGCCATGGCGACTGTGAAATAAGTTACCCACAAGAATTAATTTTATTTCACTCCTGTTGACAAATTCTATTTTGGCCATTACTCTGATGAATTTTAATTTTCAAATCCTTCCTTTTTTTCCAGAATGAATCGAGTTCTTCAGTATTTCACAATACACAGCATTTTCCTTTGTTCCTTCAACGTTATATAGCACACTTGTACTTCTAGAAGAAAAACAATCCCCAAATCAATATACTTCCACCAATATATGTTGGTATTTTGAGGCTTATGTAAAGTGTACTTTTTCTCCACACATATCTTGAACAGTTTCCACCATAGAATTCAATTTATGTCTTCTCAGACCATACTATTTTGTTCCAGAAAAAAGAAAGCTCTTTGAGTTGACTATGAGCAAAAAGTAATTGAAACTTTACATGATTGGCCCTTCTGATTTATTTTTAATGAATCTAAGACTGCAATCCTACACAGTGGGGTGTTCAAGATTGTACCTTTGTTTTATTCTTTGCCATCTACTTGCGGAGTCTTCTGTTTTATTTTAGTTTTATTTGTGAATAGATTACAAGTTACTTTCCAATAGATGGATGTAGCTGCATATTTACTTAATTTATGAGGACATCCTGTTTAAGGAAGATTTCTTGTTAGGTCATATTGCTTCCATTTTTGAAAGATAGTTCTTATTGTACCGATGGAAATATTAAGTTTATCGGATATCTTTCGATATTCCATTCTACAATTATGACGGTCAATTATCACTCTATGAACTTAGTTTGCTAATTTGCCATTGTGAAAATTGTTAGAAATTTTTTTTTTTTTCTTAAAAAAACCTTTAATAATTTTATGTATCTAATACTTGTGTGACTGTACATGAGAAATGTTACTTTACAAGAAGAACAATACTGGGGACAAGTATTCAACATTATTTTTTACGTATATACTGTAATTATAATGTAACATATATTAATAATTATTAACATGAATATGCGTTTGTTGTGTATATGAGACAGTTTTGATGACAACAACAATTACTTGGTCTCAGAGATGAACATATAGTAGAGCATATGACTCTAGCAGATCTTCCTTCCACCAATGCCCATCAAAGTTCGCTTCATAATAGTAAAAAATAATGGCATATGATTGCAGATTCCAGTATTTAATATTTGAAGTACGTGAAAAGACATTTGTCGACATAAAT
>OZ010591.1:58378521-58446021 GCA_963932145.1 Acanthosepion lycidas | reverse complement strand
AGATGAGTACAATAGTCCGAATAATGTAAATAATGTACATAATACCTCATCTCAGAAATATGGACAAACAATATAATAGTTAAAAAAAAGGTGGATAAAAGGATTATCTTCGTCATATTAAATAAATCGGATTATTATTCAGAAATGTGACACATACTGGACGATCACACCAAATTTTTAAAAAATGTTGGCAAAAATACGATTAATCAACTAAACTCGAAAATAAACAAACTTATCCCAGCCAATAACGCAAGACTAGATTGCTTAAACATTCGCAAAATAATTGGCGACTACAATCAATCTATGGAACTATAAAAAAATCCCTCTCCGTCTTATCATATCCCAAATTTCTACTCCCGTCTACCAACTAACAAAAGATATTAATCAACTAATTACGCGATATATACCGAATAAATACAGCATTAAGTCAACACATGAACTACTCCAAATTTTAAAAACACAAAAGCCTAATAATGAAAGCATATTCTCAGTTTAAGTTGAAAGTTTATTAACAAACATCCCAGTCAGAGAAATGATAATCATATAACTATAAAGAATATCTACATCAATCCATCTCTCCCTCCATTAAAAATTAGTCCTAATATTCTCAGAAAAACTACTCATGATGTGAACCATAAAAAATCCTTTCTGCGACCATCAAAATAACATATACCTACAATGCGATGGTGTTTCTATGGGTTCCATTCTGGGACCAACATTTAGCAACTTCTATGTGATTAAACATTTACCTAAGATATGTAGATAACATTCTCATTTTAGTCATAAACATAGACACTAAACTAAATACATGAACTACAAAAAAAACCTTTCGAAAAATTCCATACATAATTTCACATACGAACTTAACAACCACAGTAAAATCCCGTTCTTGATGTATTAAAAGACACTAATAATAATACATATACTACCTCCCCATATAAAAAAAAAACATCTAGCATACACATGCACACTCTCAACTATAAAAGTGTAAGTCCTAAATATTACAAAATAGTTATTATACGAAACTTATTAAACCGTGCAATAGCAAACTCTTCGACAAAACATAGTAAAAATTAAAAAAAAAACACTCATAAACACTAATATATCCCACAGTGACCCAAATAAATAAATAAAACTAATTATACACTACACTAAATTTAATACAACCAACAAAGTCATACATAACAACTCTTTTCCGTCAACGAGAAACCTGTAAACGATCAACATCCCATATCAATTTAAATGTCCTTTGGGAGATTGCATCTCTGATAAAAATGTTAATACCTATATACATACACACACACACACACACAAACACACACACACACACACACACACACACACATATATATATATATATATATATATATATATATATATATATATGTATGTATGTATGTATGTATAAGCCAGCATATGTACTTGGATAAAAGATACTGTTTAATTAATAAATTATAAAAGGAACAAAACTTTGAAACTATTCTGGAAAAGACATATTCTTTGGTCACATTTAATATATGCATTCAATATATATATATATATATATATATATATATATATATATATATGAGTTGCGGCAAATTAACTCCTGTCAGGCCACGTCAGCATGTGGCCTGACGATTGCATATAACATGAAACAGACTGTCGCCTCTAAGTGTTGACTTCTATGTTCACTTTTATATTTACACACGCTCTATCTCTGATATTGAGCACTTTATTCCATAAATATAGCACACCTTATGACTATATTTCTTTATATATATATATATATATATATATATATATATATATATAGGAATTAATTGATCAAATGTCATAAAATGTAAATCGCACCATTTATTACAGTGCATTTTAAGCATAGGTTCAGCAACAGATTTCTTTTTTTTTCTTAATCATTTCACCTTAAGCAAGGCGATAATGCCACTAAGATGCATGATGTTACAGAGAATGAAAGAGGACGAAAAACTTTAGTGACGAGAAGCGAGGAAAAGGACAATAAAAGAACAATTCAGGAAGACAGGATTAAGGTTAAGATCATATGCAAATTCTGATTTGTTCAGTAGTAACCTACAGAGGCAGAATATTCATGGAGAATTGAACTCAAAGCCTTGATATCAGGATATCAGCTCTCCAAACACTGTAGTCGATTAATTGTTAAACGGTAGCCATCTTCATAGAAACGGGTATTGTGTTGGTATTGTGTTTGTACCTGAAAGAATTAGCCCAAAACACAGGAAACATTTTGGCTGCAAAATAAACGCACAAATAATAATAATAAAAAAAAAAACCGAAACAAGCTGTACCGTCGAGTGTAGCGAATCACCCGCGTTCCTTTTCTATTCAAGTGCTGAGAAATAAATTCCACTAAAGAGAATTAAAAGTCTAACCATGATTTACTATTGGTTTCTTCCCACCAACCGCTGCTTTGTGGTCGCAAATCGAAAGAGGATGCTTCCCAATCACAACAATCTTAACCTGCTCATGTCTAGCGTTAACTGTTATCTATCTATCTATCTATCTATCTATCTATATATATATATATATATATATATATATATATATATATATATATATGAGATAAAGATTAAATAAGCTAAGAGCTTGAAATATAAAATAAAGTGAGGGCTCAGTGTCAAAGCCGGCAGACCTTAAATTTATCATATTATAACAATATTAATGTAAATCAAAATTTTCATGCTTTAAGTCAAGATTAAAGTGATATTTACGTTGACGTGATTACAAATGCGCATGAAAGAAAGAGGGTGGGGATATTTTAAACAATTAAATTTAAAATTTGAATAATATATTTTAAGTATGCAGTGTAGCCAGTTTTATTTAGTTTCCTTTTCTTTTGGCTGTGTCCTTAGAATTTTTTTGACTAAGTAGTCTACATTGTTTTCGTACATCTGCCAAGGAACAAACTTACTCCACTTTTTACTTTTGTATATTGACTGACACGTCTACTACCGGCATATAGACTTTGTTGTTGTTGTTTTTATTCTTCTTACTTTTCTTCTTCTTCTTGGTCTAATTCTGCTTTTTCTTGTTCTTCTTTTTCTTGATCCTGTTCTTGTTCTTTTTTTTCTCTTTCTTCTTTTTCTTGATCTTGTTTTTGTTCTTCGTTTTCTTTTTATCTTGTTCTTGTTCTTTTTCTTCTTCTTTTTTACTTCTTTTTCTTGATCTTGTTCTTGTTTCTCTTTTCTTCTTTTTCTTGATCTTTTTCTTTTTCTTCTTTTTCGTTTTCTAGTTCTTTTTCGTCTTTTTCTTGATATTTTTCTTGTTCTTTTTCTTCTTTTTCTTGATCTTGTTTTTGTTCTTTTTCTTCTTTTCTTGATCTTGTTCTTTTTCATTTTCTTCTTTTTCATTTTTCTTCTTCTTTTTCTTCTTTTTCTCGATCTTGATCTTCTTTTTCTTTTTCTTCTTCTTTTTCTTCCTCTTCAATGTTATCTGAAGAACCCGTGTAAATGAATGGCGAATCGTGGGCCTTACCAAAAGAAGAAAATTCCAAATTTGTGTACAGTCATTATCACCTATATCGTGAAGGGAAGCTGCACATAAAAGATCTTAATGTTGTTAGGATTATCTCCGCCAATAGTAAATCATGGTAAGACTTTTAATTCTCTTAGGATCGACTTGTCTTTTTTCTGCTATTACTTTATCAGCTTCTTCTTCTTCTTCTTCTTCTTCTTCTTCTTCTTCTTCTTCTTCTTCTTCTTCTTCTTCTTCTACGTACCATGTCCTTTCAGGTCGTTGAAGATCATGGTTCTCCACATTTCGCTGTCCTTTTTAGCTCTTAATAAAGTTCGCCATTTTGTTATCTCTTCTAAACCCTGTTCCGCCATCCATTTACTCAAGCACTCTAGGTAGGTTATTCGTTATTTTCTTCTGTTCCTCTTGCTTTCAAACTTTTTTGTGAGTATCAAATTCTCCAAACCCTCTTTCGTCATTAGGTACCCTAGAAATGACATATGCCCCTTTCTGGCTCTTGTTGAAACAACAGTTCCCGTACGATGATCGCAGTTAAGGCAATGAGCCTAGTCAGTAGTTAGATTGGTACCCTCTTTGGTATACCAGGTGCTAAAAGTTTGGATGTGTGGATGGTGTAACTGATAATTGGAAGTCGGAGAACCGAGTTCCAGTTCCAGTTGAGAAATGTATGAATCCATTTCTTCCCCCTAGTTATGGGATAATTAGTAAAACTTGTATGACAAAATCATTATTATCTCTAAAACAAAAAAAAAAAAAAAAAAATCTTACAATTTCAAAATATTTTCTGGTTTTAAATAACCTTCAAAAATTTTATAAGCCGTAGAAAACTAATTCATGAAAAATTATGACTCTGATGTAATGTATCAGTGTCTTATTTTGTTTTTATTTTCTCTAAAACTTCGTCGTTGTTCACACCTTCAATCTATGGCATTCTCAGCATCCTTCTGTAGAACGACACTTTATTGCTTGATGCCCCCTTTTTCATCTGTGATGAGATTGTCCGGCATTTACTTCCATATAGGAGGACTGATATATTAGGCGGTGCAACAATAATATCGTTTTATCACATAGTAACATATGTGAGAAAACGACATTATTTTTGCACCAACCTAATACATAATAATTCAGTACTCATTTCTTTGTTTCTAACGAAATTGTAGCTCGTAGATAGGTCGGTGTGAATTTGCCGATTTGGGACCCTAATTTTCTCTTAATTTTCTAACACCTTTTCCCAGGGAAGTAAAGGAGAAAATCCTCCAGAATCTATGTCCGAGAATGAGGTTTATCAATCACTTTTACAGATTTGGGCTTATCAGATAGATCCTTTTAATTATTCATTGTCTGTGTTGAATGACAAAATTCCTATCATAGAAGTCTTTCTTTCTCATGAGATTAAACATTATTATAAACGATCTTCTTCTATGTGTCGTTTCCACTAAGGACGATGCCAATTACGGCTCTCCTCAACCTTCTGTCCTTTGCAGCTCTCAATATATTTTGTCTTTTTGCCATCTCTTCCAAACCTTGCTCCTTAATTCACTCAAGTTCGCTAGATAGGTTAGGCGTTGTTTTCCTCTATCCCTATTGTCTTCAGTCTTTCTAGTGAGTATCAATTTTTCCAAGTCGTCTTTCCTCATGATGTGCCGTAGAATTTTCAACTATCTCTTCCTGATGTTAAGTGGAAATGTCATATTTGTTTCCATTGTCGCTAGAATTTCGTCGTTGTTCACATGTTAGGTTCAATGTATTTTCAGCATCCTTCTGGAGAACGACATTTCTCTTGCTTCAAGTCTCTTCTTCCTTCGTGAAGAGAGTGTTTAGCATTCACTGCCATGTAACAGAACTAATATTGCGTAACAGTTCAGTACTCATTTCATTGGATCTAATTATTTTTTTCCTGTTTCTTAATACTTTTCTTCGCTTTTGGAAGGCATATTTCGCTATCCCAGTGCAACTTCGGGTTTCAGTGTCACATTTTTCCGTCCTCTGTTAAAACATTTGATTTTGGTACCTCCAATTTGTAATTTGCATGCTGAGCAGTTTATTTTAACAACTTTCTGTCTCTTTCCAATCGAGAGTTAGTCTTTTCTTCTCGCTTTCCTTCAAAACCTTCTGTAGGATTTATTCCTCATTATCTAACAGCTAACTTGTCATTAGATTATGAAGATATTTTCAAAGTATGTATCTCGACTGAAGAGAGAATCAAATCTACGTTGGTGATCATGTCTCTCCACAATTTCCTGTCCATTGTAGCTCTTAAAAAATGTCTTTTTGTTATCTCTCTTAAACCCTGTTCCGTCCTCCAATTACAAAATCTCGTTAGATAGGTCATGCATTGTTTTCCTCTGGCTCTCTTGCTTTTAATTTGTCTTGTGAGTGTTAAATTTTCTAAACACTCTTTCCTCATTACGAACCCTAGAAATTTCAGCTGTCTCTTCCTGATGTTAAATATTTTGTCTTTTTTGCTTCTATATTTACTAAAACTTCGTCGTTAGTCACATGTTCAGTCCATGGTATTCTCAGCATCCTTCTGTAGAACCACATTTCTGTCGCTTAATGTCTCTTCTTCATCTGATACTATATAACAGTTCAGTACTCTTTTCTTTGTTTCTAATGAAATTTTTCCTGTTTCTTAATACTTTGCTTAGTTTTTGGAAGGCATACATACAATTGTTATAGTTTATAAAGAGCAAGCCTGCTTGTATAGATCGTCATGAGAATTATATATCATAACATATTTTTATTTCTCTGTTACTGTGCCGATATTGATGCTTGTCTCACAAATTATCCTTGCCTTTCCATCGTATGTAAAACTACAAACAGATTTTAAGTGCAACTTTAGAAACGTGTTTGATTGCTCGAGCGATCCGACCCATGTGCGCATGCCCTTGCGAGCGCACACCCACCTCACCTTTACCACTGACTTTCCTATTCCGAACCCAGCTGGGAAGCTGTTGTCGAATTGGGTAACCGGCACTTTCCTGCCTTAACGCCGCACATCGCTTCTCCCACCTGGATTTAAAATTTGCGCACACACCACTTTCCTGTCCCGCCCACACCTGCATCACTTACGCTTTGCTTTCAGTTCTTTCTTTCTTTCTTTCTTTCTTTCTTTCTCGTTCAGATTTTGAACGAAGTCGACGTCGCCATCTTTCGGTATGCGTTCGCCAAACCCCACCGCCTGTCGTTTATCGATCAATTGGCTTCCCTCTTTTCTCTTTCGTACTGATTCTGCAAATCGGATTTTTTTCCCCTTTCGCTTAAATACCAACCGTTGCCTTTTCGTTTTCCTGTCAACACAATGAACGCCTTGATTTGTCTGTCAATATCGTCATATCTCTCTTTTATCTTTCTGTGTTTATTCCTATCTATCTATCTATCTATCTATCTATCTATCTATCTATCTATCTCAGTGTATTCGCTATCTATTTATCTCAGTTTATTCGTTATCTATCTATCTATCTATCTATCTATCTATCTATCTATCTCAGTCTATTCGCTATCTATCTATCGCAGTCTATCTATCTATCTATCTATCTATCGCAGTCTATCTATCTATCTATTTATCTATCTCAGTGTATTCGCTATCTATTTATCTCAGTTTATTCGTTATCTATCTATTTATCTATCTATCTATCTACACACACACATATATATACACACACACACACACACACACACACACACACATATATATATATATATATATATATATATATATATATATATATATATATATATATATATATATATATATATATATATATACATACATGTTTTAATAAAGACGATAGACAAGGTACTGCAAATAAGCTTTTTTCGTAATTTTTTTGTTTTTTGTGTTCGAACAAGTGTTTTCTTTTCTGGATACAATTCCAAAGTAAATAATAATAGTGAAAAGGCAGTCAAAAATAACATCAATATTTTTTACAAAATGCACGTCGTCAACAATAAACACGATGAATTTTCACTCAGAAATATTAAAAAGAAATATACTAATCCCAGTTGATCCGAACAAAAAAAATTAAATTATCTACTGCAAAAAAATTTAAAACGACTTACCTTTTCCCCCCAAATAACAACATACCATCAAATTTACAACGAACGAACATAATTTATGAGTTCAAATGACCCTTAAGGAAATCATCAAACCGAACTCATGAATAATTACATTGGTCACACCACTACATGCCTAGACAGTCGCCTTACTTTACATCTATCCGACCACAACTCCATTAAAATAGATACACAAACTGAAATATACTAGTAGAAAATACAAACAAAATAACATTATGCACATGTAAAAAAAAAAAAAAAAGATTAAATATATTGGAAGCCTTAATAATAAAAAAGAAAAAAACAACACTCAATAATATTAACTACGTGTTCGGAAAAAAAAACAACATATGTATAACTCTAGAAGCATACACACAACCCATACACACAATTAAAAAGTAAATATGAAATCATCCTTGATAATAGCTAAAAGTATAGTCAAAAGTGCTAGGAATTAGAGAGCATTTAGACAATTTTTACACACACTGTCCGGAAAAGAAAACTTGTTCGAACTAAAGAAAAATTAAATAAAAACTTTAATCGCATTAACTTCTCTATCGTTTTTAATGAAACATGTATAAATGAGGTATTGTTGCCTAGATACACAATATACATATATATTTTAAGACATTCTTTTGTTTATACATTCTTTTTATAGATACAAATATTTAAGTAAATGTTCTGATTATAATAAACAACATTTACCAGCCAGAATGACCGAGAAATTTTCACAGAAAATATTCATCCTTCGACAGGATTCGAACCTGTATTCTATACGGAACCGTCATTTAGCTTGACGTGCCTTTAACGATTTGGCCACGAAGGAGCGTTCGGTTAGCAAGGTCGAATTTACTGTATTTAAACTTCAATCTTCTATGAATCACTCACGTACATTCATATCTGCTCATAGCGTATCAAATAATTGTCGGACTTTGTACATTTCATAATGTGTGACGTCATATATATATATATATATATATATATATATATATATATATATATATAAATATATATAAAAAGTCCTAAAATAAATTACATCTGGTAGCAATGCCTCCATTTTGGAGGTTTTGGAGAGCATGGTATCACCTCTTAATTACTGTTGTACCTATCCACCCTGATCCAGGGCGGTAGCAACAGTAAGGTCAAATAATGAACCCAAAGAACGAAACATTACGAAAGTATAAAAATACATGATTATAAAAATAAAATAATTATATATATAAAATAAATATTTATTTTTTATCAGCTGCAACACAACTCTTGAGTTTTATGCACCACACAATCGTTGGGTACTGATAGAAAACTGATCATTGTAGAATTTGAATATTGATATTTTTACAGTAGTGTAATGATACACACAAACACACACACACACATCTATATATATATATATATATATATATATATATATATATATATATATATATATATATATACCAGCAGTTGCCTCAACGAGGTTATATATAACTACATTTTTATATTATTTTTGCCCAGTAAATAAAATATACTATTCGACTATAATTTTCGTACGGGAGAAATATCACTATTTAACTATACAACGGACAGTTTTCAATCAGAACCCGACGATTTCGTCCATATTCTTCTAAACGCTTATAGTCAATTTGGGACAACGGACAATATGGGCAATTTTTGCTCTCTCTTTCTCCCACCGAATGGGAAAATGTTTTAAAAACTAAATAAAAAATATATGAAATTCTCCTTGTCTATCATATTTATCGAAAGATTTAAAAGAAAAGTTTATATATATATATATATATATATATATATATATATATATATATATATATATATACTATACTATACTTAAGCATGAAAACATTAAACAAAAACTAAAAATTCTTGAAGCTATATATTAGGTTGGTGCAAAAATAATGACGTAATAATGTCGTTTTTTGACGTATAACGTCAAAAAACGACGTTATTACGTCATTATTTTTGCACCAACTTAATACATAAAACAGTTGAAACCTAACCTGAACAAAATAAACTATTAAATCTATACAAATATTCTTAAATGCCTATAATTTATAACAGAAGCCATTGGTTTATAGCAACGGCTTCCCATATTTAATACTTTTGGTTTTCCCTCTCAAGTGGACATGTGTGACGTCATGAGCTGCGGTGCAATTTTCGCTTCCAGCGTCTTGTATGCACGATTTTATCGTTGTTTGGAAATTATCCATGTAAGTAAAAACAGAATATCATTATTGTTTTTTCCGTGTGTTGTTTAATATATTGTAATTTAATTGTCATCTTTGATAATGGCTTATGTAAGCCAAAACCTTAGATAGGATTTAAAAAAATGTATCAGTATTGTGATTTTCTTTTTTCTTTTAATGATAATGTTATTAAACTTATATGACGATATGAAAAGAATTTACATAAAATAAACAGACAAAACTTGTCTATATTATTTAATTAAACATACATACATATATATATATATATATATATATATATATATATATATATATATATATATATACAAATGAGAGAAATAACAGATCAAGTAAAATTCCTCTGTCCATAGCATTTACTTTTTAAAAAGTGATCAATACAAAGTAGAGCAATATATTATTATTTTATTATAACATATTTTAACAAAAACATGTTGAAATCGCTACACAATACTTTCGTATTTCGGCACAACGCTGTACCTCTTCAGGCGATGTTAAGTCACTGGTGATTAAATAATATTTAAGAAAATTTCAAAAGCAAAATGTTAACTTTTTCCTAAAAATAAAGGGGTGGGGGTTGAGAAAACACAAGGTCAGAATTAAAAATAGACTTGTGGGGCTTGTCTTGATCAACCAATTAAATATCACATCTACGCTAAATAGACAATTAAGCTCAGAGGGTGGAGTTATTCTTACATGCCATGATACAGCGGAACATAAACAGGTCATCATTGACAAATACGGAAAATATTTAAGCAATAAAAGTATTGTGATTGTAGACAAATATGACACGTTCAATTTTTTAAATGGCGCTGAGGGAAGAAGAAATAGGATAAATAGATGTAAAGTTAATTTCAACGGATTTCTTTTTTAAATTACTGATTCAGGAAGCTTCTTAAATTAATCAACAGATAAAAATAAAAATGTGGAAGAACTGTATAAGATATAAATAATACAAACTGGACAGCAATAGATAGCAAAACTAAATATGAATAAAGAAATAAGATAATTAAGGTGGATCGTATTTTACTTATAAATTATAGCCATAAAAATTGTACTACTACTTAATTTAAAAAAATTAAAATATATGGTAAGGTAAAAGATAAACTGTGTCGGCAATTTACTGTTAATTCACTTCTTTGCTTTATCAGAGACTTTTTTTCAGCAAATTGGATAATTTCTAATTTTCATGTAAGCATAACAAGTAAGGTTCATTTAAAGATTTACAGGTTCTAGCTTATTTTTTGAGTATTTTCCATTTTACCGTAGGGGTTTTGTTTCTTTTAAGTTTCAAAATATTTAGAAAGGGACGTCATATTTTTGTAAGCGTTATTGATGAAAGATAATATATGTTGATGATACCTAGTTTTAAAAGAATTCTTGGTACTCCCAATACAAAGATTTTTATCTGTTGAATTTTCTATAGTAGAAATAGTGCTTAGGTAAACAAGAGAGTCAGTTTGACATCGGTTTTGCAATCGGCATTCGTTAGGATTTCTACAATTACACTTGTTGGTATTATCGTTGTTTATTGTTTTGGAAAGGCTATTATTACTCAGATTTTTGTATTGGGTTAAATTTTTTATTATGTTTTTAATAATTTATCAATATATATATATATATATATATATATATATATATATATATATATATATATATATACTTTAGAATTGGAATTAAGATACGTTTAGTAAATGACCGTTTTCAGCTACGAATTTTAATTTTAAAATTCGCAGGGTTTTTCAAACTGTTTCTGGTATCAGTTTGTAGTGCACAGTTTATTTGGCGAAAGAAAGGGAGAGTGTGTTTAACTGGACACCTATTGGGAGGTAAGGGGGAAGAAGAAAACACCATTACTGGAATCACATTATGGAGGGAGGAGAGCCTGGGTAAGGGGAAGGAGGCGGAGACCGATGGGCTGTCCTATATCCTAATGGTCACACGGTCAAAATTTAATTCGACGGAAATTCACGGAAATTAACGAAAACGGATGCATTTGTCCCCGTTAATAATACCTATTCGTATAACTGACTGCACAAACCCACACTTAGATATCTTCATTTAAGCACACACACACACACACACACATATATATATATATATATATATATATGATCGACTCTCCCGTCGAGATTCGACGTATGAGGGTCAAGCAGATCAGTTTTCAGGAAACCGACAGCCCGACACCAGCACATGAGATTTGATTATAGTGCTGAAGGTCTCGTGCAGGACCATCCACACTTTTTGGAAGGACGAACTCAGAGACCTGGTGCACCGAATGCCACAAGGTTCCCAAACGACCCTCCGCAGGTTTTGAATTCAGAGTTGTCCTCCTTCTAGACCAGTTGCCATCCAAGGCTATAGAACCCAGTCTGTCCTGCTATTTTACCCATAGCTGGAGGGAGAAGAAGAGGATTCATACCTTTCCCAACGGTATTAGCACGTAAGTGAATGTAATGGATTCGACTGGAATTCGAACTCGGCTCTCCGCTTCCTCAATCTAAGCCGATATCCAATACTCCACCGTATGTATGTATGTATGTATGTATGTATGTATGTATGTATGTATGTATGTATGTATGTATGTATGTACCATATATATATATATATATATATATATATATATATATATATATATATATATATATATATATATATATATATATATATGGTATATATATTTTTATATAAATATATATATATATATATATATACATACATACGCTAGCTGGAAATAGCCCTTTGGACTCTACCTATAAAATTCTTGGATTAACTTATGTACCCAATGTTAAGTATTAGGAAGTCTTCTGGTGGTAGTAAGAATTTAATTACCCTAGATTGGATATGCTGAACCGTATATAATGATTATATATAGGGTATCAAGCTGACCTATATACATATATGCGAGTGTATCTCATCACGCATATCTGCCCTAATTCTTATATACCTACACTCCACTATACATACATACATGTATACTCCAGTAAATGGTCATTTACTAAAGGTATCTTAATTCCAATTGTAAAGAAAATTTACTCTGTTTATTTTGTCAGTCAGTTTTAACCTATTTCAAATTCTATGTTGTGTTAATGGAACTTGCCTGGATTTTACCAACGGATTACTACCATATATATATATATATATATATATATATATATATATATATATATATATATAGGGAGGAAGGGTTATAGTAGTTCCAACGAGAGAAAAGTGTGTTTAATAAAAAAGAAGAGAGAAATCGCAAACGTTTTTCGTTGTAATGTTGATTAAAAAAAAAAAAAAATTATGCTTTATTTTCTGTTATTTTGCTACACGGGTTTCCGTGACCTTCATCAGACAAAAATAATATTATTAAAAGGAATTAAATTTTCTTATGTTTTTCGATGTTAAATATTCTCGATATTAGACATTCTCTTTTTTGTGTGTTAACGACCCAAATGTCTTTATTGAACTAACAGTGAAAGAATTCTGCGTGGAGGGTAATAAAACAATTAAGACTGGTCCGAGAATGAGTGAGAAAGATATCTATAGTCTCATCTTTTAATGGCCCCTGTGTATTCTTAGATCTATTTCCATTTTTTCTGTGTGTATTTTTGTCAGCATGCGTACGCATACGTATCGGGATAATAAAAATATATAAAATATGTCATTTAGCTGATTGATGTTATATTCAGCTTCTCTACTTCGGAGTTTCGTTGACGAACATTTATGTAATCGTTCGGTCCACTCGTCAGGAGCTATCGGCAATTGTTTGTTATGGTCCCAGCTTTGGGTAAATAGTTAACACCTAAACTTGTGTAAAAATAGGATTTAATACCAGAAATACTTTGTAATAAAAAAAAAAAAATATTACCAGCAATAATTTTTTAAGGAAAAATTATTATCAGCAATACTTAATATATATATATATATATATATATATATATATATATATATATATATATATATATATATATATACATTAAGAAATGGACAAAGTCTGACAATTTATTTATTAAAGTCATTTTTTTATAAAAAGAACGTTAAACATAATATATATATATATATATATATATATATATATATATATATATATATATATATATGTAAGCAAATATATGGATATAGATCCGACAGTATGAAGAAAAATATACAGAAAAAACAAACAAAAATCCATATATCAATTCAACATGACAAAGACGTTATGTCCATCGTCTTTGTCATGTTGAATTGATAATGTTAATTATATTTTATGAATATGTCCTGAAGATGGTTTATTAGACCGAAACGTCAGACGTTGACATTATATTAACATTAAAACAGCATAATTGCATATAAGGATTTTTGTTTGTTTTTTCCGTATATTTTTCTTCATATATATATATATATATATATATATATATATATATATATATATATATATATATATATAATATATATATATATATATATATATATACATATATATATATATATATATATATATATATATATATATATATATATATATATATATACCAGCAATACAAACAGTTATACATTGTTTGAAAAAATATGACCATGCTTATGGAATATGCTTATGGAAAAGTATTCCCAGAAATAGATTTTCGAAGAAAAACATATTACCAGCAATAAAAATTTTGTCGGCATTAAATAACCCATTGAGGTTGATATGCCGTAAAACAAAACAAAGCAAACTAATTTCAACCGAAACTAGAGCTGCTTGCTCGGTCAATGAATGCCGAATATTTCCTTATAAGGATACGGCTAATATTACCATTCATCTATATCAACCTTTCAAACTGCTTTTCTTTCCTACCCTAGTCTGTATACTCATTTTTTACATCCCTTTTCATTCTTGCCTCAGTCTGTATACCCATTTTAAGATCTCGTTTTCTTTCTCGTCAGTATCGTGCCATGAATCTATGGAACAGCTTTTCCTCTCGGCTTCATCTTTCTTTAACTCAACATCAATACTCTTACATGTTCTGAAACAAATCTTATCCCACCAACTCGCTATTGTACGTCTCAGAATGTTTACTGTCGGCGGTATCAGGCATTGTGCTCAGTTTAGCAGGATGTGTCGATCAACTTGAATCGGTAAGCCCGGCTTATTGCTATGTAATATACGGCACGAAATCAAGAAGCCCAACAATATCATTGAAAGGAAAGTTTCCTTAGGATAACGCAAACCTAATTTGACCTTTTCTTGTTTACAGAAGGATGCCGATTTTCGCTACATATGTACACGCATGCACACACACACACGCACGCAAACATATTATATATATATATATATATATATATATATATATATATATATATATATCATTTCACCCCAAGCAATGCGGGAATGCCTCTAGTACTCAGTGGGTTACAGGGAGTGAAAGTGAGAGAAAACATTGACTATAGAGAGGACTGAGAAAAAAGCAGAGATGTACAGGATTCAAGAAGATAGAATATGGCGATTGAAGTTGCATTTAAATTTTTGAAGATTGTAGATATGATTTGAAGCAAGGAAACGGAAGTGATTTCTACAGGCGGGAAGGTGCGAGAAAAGGAATTGTTCGAGTAAAAGTGGCAGTTGCATTCAGCTATTTCAAGAGTAAATTATTCCGAAACTTATTTGCAAATTATAAAAATGGTTATCGTACAAAATAATTTGTCGCAAAAAATCCCATAAAAAAATAATAAAATCGCCGAAAACAAGCGCAGTAATAAAAACATGGGAATCCGAAATTTTAGAATTGCGGGTCTGCATCCGGACCGGAATGTTTTTAATTTGCTCACCGAATCGGCCTGATTTCAAAATGGTATGATATGTTGGGGTACGGCCTCTAGAAGTAAAGTCAAGAAAGTGTGACACAGTGACATTAGCATTTATCATATATATATATATATATATATATATATATATATATATATATATATATATATATATATATATATAAATATAAAAGTGAACATAGAAGTCAACACTTAGAGGCGACAGACTGTCGCCTCTAAGTGTTGACTTCTATGTTCACTTTTATATTTACACACGCTCTATCTCTGATATTAAGCACTTTATTCCATAAATATAGCACACCTTAAGACTATATTTCTTTATATATATATATATATATATATTATGACATTTTTTTAATGTTTATACGTTCTTTTTATAGATACAAATATTTAAATAAATGCTCTGTTTATAATAAACAGTATTAACAACATTTACCGGCCTGAATGTCCGGGAAATTTTCATAGAAAATATGCGTCCATTTCATAATGTATGACGTCATTTGTTTACATTTGGATACGCATTGAGCAGATATGAATGTATGAGAAAAAATGATAGAGAAATGTGTTCGAAAACTGTAAAATCGACCTTGCTAACTGAACGCTCCTCTGTGACCCAATCGGTTAAGAGGACGTCAGGCTATATGACGGTTCCGTATATAGGTTCCATACCTGTCTGAGAACGTATATTTTCTATGAAAATTTCTTGGAAATATTCAGTGAAAATGTCATGATGACATTTCTTACTTTATGTTGCAGGTTGGGACCCAGAAGAAAATGAGTATACAACAGAAATAAAAGGAAATAATCTTACTTATTATAAAAAGCAGATTGTGTGTGTGTGTGTGTGTGTGTGTGTGTTTCTGTGTGTGTGTGTGTACGTTTATATTTGGGATCGTATTTCCTACATTTTTCAACCCATTTCAACAAAACGTCACAGGACTGCATAAAATTACCTTGAGGTGGTTCTGACAGTGCCAAAAATTGGAAAAACACAATTATTTTTGCACGAAATCAATTTGAAATCACGATTAACAGGCATCGCGAGAATGAAAGGGGAGACAACTCATATGGAGTTATACTTATTAATATCGAGTTATCGAGTTATACTTATTATAAAACCCAGGTTGGTTGGTTGTGTGTGTGTGTGCGTGTGTGTGTGTGTGTGTGTGTGTTCGTTTATATATGTGATCGGATTTCCTACATTTTTCAACCGATTTCAACAAAACGTCACTTTTGGGGGGCAGGTAGTGTTTCTTATTCTCTTGCACACTTTTTTCTTTATTTTTATATTCAGAATGCTTTAAAAATTTCATTTACAAGACAATTGTTTATAATAAAATTCTATTCAATCGGTAGACTCATAACGATTGAAAACAATGTTTTTGTTTGAGTTTGGGTTTGACCAATTCATAAAAAAAAAAAAAAAAAGAAACAAAAATAAACTAAATAAGACATGCGTGTCCGTCAACCTTAAACAATAATCTTTTTCAATTTTATTTTTCAGTCTTTATGATGGTTGATACGCCGGGCTCTACTGCTCGTATTTGTATATATGAATGATAAAATTTCGTTACGTTCACTTACGTGTAAAAAAAAAAGCCTTGGGAAAGGTATAAATCCATCTCTTCTCCCCAACCCATCTAAATAGGAAGATACACTGGGTCCTATAACTCTTTATGAGATAGCCAACTTTGAATTCACAAAGCTCAAGAGGATCGCTTGTGGCACACTGTGCACCAATTCTGTGAAGTCGTCCCTCCTAAAAATGTGATTCTGCACAAGAATTTACCAAAATAATCAAACATGTACGGGTAAACTGGTTATTCGGTTCTAAGAACTGAACTGCTTGATCCTCATACGCCGAAAACAATGGCAGATACAATTATATAATAAAAAATATAGTTTTAAGACTTCCTATATTTATGGCTGAAAGTGTTCATTATCACAGATAGAGCTTATGTAAATTTAAATGTAATTAATAATAAATTATAATAATGAAATTATTGGCAATCCGTATGGAATTTCCAAGAGGGTACAGATCTGTGGAGAGCTCTATGTCAAAAGACAGAACAAAAATTATTATGCATTGACAAACACTTTAAAAACCATGGGTTATATTTTATTTCATTGAATCCTCAGACATGTAAACAAGATCTTCAAATCCTCAGGCCTGTAAACCAAATTTGGTTTACACATATGAGGATGTTTTATCGGATTCAATGGTTTTTTAAGTACTTGTTTGCCTTTATAATATATATATATATATATATATATATATATATATATATATATATATATATATATATATATATATAGTAATGATATAGTATGGTAATCATTATGGAATATCCAGGAGCATATCGATCTAGAGAGAGCAATAGACAAAGTAAAATTATTGTTAATTAATGAATATTGAAAAATATCAAGCATTTAAAATCACATAGGTAATTTTTTTTTTAATTTCATGTGAAGTCTAAAAAAGGCAGCTCTCAATCTTCAAGACATACAATATCTTGAACATTGAAATAAAAAATTTTACCCATGGGATTTTAAGTGTTTGATATTCTTTAATTAATATCTAAGTATTATATATATATATAAATATTATATATATATATTTATATATATATATATATATATATATATATATATATATATATATATATATATATATATATATATATATATATATTACGGCGTTAAAAACAAGAATATTTTTACATTGGACCATGATGTTATTAAAATAAAATACCAGCCGACCGGTTTCGCCCCCTCTCTTCAGAGCTGTAAACGGGGGAAAATTATGAACAAGGAGAAAAAAAAAAGAAAAAAAAGTATATAGGTGACGTGAATGAACGGAAGGGACAGTTGTAACACCTAAAGATGCTAGAGACCCAGAAGAGCAAGCCCAAGCAAACAATCTCTCTGTTTACAAAGAGAAGGTCGCCCAGACTTGATAAACAGCGTCTCCAACACCTTCAGATGAAACAACGAGTGTGAAGTGGACACTACAGAAAACCAATTCACACTGAAGTCCACCGCACAACCAGGACTATTTATGAAATGATCCGCTATAGATGACCCGTATGTATTTCGAACGGTATCACCAATCGAAAAATTTTTATTATAAATTTTAGAAGGCACTTGTTGCTTGATTCTAACATCCAAGCGTTGTGTAGTTCTACCTATGTAGTCGACACCGCAACTACATTTAAATTGATGAATTACAGAATTAATATGATGAGGAGGTAGAACATTCTTACTCATGGATGGAAGAACAGATCTTGTTTTAAACACAACACGTACATTCGCTGTAAAATAGCATTGATTAGAACTCGATGAAATTTGCTTAGCCAACATTTCGCTATCCCTACCAAAATATGGCACTCGTAAATAAACGGGACATTTTTTAACAAGCACAGGTTTTACTTTATTAAAGTCCGCCAACTTTTGCCGAATAACCATTTGAACGATATCATAAGGATAACCGTTACTAGTAAAGATGTTAGTTAAAAACTTAATCTCATCTTTCAAAGTGTCATCTGAGCAAATCCTCAATGCCCTATGGGTCAAAGACTTAATTAAATTAATCTTTTGCTGTTTGGGACAAAAGGAATCCCGACGAGTGTAAAGACTCCTTATATACTACTACAGTGTATAGGAAGTCTACTTTCACGGGTCTTTACACTATATTATAATTTTTCCCTCGTTTACTGCTCTGAAAAGAGGGGGCGAAACCGGTCGGCTGGTATTTTATTTTAATAACATCATGGTCCAATGTAAAAATATTCTTGTTTTTAACGCCGTAATAAAGTTTTGTACCAAAAAAATATTTTTAATATATATATATATATATATATATATATATATATATATATATATATATATATATATATATATATATATATATGTATGTATGTATGTATAAATATAGTTACATTGTTTTACATTTGCTCTATTTATAGGGGTAATGTATTCAATATCGGGGACAGAGGGTGCATTTGTGTGTTTCTCTCACTGCTGGATGAAAAGATCGCTGTGGTAATAGTTGAGTAGGATTGGCGATAGGCGACAGAATCTTTCTCAGAACTCTTAGCGAAATGTATTTAGTTTTTACTTTCTTTCGCTTCCAAGTTGTTTACAAGCAATAAAATAATGGAAATACATTCCCTTGGCTCCACGAAAATACCAGTGTCTTCATTTGGCCTTCCAAAATCCAGCCTGCAGCGTCCTGCTTGATCAATTCCTATTTTCTAAAATACCTTTATGTCAACTGTTTGATCTTTTCTTCTTCTTCTTCTTCTTCTTCTTCTTCTTCTTCTTCTTCTCTCTCTCTTTCTCTCTCTTTACATGTGTTTTTTTTCTTCAAATCTCTTTCCCCATTTGAGGGGTGGGTCAGTGTTCAAAGCAATTAGGAACGTATACAAGTATGTGTTAGAACCTCTTTTTCTTTCACCTTCTCTATTTCTTCTCCCCTCATTTTTTTCGTCTCTCTCATTCATTCTCTTCTACTCTGCCAACATATTTTGTATGTGCATGCATGAGTACGTATTTAGCAGGTCAGTTTAGAAACGTGAAATGTCGTTATATATTCCACAGGAGGATGCTTAGAATACTTTAACCAGAACAGAACAGGTCAGCAACAAGGCATATCTAAGGAAAATGGGGACGAAAGAGACACTAAAATTTCTGTTATACATAACGAAGGAGGAAAGCTTGGAGAATCTGATACTCACAAGACCAATTGAGAGAAGGAAGGACTGAGAGAAATGCCAAATAACCTGCCCAACGATTTTATATAAATGTGTGGCAGATAAGGACTGGGAGGGGTGGTAAAGAGACGACTATTGTTTAAAGCTATAAAAGACAAGAAGAAGTGGAGAGCCATGTTCTATCACGTACTTAGGTGATATGACGCATTTAAGAGAGATAACGAAAGTACTATATGTAGGCGGTTAAGAGATAGATAGATAGATAGATAATGAACAGACTGAGATAGATAGATAGATAGATAGATAGATAGATAGATAGATAGATAGATAGAAGAATATACCCAGCCTCGTCATGAATAGATCTTTCGTAGAAGAAAGGGCAAGTTGAACGAGAAAGAAAGAAAGAAAGAGAAGTTATGGGTGGAATTATAGAATATATTTTCCCTTCATGAATGTTGTACGATACAGAAAGAACGAAAGAAAGAAAGAACCAACAAAAGAACGAAAGAACGAACGAAAGAAAGAAAGAAAGAAAGAAAGAACATACGAACGAACGAACGAAAGAAAGAACGAACAAACGAACGAACGAAAGAAAGAAAGAAAGAAAGAAAGAAAGAATCATTGAAGGAACGTTTCGGAATGAAAAGAGAAAGACAAAAAGAGTGAAAAATGAAGACAGAAATATTAAATTCTTCAAAAATATATATATACACTCTAATATACATATATATGTATATATACATACACACTGTAATATACATATATATATATATATGTGTGTGTGTGTGTGTGTGTGTGTCTCCTGTTTATATATATATATATATATATATATATATATATATATATATATATATATATATGTGTGTGTGTGTGTGTGTGCATATCTCCTGTTTTTACAGATACAATTATTTATGTAAATGCACTGTTTATAATAAACAGTATTAATTATATTTACCGGCCTGAAATAATGTAATAAATACTGCTTATTATACACAGACCATTTACTTAAATAGTGTATATATGAAAATAACGTATAAATAGAAAATATATTAAAAGTTTCTATCTATCTATCTATCTATCTATCTATCTATCTATCTATCTATCTATCTATCTATGTTCATGTATAGACAGGTTGAACATACCACAGTGACTGTTAGTTTCACAATTCAAGTGATCTTCAGACAAAGACATAATCCTGTGTTGATTTCTGTGTTTACACTGTCTACGCCTACGCTTTATCTCTGATATTGAACACTCTTTCTTATATAATAAAGATATTTTAAAACCTTACATACACACACATATTTATATGATAAGTGCATAAAAAAGAAAAATAGACAAAATTTAAAACCATATATATATATATATATATATATATATATATATATATATATATATATGTATATTTATATATAAGTGAATTCAAAAGAAAAATCGAGAAATATAAGCAGTCAATTGCTGATACCTCCTGAGGAGTGGACGGACAGGGCCGTCAACGATACTCTGGAGTCGGGATGCTGAAGGTACCAACAATCAGCTAAGTGATAAACTTTTACTTAATTAATATTAATTCTATTATATATATATATATATATATATATATATATATATATATATATATATATATATTGTTTATTGAGGCAGCAATCCTTCCTTTATGCATGTTTCATTAAAGACAACAGACAAGGTACTACGATTAAGCTTTATATTTAATTTTTCTTATGCGAAGTAGTGCTTCTTTTTTGGACACATGGTGTGTAGAAACTGTCCAAATGTTCTATAATTCTGAGCGCTTTCGGCTATAATTTTAGCTATATTCAAAAATACTTTTATTTTTTCAGTTCAATTGACTGTGTGTGTTGTGCGCATGTTTTTAGTGTTATAGATGTTTTATTTTCCGAACACAGCACATTGTGACCGTGTTCGTAGTTAATAATTTTAATTGTTGCCTTTTTTTATTATTATGGCTTCCATTATTTTTTTTTTTATCCTTTTTACAGGTGGATGAATGATATAGTTCTACTGAAACAGTCCGGGTTCGAATCTCGTTAGTGGGTGTGCACTGCTGATGAATCACAAAAATAGGTAAAAAACGGCCGTCCAATGCCGTCTGCATTCTGTTGAGAATTCTTCTAGCCTAAATGAATTACGATATATATATATATATATATATATATATATATATATATATATATATATATATATATATATAAGGTTGGTGCAAAAATAATGACGCAATAATGTCGTTTTTTGACGTTAAAAATACGTCAAAAACGACATTATTACGTCATTATTTTTGCACCAAACTAATATATATATATATATATATATATATATATATATATATATATATAGTTCAACCTACTCGAATATACTCTATGCAAATTACGAAAAGTAGAAAGCACGTTGCATCGTACACATAATTTTGATAAAGTTTGATTTCAACCTTAAGTAGAGTTAGAGATTAGCAACAACTAATAAGAAAATAGACAAACTATAAAAATTTTTATAAAAATACGAATGATATACTTGAGACAAGATTCGTTCTTTGCAGTTTCGCTATACTTATTAAATCGAGAACATTCACCTTTCCACTTAAAGGATGCACATTATGGCTTCGTTTTGCATCTCCCAGTTGCCATCATCCCCACACTGCGATTATTTTTAATTTAAGGTTATAAATTGTTTGTTTCTAGGAACAGCCGCAAGTAACTGGAACAATACCAGTTAAGTATATATATATATATATATATATATATATATATATATATATATATATATATATATATATATATATATATATATATAATTTGTAAATACATAGCAGAAGTAACAGAGCAGAGGTAGTAACAATATTCAATGTATGGACGAATGGTAGACTTAAAAATGTGTAAAATTACGTGTATATATATATATATATATATATATATATATATATATATATATATATATATATTGAAGTCTATCATTCGTCCTTGCATCAAATATTGCCGTCACTTCTATTCTGTTGCTTCTGATACGTATTTACAAATTTTAGATAAAATATAAAGAATCTGTAAGATTAATGGTCCTGTCCTGGCATCTTGGCTTCAGTAATTTTCCCACGGCTGTAACGTAGTTCCGCTGCGCCTTTTCCATAAATAATTTTAATGTTAATTATTCTGATAAGCTTTCCACTTTGATGCCCAGACTTTTTGAATTTAAACGCAGTGCTAGATTGACAGCTAGGTCTCGTCAGTTTAATGATGAAACGCTTAGTTGTAACAGTAAGTCCTGTGCAAACAGTATCTTCTAGCACACTTCTCGCTTGTGGAAGTCTCTTGCGAGATTTTGGTATCCAATCAGTTTTGATCTTCCAAAATTTAAAATGAAATGTGAATCTTCTGTCTTTTTTATTCTTGTTCTTTTATTGTTCTCTCTCCTGTATAATGTCATCGTTTTCTCAAATTCTCTCACACTCAATAAAACCTTGCGTCATAGTGTGCCTATTGCTTTGTTTGGGGGGAAATAGTTAGAAATGTAATTAGTTCGTTTTTCTTGAACAACTTTGCTTTTTTTTTTTAAGCATTTCACCCCAAGCAAGACGGAAGTGCCACTCGTACGCAAGGGGTTACAGAGAGTGAAAGTAAGAGAAAAGAATAGCTATGTGGGCGAGGAAAGGATAAAAGGAACAACAGGGATTCAAAACCTCAGAAGATGTCAATTGACATTACATTTAAAGCTTTGAAGATTATAGTTATCAGGGAAGCAATTAAGAAGAAGGAAGTTCCACTGTAGGTAGGTGCGAGAAAAGAAGCTGTTGGAGTAGAAGATGCGGTTACATTTAACTGTTTCGATAGTAAAAGGGTGGGGCTGAGATGCCAACCTAATAGCACACTTTAATTTATGCATTCGGGACACCACTGAAAATAACAGGTCAGAGCAGTTGTCATGAAAATATTTGTAGAAAAAACAGAGGGAAAGCACATCACGTCTGTGAGAAAGTGACTGAAGTCGAGATGCCAGGTCAGGATCTATCATATTGCATATCTGTCTTTGGATTTTGTCATGAACCTCGAGATGAACAGCTGGGGCACCAGACCATATATGGCAGCTTGAAAATTGGAAAAAAGAAAATATTAAAATGGCAGACATTGTCGTTTGAATGAGTTTAAGTGTATTCTTACTGCTTAAATATACTATTCGCTTGAGGATGAAACAGAACTTGATACTTTAATTCAATTTAATTTAACAATTATGTTGAAGTTTTTGGCTCTTGTTTTTGAAACATGTGAACTCTTATGTAGCGAAAGATTCAAATTTTTTTAAAAAAATAATTATAACTTAAGCTCTACTTTTGTATGGAGCACTGTCTTCAAAAATAAAAACAAAAATACTAAAGAACTCCGGATTATTTACCTAACGTGTTCTTTCCTATTATTCTACACACCTACACACACACACACACACGCACACACACACACACACACACACATATATATATATATATATATATATATATATATATGGGGGCGAGTGGCTGTATATGCCCTATACATCTTCGCATGGAATCCATCAACAGATACAATTAGTTACACATCTAAGACCCATATTTACACTCGATTCCGATTATCAGTCGGAAATCGTGCCAATCGGCCATATTTTAATTAGCGATGGATCTTGTCTGGTGTCGTTGCGTTAACTGCAAAAATAATGACGTAATAATGTCGTTTTTTGACGTTAAAATACGTCAAAAAACGACATTATTACGGCATTATTTTTGCACCAACATAATATATTGTCTTTTTGGCATTCCTTGGGGTGAAAGGCTAAAAAAATAGCAAAGTCAAGCGATTGCTCTTTCGGAAAATACTGTTTGGCAAATAAAATGTGCTCAGTGTACTTTCAGAAAACAGAAAGTCAGATCAATTTAATTTTTTGGTTGAAATATATATGGTAAAAACTTCTAAAATTTACTGCTATCAAGGATTCACATACTGATCTTGTGGCAGTAAGAGGTACGAGCTGACCTATTACTACAGGAAGATCCGCAAAATTCCATAATGGCATTTTCATTTAGATATAATGAGTCTATTTAAGAATACGAGTCTAATTTTCACGTTGATATTTTCGTTGTGTAGTAACTTATGGTGATGGACAAAAATATTAATTCACAAGAACAGTGATTCACAATTTATTGTGAAAAGTAAGGGTATTAGAATAATCCAGTATCTATAATGGTTGCAAATCGCCTGCCTACGGATACCAAATGAATTCAGTAAATATATAAAGACAGGAAGGGATGTATGGAAAGGATGCGTCATCTCATCGGAATTATGTAACCTCTACAGCGAGGTGAACTGGAGAGAACTAGAAGTCCTAATAGGATTTAATATTAGTGGACACAACCGTAACAACATAAGATATTCATATGATACAGTGTTGACAGCAGATACAGAAAGGACACTATAGTAACTCCTACAGAAGTTAGTGAAGGAAAGCCAGCATAAAGAACTAAAGAATAGCTGAAAAAAAAAAAAAATGCGTGATAGCAGCATTCCAATTACAAACTAAAAGGCGTACAACAATTTAAATATCTGGAAAGTATTTTAACAGAGGACGAAATGTACGACACTAAAATCCGAAGGCGTATTGGGATAGCGAAAGAACACTTACAAAAGCTTAGCAATGTTCTATGAAACAGGACATTTTCCTTAGAAACAAGAAAAGAGTAGTGTAAGTTACGATGATAAATTTTCACCATTTTTAATTTCGCGCATGCGCGTTGTTTGCTTTTGATTTTGTCGACTGCATAGTAGAATCAGTTGGGTACCGTCTGTGAGAAATAAAAGACCACCATGACGCAATTCACTCCGCCAGAAATTTGGAAACGGCATGCTGTACTGCTTGGCTTTCGTACCGGAGGCTCCAAGACGAGCATTTCAGAGGACATTGCAGATTTCAGTCAACATTATGGGGTTTGAAGTGATGGTGACGTTACACCGCCATTCATTTTCCCACAGAGCGTCAGAGTCAACACGGAAGCATACATCAAGTTCCTTGATGTTCTGGTTTAGTCCAAAACGGTGGCTTGCCACACAAGCATGAGAACCCCGTTATGGCTGTCAGAGTGGCTGCTGGTAGGTCCTATGTGTGACAAGAAGACACAGGGTCTCAGACTCAATATGGAGGCCTACAACAAGTGTCTTGATGAGGTAGTACTGACATCGGCCAAGAGGGTGGTTTGTTACACAAGCAGGAGAACCCAGTCAATTTTGCGACCACATCACCCCTTACATCTGGTCACCTAACTCCACAGACTACAACCTACTTGATTAATATATGCGGGGCGGAGTTGTGCGAGAAACCAACAAAATTTCTTGTAACACCAAAGATGAACTGAACACAAGGATTATGGCAGCGCTCACCAACTTAAACAAGGAGACAGCCTAGAAGAGTCGCTGCTGGCGATTTTATTGAATAAATTTACTCTTTAGTATCTCAAGATATTTTGTGTAATTTTGGTAAATATATCTGTTAAAATGAGATATGAGTGTTAATTTCATTTTTGCGTAATTTAGACGACAATTTATCCACCGCACCCAGTATATGGTAGTGAATTCTGGACAATGTTCTCAGAGGTGAAGAAGAGACTTGTACCAATAGAAATGTGATTCTTCAGGGGGATGCCGAGAATAACATCTAACAACGATGAAAATGTAAACAAAAAAACACGCCTATAATTATGATCTGAAAGAGACAGTTGATGTTTCTAGGACGCATAAGGAAAGAAGGCCTGGTGAATTTGATACTCACAGGACAGATTGAAGGTAAGAGGGACAGAGGAAATCAACGTATAACCTACGTAGAGAGCTTGAGTAAATGGATGGCGGAACAGGTTTTATGAGAGAAAAACAAAGTGTATTGGGAGCTATTAGGTTGGTGCAAAAATAATGACGTAATAATGTCGTTTTTTGGCGTTGAAAAATACGTCAAAAAACGACATTATTACGTCATTATTTTTGCATCAACCTAATACAAATGATAGGAAATAGTGAAGACAACGTCATCAAAAAAGAAGAAGAAGGAGGAGGAGGAGAAGAAGGAGGAGGAGAAGAAGAAGAAGAAGAAGAAGAAGAAGAAGAAGAAGAAGAAGAAGAAGAAGAAGAAGAAGAAAAGAAAAGAAGAAGAAAGGTAGACTTAAAGCTTTATGTTCGCTTAAATGCTGAATTGGCATGATTTAAAAAAAACAAAAAACCTTACCTCTTTCTCAGTAAGGAAAGTAAGGAAAGTCAGAAAGAAATGTCAGTGACATTATTCTGTCTTTTTTTCTCTTCGGAACACGAACTCAAAATAGATATCGATATTATTTTGCCTGTCTGGCACAAGGATCAAACCACGGCGTCTATACGCATTTTTCTCATGTAAAATTCGACACACACTGCAATGCAAGTTAGCGCATGTCATATTCTTAGCCAGATGCATGTACACATATTTCCTTCCCAGAGTGAAACCTGGGAACTGCAATTGAAAAGAAAATCTCAATTTATTGATTGACGAACAAAATCCGTTAAGATCATGAAAAAAAAAACAGAAAGGTAAATTGAGAGATTTGTTCAATTCAATTATCGCAGTATTTCTTACTGCTTAATTATCACCATGATCTCCTTTTCTCTGGCAAAAATCAGAAATATAATATTGTATCTAAAAGTTCATTAAACTACAGATACAATAGTCTTCATTCCCCAGATGTTATACAGATGTTTTCATTTTGACAGATTTGCAAATATTTTATGATAATTCATTAATACACGTGTTTTGAGCAGACATATCTTTTTTTTAATTGATGTCTATTAGCGTGCATTTTTCGAGATTCTTTAAATCCTAGACCGGTAGATGTCTACCAATTTAATATATATATATATATATATATATATATATATATATATATATATATATATATATATATATATATACTGAAACGACTGATGTTGTCGTTTTCCTCCTTTCATCGTCTGTAGTTATCAATGACGTAAACCGAGTTTCAAATTTGACATTTGTAAATAAAAGAAAAAGAAAGAATTTGCAGAATAGTCGTTTAGAAGTTAGGGATCGATTTAATTATTGTTCTCTTACACTGGTTGCCAACCAAGGCTAAAGAAAAAAAAACCCTGTTATTTAAACCATAGCTGGCGAGTGCAGAGATGGATTAATACTTTGCCTAAGGAAAGTAACTATAACAAACCCAGCTGACATTCAAATACGGCTCCTCGATTTCTCATTCCGACTCCTTAACCATTACGGTACCCGCACAACACCCCCGCCTTCTAAAGTTATTTAAAAGGAGCATCCGACTCAAACAAATTTCGTTAATAGAGAGATGTGTAATGAATTACAAAAAAATCGTTAAAAAGTGTTCTTAATTTCTTTTCTTTTTTTTTTTTTTTTTGCGAGCGGACCAGTTAATCTAAGTAGCGCCAATCATTCTATCGTCACTAGTAAGTTATCGCTACTAGAGTCTAGATTTGTTCCAGGACGACTTCACGACTTTTCCCAAGGCTCCACGATGAAACGTCACGGACATGATTACGAAGATATAGTTGATATCGCTTTCGAAAGATGATTGTTTTAATAAATCGAGATGACACTGAGATTAGCTGTGGCGTTCAAAGTTGAGAGCTGTAGTAGGCGTCATTGTCTCGGACTGGCTATGGTAAATGGCTGAATATTTTCCGGACATTGCGTTGTCGGCTCACTTACCGCTGTATATTTTCATTCTAAGTAGTTCAGTACGGTGGAGTAATGGATAGCGGCTCGGATTGAGGAATCAGAGAACCAAGTTCAAATTCCTTACGTGCTAATAACTTTGGGAAAGGTATGAATCCTCTTCTTCTTCTTCTTCCCCCAGCTATGGGTAAATAGCACGACAAATCGGGTTATATAGCTTTGGATGGCAACTGGTCTACCGCAGGAAGAAATGGCAACCTTCTGTGGGAAAAAAAAAACTGTCTCGTCAGTCATGTATCGAAAAATACATGATCGCCTACGCTCGTATCACGCATGACACATAACCTATGGAGTTCAGCTTAAAAGTAGATTTTCCGTGAGGTACCTACGTCGATTAGCAAGGTCGACTCGCTAACAATTCTCAAGTAGAACGTGAGCGACCCTCTTTGTCTTCAATAATAATGCAGTTCGACGTCGAACTTAGCTAGTTTTTTTTTCTTTTATGTGACGTGTGCCTTTAGTACGTAGTCTATCATAGCCCTCCACATCTTCCTGTCCCTTATAGCTCTTAATATATTTTGTCTTTTTGTTCTTTCTCCCAGACTTTGTTCTGCCATCCGCTTGCTCGAGCCCATTAATTATGTAATGCATTGTTTTCCCCTGTTACATCTTCCCCTTTTTCCCCACTGTGTGTATCAGATTTTCCAAGACCTCCTTTCTCATTACGTGTCCCAGAAATTCCAGATGCTTAAGCATAAGTTTCCTCTTTGTTTCCATTCTCTCAAAAACCTCGTCGTTGCCCACATATTCGGACCATGGTATCCTAAGCATCCTTCTCTAGAACCGCATTTTTGTTGCTTTGAGTCTCTTCTTCATCTTTGAGGAGAATGTCCAGCATTCGCTGCCATACAGGAGTGCTGATATCACCTAGCAGTTCAGTACTCTGTTTCCAACGAAACTTTCCTGACTTATAATACTTTGTTTAACTTTGTAATGCTTCTTTGGTCATCCCAATACGTCTTCGGATTTCAATGTCTCACTTTCCGTCTTCTGTCAGAACAGTTCCCAGATATTTAAAATTCTGTACCTGTATACCTGTACAAATTAGTTCAGCAGATAT
The DNA here is from genome assembly GCA_963932145.1 of Acanthosepion lycidas. Classification (NCBI taxonomy): domain Eukaryota; kingdom Metazoa; phylum Mollusca; class Cephalopoda; order Sepiida; family Sepiidae; genus Acanthosepion; species Acanthosepion lycidas. The sequence continues at coordinate 58,415,971 of OZ010591.1, read as the reverse complement.
AAAAATATAGAAAAGGCTGTAAGACAAGTATGTGTCTTCTGAACGGAATTATTCAACCTATTTACAATGCAATTTACAGGTCGGGAATACTAAGAAGTGTCCTCGACCTGTAAATTGCATTGTATTTTTGCTGATGGCCATGCATTCTGTCATTCTTGTAATTTAGGATTAATCCGTTCTCTTCGCTCTCCTTTGCTTTCTTCTGAAGGAGGTTTTGTAGTTTCCTTTCAGTGTCTGCTATCAGCATTGGGTCATCGCCATATCTTATGTTGTTAAGACTGTGGCTGATAGGATTTTCACTTCTTTGCCTCGCTGTATAGGTTGAATAAGTGCGTTGAGAAGACACATTCTTGTCTTACACGCCTTTCTATTTTTTGTATATCTGCTGAACAAATTTTTACACGTATGCAGGCAGTTTTCTACCAGTAGAGATTTTTGATTATTCTGATGGCTTCCCTGAATATGTCAAGGTTGCTGAGCAGCTCTAACAGATCTTTGCGGTGTACTTTGTCGAATGCCTTTGCTTTGTCTATAAAGCACATATACACACGTTCTTCTGCATTTGTATTGCTCTTTCTGATAACATTCTCAGCATAAATATCGCGTTCCTTGTTCCGATGTCTTTAACGAACCCGCATTGTTCTTGCCCTACCTCTGGCCTGATTCTGCTGCACGCCCCATTCATCGGAATTCGGATGGTGAGATTTGTTAGCTAGATTTCATAAATTAAAATATTTTGAGGCACGTGTTGTAACAAGCTTATATTTAGAGAGCCCGATCATTTCCTGGCGTCCAACAGTTGTGTTCTTGTTCCAGTTTAATCAAATCATCGTAAATAAGTGAAAACAGAGTTTTACTCCCATCGAAATCTATCCAGGTAAAGACATTTCTGATTAACACCACTCTTCATTGGTCAGGTGAGTTGAGAAATGCCCTGAAGCCCTTAGTGAGAATTTATAGGTACAGATCATATCAGGTCATCTCATAAGTTCCGTCCGAATTTTGAATAAAGAAAACAAGTGACCAAATGTTACATTTAATTACAGATTCAATCAACGATGTATTTTTCCTGATTATCTATGACTTCCTTCCATCTATTAACAAGCTTACTAATTCTATTACTGTAAAATTCTTTTGGCTTTGATTCGAAGAACTCACAAATGTCAGTTTTAACCTCTTCCTGTGTTACAAAAGCTGTTTCTTCCAAATGATTCCGTAAGCTACGAAACAAATGGTAGTCTGAAGGAGCAAGATCGGGAGAATAAGGTGGATAAGGAATCTTCTTCCAACCAAGTTCTTCGATCTTTTGTGACGTGATTCTTGCTGTGTGGGGTCGCGCATTGTCCTGATGAAATATCACCTCTTTTCGATTTACTAGCGCAGGTCTTTTTTTCCTCAAAGCTTGGTTCAAATGCTCTAATTGCTGACAGTATATTTGAGCATTAATTGTTGCATTAGGTGGTAAGAATTCAAAGTGGATTATTCCTTGGCAATCCCACCAGATTGAAAGAAGAACCTTTTGCAGATGAAGTTCCCTTCTTGGCTGTGGCTGGGGTCCTTCCTCTTTACTAAACCACTGTCTACGACGCTTAACATTTCGATAAAAGATCCGTTTTTCGTCGCCAGTCACAAGTCTATCCAAAAAAGGTGAAACAAGTTGGCGAGAATGGAGAGAAGAGCAGATGTCAACTCGGGATTTGAGGTTGTTTTCACACAATTCATAAGGCGCCCATTTTCTAAGTTTAGAAACTTTTCCAAGTTGTTGAAGATGACGATGAACAGTTGTATGGTTTGAACTGAAAACCACTGCCAATTTCTCAACTGATAAAGCAGGATTTTCTTCAAGGGCTGCTTCAAGAAGCTTTTCATCAAACTCAACTGGACGTCCAGTTCGATCTTCATCTTCAAGGATGAAATCTCCACCTCTGAATCTAGCAAACCATCTTCTGCAAATTCTTTCATGCACACATTCCTCTCCATAAACTGAGTGAATGTTTCTAGCCGCTTCGGTCGCTGAGTTTCTTTCTTGAACTCATAAACCATTATGTGTCTCAAATGATTCTTGGGTACTTCCATGTTAGCAGGGTTTTAATCAAACAAAATTTAATTTTATTGTTCTCTGAAATAAAATTTGATCAGTTTAAATGCATCTAAACATAAAAATAATGTTCAGCTCCATTAAACATTATAAAATACTCTTTAAATTTCGTTCATTTTAACAAAAAGTTAAAATTCGGACAGAACTTGGGATGACCTGATATTTATATAGTAAATAATGAATTCGTGAAGGGCTTTTAATGTCTTTTACTTTAACTATTGTTATCATTACCTGTATTTGTTTTTACTATATTACGGAATCAACTATTTATCTAGGAATGTAAAGAACGACTTGTATATATCAGAGGTCGAGTCAATTATCACGTTTGCAATTATCCAATTGGAAATGTAAGCTGTTTAATATATTTCCCTTTTTTATTTTATATATAGGATGAACCAAAAAAATCTTGACATCATTTAAAACGTGAATAACGTGATGGAATATTCCATGCCTACCTGTCACCTCTCTGGGATAATGCATTTATCACGCATAATCACCTCTTAACCAATCAGCATCTTAGTTTCAGCAAACTAGGTTTTTCATTGGCTGAGACCTTAAAATTGTAGCAAATTTGAGTAAAAATACATTTTCCCGCGTACCGCTTTTGGAGCCGATTCTGAGACCACAAACTCAATAAATAGAGGCGTTTCTATTCGATTCAAACAGTCAGAACTTCAACCCGAGTCAGTCGACCCAGTACTTTCTGAGCGACTGCTCGGTTATACTCTCTTCCTACGGACGGGAGGAACCCGAAGGAGGCTACACCGAAGGTAGACCACCCCTGAACCCGTTTATGCGGGTTCAATGGGCTATTTTTTGGCCGATCCCACGGACTCGGAATGCCCACGTTAAAAAGGCCTTGTGCCACATGACGCTCTCGTGGTGGGGTGACTGAATATCGTCAGAACTTCAACCCTGGAGAGATGCTAAACAAATCCACGCTAGCCAAAATTTTGACCTAACTACACTTTTCGCGCGCTAAATCTTCTGACTCGACAAACAGCACTTCGCTCTCTCAGGAACATTACTTACAACATACTAAAGAAAGTGAATTGACCCACTACTAAACAGTATTTGTAAATCTCAATCCAACATCAAGACAACATTATATGCAGCATAGTTGTCAATAAAACTGTAGTTATTCCTAATCGAATTCCCGGTGAACGTTTTCTTCAAAGTCTGGCCTTTTAGGAAGCCTTTTTCTAGTAAGTTAAGAGGCATTCTTTCAACATTGGTCTTTACTGCGTTATTAAACGATGGATTGAACCAAATCATATTTCTTTTTTTTTCTTATCACAGCTGCTAACATCGTTGTTGCCACACGCGTTTTCGTATTCTAATTTAGAGGGTAACCACTATTTTTGCACGCCGTCCATTTACACCTTCACAACAATTATATTCGGAGTAAAGATCAACGTGAACCAAAATGTTTGGCATCCGCTGTCATTGTTCCTTAGTGGGTCGTGTCGGTTTTGTCGATGCGCTAGTCTCCAGGACTACCTTCAGGTCAATACACAATAGTCTCACTCTCCCCGTTTCTTAGTAAAAATCGAATCAGCCATCTTTTTACCAGAATAAAGTTTTTTTTTTTTCTAGCAGTGAGTAGCACAAGACACGTGGTCTTTATTGACTACTTTTATAGTAGGGAAATATTGCCGACAACTTGTCAGTAACAAGGATGGAGAAATTAGTGGGATAGATTTGCCAAATTTAGCGGTTGCAGACTCACTTCATTCTAAGAAGCGAAAATTCTCACTGAAACATTTGGGAGGAAGAAATTCATTTTTACCAGGATATATTGTCTTTTTGCTAATTGCTGATTCGTGAAGTCAAGGGGCCAATGAAAAGACCTCGAATTATCCTCACTCCTTTTTATTTTTGTGGGACAAGTAACGCCATTTGAACCTGCTAACTATCGTATTTCTGAAAAAAAAAAAAAAACGATACATGTCCGGGAACCTTTTAGTTAGGGATTTTTTTTTGGTCCCTCCTAATGCTTAACTCTAAATTATTCCACCGTTTTCTTTCATTTTTTACATATACAATGTTTCATTGTATCAATATTTGTCTCTTCTGTTTTGTTGCTAATTAATCGGAAAATTACAAATGCATTACTTTAAAGATAATATATAGAGTAGCTGTAAAGAAAGTTCGAAGGAGCAATTCTAAGTTGGGCAACACCAAATCACCTTGCCTTTCAACAGATGTAGGCGTGCCGAGGCGCAGAGACGTTCATTTGATTTAGCAGCGACGTACTTGCTAGCGAACAGATTGAACATTCACAATCTTCCTGTGGAGATCATCCGGGATTTAGTAAATTAGCAAATCCCTATTTAACTAAGTTTCCATGTGAACCTAATTACATTCAATTATCAATAAATTCGCTCGCCTTTTCATCTGGCTTTTCTACTCGTTATTCGCTGAAAATCTCGTTCGAGACAAAGTAAAGATCACTGAACTACTATCTAGTATCAATCCTCCTGAATGAGAAACATTTTCCTCACAGATGAACACGAGATTTGAGATAATGAAGATGTTCGTTAGGCACGTGGACGTTTCAAGGAAAATGGTAATAAAAAGATACAAAAAATAATTGTTCTTTGAATCTTAAAAAGATACTTGATATGGTTTAAAAAAGCGAGACATGATTTTTTTAAAAAGAAAATTTATTATGACAAAAGAAGAAAAGCATTTTATGATTGAATTTTGCTCTCGTCAAAATAACCTCCATTCGCCTTGATTACTGCAAGACAAATTTTTGGCATTCATTGTAAAAGTTTCTCAAAGTATAAGTTTGATAATTGATTGCATTCTTTTTTCAATGATTGTAAGAGATCTTTTTACGTATTTTTTTTTTTTACTGTTCTGTCATGTTCATCCCATTCTAATCCTGGGGTGTCTTCAAACTTTTGAACTGTATCATATATATATATATATATATATATATATATATATATATATATATAGAGAGAGAGAGAGAGAGAGAGAGGGAGATAGAGAGAGAGGGGGGAGAGAGAAACATAGATGGAGAAGCAGAAAAAATAATAGTAATTAAATTTGAACAAGAACCTGATGTTTATATATATTTATATATAATGTTTGAAATACATGAAAGTTTAAAGTTGTTTTACTTCGCTGCGTAGTAAAGACATACGGATTACTAACACAAAAACAGAGAATGTCTCATATCGAGAATATTTAACATTGGAAAACATAAAAGAAAAAAATTAATTATTTTTAATATGTGGAAATCTCCTCCTTTTACCTGAAGACGGTCGCGAGACCAGAAACACGTGTAGTAAAATTATGGAAAATAAAACAATATTTTTTTCTAAACAAATCCACATTACAACCAAAAACGTTTGCGGCACCTCTCTTCTCTTCTTTTTAATATACATGCTTTTCTCTCGTTGGAACCACTACAACCTCTTTCTTATATATATATATATATATATATATATATATATATATATATATGTGTGTGTGTGTGTGTGTATGTATATGCGTGTGTGTGTGTATGTGTGTGTGTGTTAAGCATTTCACACCAGGCAAGGCAATAATGTCATTAGGACGCAAGGGATTACAGCGAAGAGAAGTGAGGAAAGGACAATAAAAATACAGGGTTCAGAAAGCCAGAAGATGGCGATTGACGTTGCATTTACGTTTTTGAGTATTGTAGGTCGCAGGGAAGCCAGAACTCAGAAGCGAGTTCCACTGGTAAGATGTGCGAGAAAAGAAACTGTTAGTATAGTACTGGCGGTTCCATCAAGTTTTTTCTACAGTCTGACAGTTGCCAATCCATGAGTACGCTTAAATTTATGTAGTCGAGTCATAAAGAAAAAAAAAGTTTCTAGAACAGTTGCCATGTTAAAATTTGTGGCATATACAGAGGGAAGCCACGTCAGGGAAAGTGACTGGTGTCGAGATGCCAGATCATGATTCATTACATTACCGACCCTTCTTTGAATGTTGTTAAGAATCTTGAAATACGCCACAGAAGCACAAGAAAATATTAAGAAAAAAAGCAAATTATAACAGTAATCTGATAAACACAATCTTAAGTAACAGGAAGATTCCACTAGAAAGAAAGAAAAGATTGCTGAACTACTAGGTAATATAAATCCGATTAAATGGCAAATTCCCAATATAGCATAACATTTCAGTACTCTTTTATTTGTTTCTAACAGATTTTTTTTTCTATTTGTCATTGATCTGCTTAGCTTTTCGAATGCATCTTTGGTTATTCCAGTATGTCTTCAGATTTCAGTGTCATACTATCCGACCTCTGGTAAAACACTTCCTAGGTATTTACTGTGGGGAAAATGGACCAAATTTCTTAATGCATACAAAAGGAGGCGTGTCGTAATCAAAAACGACTGTGCATCAATATTCCTTATGGATATGCAAGCGCCGATCATTTAACTTAAGGAATGTTTAATGCCATTTTTTAATACTTTATCAGACGTTCCTTTAGCTTCAGGTGCTGGTTATGTGCTATTTTTTTAAGACATTCCAACATTTAATGTGTAAAATCATTATTATAATTATCATAATTCAACAATAACAGCCCGGCGTTGGTAAAAATGCCTGTTTTTCCAGCTTGTGTCTCCCTGATAACTGTCATCAAACTGAGGGTAGAGTGATGTTGTATCTCTGTGTATCTTACCATCTGATGTCATTCAATTACGCGAGAGTTTCAAAATGGTTTCTTCACATTGCTAATCTGGATCAAACCAATAAATCCGATTTTCAATGTGGGACCGAAACAGACGAAAAAAAACTCTCTCTCTTTTTTTTCCCCAGAGCGTTAAAAGGATTAATTAGATACACAGGTTATTAGATATTTGTTGAATAGTCATGTTTGCACAAAACTGATCAGTCGCCGATTTTATTTTGATGATGAATACAAAATAAATCATTATTTTGAAAACACCTCGCTGGTTACATTGATTAGTCTCACGGGGCGCATGCGGGCCTGATTCAAATAGTATACACTTGTTAAAAATTGTTAAAAATCAAATCTTGGAAATCATATTTTTTGGAAAATAAACTTTTCAGTGAATATTTGTTATAATAAACGGTGACTTTTTACACACCCGCGAACGATTAACAGACTCCCAAGAATCCTTTTTTTTTTTAATATTCAATGTTTTTCGATTATTTAACTGGCAATTCGATAAATTCGTTCGTACAACATAAAGAGCTCTTTTTTTTTCTTTTTTTTTATTTAGTTATATTGTAATGTAAAAAGTTTTTCGTGTGGGCTTGGAAATCGTGGAAACTTCTGACGGTCGTAACTCTCCTTGAATTCTGAACGTTACAAATTATACTAGCGTTGGTTTAACAAGTCGAATGCACATGAAACATGATTAACCAATGAAAATCAAACATGACAAAAGTAAAAATACCAGAATTTCTTTCTTCTTTTTTCCATATCTCAGTCTCTGACGAAGTTTTAATAAAACTGAAACATGTTAGACTGATAAACGTTTGCTTTTAGTTCTTTATCTTACATTGTAAATCTTTAATCGTTCGTTTATACGGTCTTCTAAAATTCTGTCTAATCCAAATCGAACGCAAGTCTTAATATAGGAAATATCTTGTGAGAGTAAATTCAGGTTAAATTGCTTGCCAGAAGTTCTTTTATCCATTATGTGCATTCGTAGAATCTCTGAACCATCCGTTAGCAGCAGGATATAAAATGTCAGTTTCGTGGCGGGTAAAGGAAAAAAATCGAACGGATTCGATGTTTGGCATTTTCAAGACTTTTATTTGGCATGATTGAACGCATTGACACAACAGATTATAACCAAACGTTAGTTTTGTGTTTTCTAAGGTGAAAAAAAAAAAAAAAAAAAATGTTTTTTTTTCAATGATTGTCTGCAAGTATACAGATCGACTTTCGACTGAAACAAAAATGCCCGATGGTTTGAGACCGACTTTGGGAGCTCCGCAAGCAGATTTATCTATTAAAAATCCCTTGAAAGAAAAGATGACTGTAGGTCATCAAATACAAGGCACTCAATGTAGACGGTTACCGTTAAAATGGTTATGAAGAATGAGGCGTGGTTATGAGCGAAAGAGTTGGGTGCTAAGAAGGAAAGATTATGAGGATTGGGACAGAAAGTAATTGACTCTTGACTAAAGTGGAAAGCATTCCCATGGGAGTTTCTTCCACAAAGTAGATGCATCTATTTTTCTGTGTTGTAGATACATCTATCTATCTATCTATCTATCTATCTATCTATCTATCTATCTATCTATCTATCTGTGTGTGTGTGTGAAAGGGCGGTTTCTCCTGCAAAGGGAAAAGCCGGTTCGAAAGCACATTTTCTTTATTTCGAATGCGCAGTCCGACAGATATAATAACCACGGCTTAAAAAAATAGCGTCTATTTCATATACGAGTATCCCCTATAATAATGTTTGAAGTAATATATATATTACATATATGTATATGTTATTTAAATTTTGATATATTTATGGGAAAAGACCATTCCATATTGAAGATAGAGCGTTTATAGATTTTGCCAGTGTGGACATGGGAATCAGCATTGCAGAGTGACTGTCAATATAAATGCCAGAACCTCACTAAGGCCTGAAACTGCCAATCACCATGCAGTATTGATTATTATTTTCCTGATTTTGCTCTGTTAAAGAGGGATGATGTTTTAGTGTATTGATTACTTAAAAAATAAATATGTAACGTTTGTTACAAGAATATTTTACACTGCATGAATTAATGGTGTTAACAAAGGATACAAGAAAGTAACAGAGAGAAATTAATTTGCAATGTAAGATAACATTTATTAAACAAAATTAACAAAAGGAAAGTTTGAGACAAGAGTTTCTTTTTCCTATAAGTAAATTGCATACACAACGAAATGTTAATAAATATATTTGAGTCAGACTTACTTTGTAAGTGTTTTTAGTGTGAAGCATCTACAGCCCTTTTAGCTCTAGAGTGAAAAGTTCATGTCACATAGTTCGAAAAAGAAAAACTTGGAAGAGAGTTACTTTAAAGATTCGCGTTGCTTTATACCTCCAGAGATGCTACTGATACTATGTTTATTAAGGCACTTCAATGTAGACATAGGCGTTTTTTGATCGACTTCAGTGCTTCGTAGATACACCACTCATTAGAATTAGCTAAATCTATCGAAATATTAACAGATTTCATGTCTGTATATTATGCAGTAAACAGATTTCTTTATTCAATCATCGTTTTAAATTTGTTTCGGAGGACAACTCACAAAAAAACGTTTTCAGATGTGTTATTTTAAACGTTAAGTGACATTTCTTTTAAAAATGCCAAAGCCTCCGAAAGTGGAGCCTTTGAACCAAATTATAAAGGCGTTTGTGCGTTTGTGTTTTTTTTTTGTTGTTGTTGTTTTGTTTTTAACCTCGAGGAACGATCATTTTTACAGATATACCAACGAGTGACCTTAGAAAACTCCTGAATATAATCGTCTTACAGCTATGGGCTAAATATCTTTCGTCTGAGTTGACAACTAATTTACGATTACGTAAATTCTGAATTAAAGATCCCCCCTCCACTACATTATGTGTATCTTAAAAAGAGTTAAATCCTACACAAATCCAGATTGGAGCTTTTGAGGCATTTGAATGTTATACTGTTTCATATTCCAGTAGTCGTTCCCAAACCTTTTTTTTTCTCTGGGCTGCATTTTAGGAATGAAAATTTGCTCACGCCTCAACAAATTTTATGTTACAAAGAGTACATAAAAAACAGAGAGGGCGTGAGGGTGAAAAAGAGAGGGAGAGAGAGAGAAGGAGAGAGAGAGTTAAAGAGAGATAAGCGCGGATCAGAAGTCAGAACAGTATCATTGATAACTCTCTCCCCCAATTTGCAGACCCTATTTACTATATTCTTAATACTTGATATAATGCAAAAATATCACAATGATAAAATCGGTCAATAATTATTTATAATTATTCATACTGGGACTCATCCATGCAGTTACACGGAATCCATAATAATAATTTAAATTTTTGAAATCATATTTATTTTTCGCATATGAATTGTTTGAAACTGTTTCTAAGCTATTTTTCACTTCACCTGCTATTCTCTTCCGTCACACCTATGAGTCATGCTGCGTCGTTTGGGAACCACTGCTTTACAGTAACTCTTGCAGCCTCTTTGGTAACCGATGATATTGTTTTATCAGTTCCTTTGACCGCTACCAGCAATACCGTGGTGAGGATCATGACCTATGGGCGGCCGAAAATCTCCTTATCTACTCTTCAGGGCTATGACCTCATTTACTACACTGTTACCCCCGCTTTAAAGATAATGCTTGTATACATTTCTGATTAATCCCTTTGTTTTTTATTTTAGATTTTTAATTACCGACATGCAGATTTCGGAAATATGTTGAAATAAACCTGGCCTCAAAAATCGCGAATGCATTACGCGTTAATCAATTTTCTCTTTGCATAAAAAAAATGACTAAATCTAAACAGTAACGATTGCCAAATCACTGGGTAGCCTCAACGTTGTTCTTCTTTTCGTCTCTGTGCCGTGTCTCTTCAGAACATTGGCGTTCATGGCTGTCTACAACTACCTATTTTTGCAGCTCTTATTTGTTTTTGCCATCTCTTCCAAATCTTGTTCCGCCATAAATTTGCTCAAGCTCTCCAGGTAGGATGTGCGTTGCTTTCCTCTGTCTATCTTACCTTCAATCCGTCTTGTAAATATCAAATTTTCCAACCCATCTTTCCTCATTATGTCCCAGAAATTTCAGATCTCTCTTTCTGATGATAAATAATATATGTCCTTTTTGTTGCCATTGCGTATAGAACTTCATTATTGCTCATATGTTCAGTCCATAGTAGTCTCAGCGTTCTTCTGTAGAGCCACGTTTTCTGTTGTCCCAAATCTCTTCTTTGTCTTTGAGGAGATTATCCAGAATTCATTGCGATAGAGGAGGACTGATACTACATAACAGTTCAGAACTTTTTTCTTTGTTTCTAATGTTACTTCTCTGTTTCTTAATACTTTGCTTAGCTTTTGGAAGACATCTTTCGCTATCCCAATGTGCCTTCGGAATTCCATGTCGCACTTTTTCTGCTAATGCGTTTCACAGATATCTAAACTGTTGCACCTGTTTGATTTTTCTAAAGTAATTTTCATGGACGAATCCCGAGTGACATTTAAGGGACTTGATGGATGGACCAAAAGATGGATTTTACCCAATTCAAACATGCCTGTGGCTAAAGGAAGGCAACAAGTAGGTGATAATGTTATATGTGTTGGAATTGTCAATCAAACAATTATTGGATTATTCAAAGAGTTTCTTTCAACAAAGAGTTAAACTGAACACTGCTATTATGATTTTATGAACATGACTTTCTTTGCATGGTACAAGTCCCAGTCTCGCAGTTTCCAAGTGAAGTGTATATTTATACACAACAATATTCCTTTTCATGTATCTAAGCTTACCCATGAATTCTTTGAGCTAATCTGTAATTTGCATTTTGGACAGCTCCTTTTGCTAACAAGCACTTATTCAATCTTCTTGCAACTGATGCTTAGTCCTTTCTTCTCGCTTTCCTTCCCTAGCTTCTGTGAGATTTATTGTAATTTACTTTCTATGTCTGCTATCAACACTGTGTCAAATGCATATCTGAGGTTGTTAAGGTTGTGGCTGTCAATAATGATTCCTGATAGGACTTCTAATTCTCTCAGAATTACCATACTGTATAGGATGAATCCATATATTCTCCATTTTCTTATATGGATGTGAAACACGGACACAGATACAGAGAAAAGGATCCAAGTGTTTGACGACAAATGCATGAGAAAACTCCTTGGTATTTTCTATTGGAAAAACCCAATGAGTTTGTGGGGAAAAGGGTTGAAAGTTTTGCGGGACACCAGGAACCTCTTCTCGTCAAATGGAGAAAAAATGGCGTGGTTTGGACACATTAAAAGGTGCGACAGCTTGCGCAAGACCATCACGCAAAGCACCGTTGAATGTGGACATAAGAAAGGACGCCAACGCAAAAAAATCGTTGGACAATGTCAAGAAATGTACAGGTATGACTGTACCAGAATTACTGGTGTTTGTCGTTGGTAGACCGTTGTGGAAATGAGTTAGTGTGGCTTCTGTATTCGGATCCGCGCTACGATTACAAAAATCAACGACGACGACGACGACGATGATGATGATGACAATGATGACGATGATGATGATGGGCTGAATGTCTGGTTTATTTTTGTACATTTACTGAATTCATTTCCTGTTCGTATGCCGGTAGTTTGATGCCAGTATATGTTTTGGATTATTCTAATAATTATTATGTAACCTTGTCATATGTGACGCACTTAGTCAAACGCCTTTGCATAATCTATAAAACTAGGTATATATCCTTTTGCATTTGTATTGCTCTTTCTGGTATCATTCTGAACATAAATATAGCATTCATTGTGTCAGTGTCTCTAATGAACCTGTTCATTTGCGTGGTCACCAATGTTGATCTCGAAGTTTCGTGGTTGGACGTTGGTTGGAGTAGAAGAAACGGAATTATTTATTTTTATTTTTATATACAAGTTATGAAACTCTGTTAAGTGTTATACTATAGTGGGTTGAATATGCGGTGTACTAGGTGTGAAGTGAGAGCGTGAAAATGGAGTATGCTTAACCCGCGATGACTACTTGGCAGTTATCAATTTGTGCTTGTCGCGTTGATAGGGCTCGTTTATTTACTGTGTTTACAGGAGGTCGTTTACAATGCCTAATGGTCGGACGGGCAGTCAGCCGTGCGTGCGTCCAGTCTCCGCTTTCTGTTGGTGTCTACTGTTCGGGTTCTTATAACCTAAGAGGGAAAGTCGCGGGCGTAGTTGAAAGTATCTGTGTCAAACGAGATTCGCCTGAATAATGGCTATCAGTCTGGTATATTTGTGTTTCTTTTTAAATTTCTTTTGAGTAAAATGCAGGTTGTGTGTAACTTAGCCAGACGAAAATTTGTGTGTAGTTAGAGATATCTATTTTCAAATAATTGTGTAAATTTGGCTTAAATTTGTAAACTCGTACTATGTGTAAATTGTGTTTATCCGCTACAAACCCGCAGTGTTTTTGTTCTATTTTCGGTCGGATTCTGGGGCTCACACAGCCTCAAAATGACCAAACTCTACTATCTGAAAATGCACTTATTTTATTTATAATATGAATTTATTTTATTTATAATTTATTTATAATACAGATTTATTTTATTTATAATTTATTTATAATACAGACATGCAAAGATTAGACTGAATGAAAGTTGTGATTCATTTATTTAATGAATCCAGGCCATGATATGAATAGTTCTTTCTATAAGCAGAGTTACTATAAACAGAAGAAAACCTCCAGCATGCAGATAATGACAAAATAAAGTTTTCCATTGACAACAAAGATTGTGAAATAGACATTTCTATGTTCTACATATTTGTTTTCAAATTTGCATTCGATGTGATTTCTAGGGTCAACGAATCTTTATATTGTCATTATAATGTTCTGCGATCCAACTTTTGACCTTTACCTCCATGCTATTTATAACAAAGACTTGAGCTAGTTAACTAAAGAGTCACAAAATATAGATTGCAAGATAACCAAAGAGAGCATTACATTGCTATTTTGCGAAAAATATCCCCGAAAAACTAATAAAACTAATATGCTGGAGGGCACATCTCTTATTCGCGTAAACAAGCACGCACACAAAATACAAGGATCATGATAGATAGATAGATAGATAGATAGATAGATAGATAGATAGATAGATAGATATTCATTCGACTTAGATAGATAGATAGATAGAGAGATAGATAGATAGATATTCATTCGACTTAGATAGATAGATAGATAGATAGATAGATAGATATTCATTCGACTTAGATAGATAGATAGATAGATAGATAGATAGATAGATATTCATTCGACTTAGATAGATAGATAGATAGATAGATAGATATTCATTCGACTTAGATAGATAGATAGATAGATAGATAGATAGATATTCATTCGACTTAGATAGATAGATAGATAGATAGATAGGTAGATAGATAGATAGATATTCATTCGACTTAGATAGATAGATAGATAGATATTCGACTGAGATAGATAGATAAGGTGATATATATTAAGAGATTATTATAGTAAAATAGATAGATATGAAGAGAATGTGATGCATAGATAGATAGATAAATATGAAGAGAATTATATACATATATATATATATATATATATATATATATATATATATATATATATATACATGTGTGTGTGTGTGTAGATAGATAGATAGATAGATAGATAGATAGATACATAGATAGATAGATATGAAGATAATGGGACAGATAGATATCAAAAGATTATGAAAGATAAATAGATAAAGATCAAAAGAACGTGACAGAAATATAGACAGGTATGAAGAGAATGATATATATATATATATATATATATATATATATATATATATATATATATAGAGAGAGAGAGAGAGAGAGAGAGAGAGAGAGAAAGAGAGAGAGATAAATAGATAGATATGAAGATAATGTGATAGATATTAAGAGATTATTATAGATAGATAGATAGATAGATAGATAGATAGATGTTGACATAACACATTAAACAAAAAATTAGGAATACTGGAAAGAGCGAGACCACCTACTACACTTTAAAAACCTATTAACCTGAAAAATTGCTCTAAGAGAAATTTATAAATTTTAGCTGACAACAGCACGAGCTGCTTGATCAGTGAATGTCGAATGTTTCCTTATAAGGAAACCACTGATATTACCATTACAATTAACATGCACTTGTGCGTTGAGTTGTATTGATACGTAAGTACGATCTGAAACATGCGTAAACACACAAATACACCCATAAACATACCCACGACTGCTACTTACGCTTATGCAAAACTGTGCAGAATATAACAATGATTATAAGTAATTCTGCTTAGTGTAGTGGTTAACGAGCCAATCTAATCAATTATTTGTGTTGAGTAATGACTTCTATCCTCCCTGTGTGAATTAAATAAGTAAATAATAACCGCTAAATGATCAACGAGCAAGTCTTAATGACCATTATTTCTGGTTACTGAGTTCGAGCCTAACTATAAGGTAATTGATTCTGATCTGGCATCTCGACATCAGTTACTTTCTCATAGATAGATAGATAGATAGATAGATAGATAGATAATGTGATAGATAGATATGAAGAGAATGTGATAGATATGAAGAGAATGTTATAGATAGATAGATAGATACGAAGAGAATGATAGATAAAAAGATAAGAAGAGAATGTTAGACAGATAGATAAAATGATAGATAGATATGAAGAGAATATGACAGATAGATTGATAGATAGATAGATAGATATGAAGAGAATGTTATAGACAGATAGATATGAAGAGAATATGATAGATAGATATGAAGAGAACGATAGATAGATAGATAGATAGATATGAAGTTATGCTGAGTGTAATGGTTAACGAGATAATCTAATTAATTATTTGTGTTGAGTAATGACTTCTATCCTCCCTGTGTGAATTAAATAAGTAAATAATAACCGCTAAATGATCAACGAGCAAGTCTTAATGACCATTATTTCTGGTTACTGAGTTCGAGCCTAACTATAAGGTAATTGATTCTGATCTGGCGTCTCGACATCAGTTACTTTCTTATCAACGCGATGTGTCTTCCCTTCGGCTTTTCTATAACTATTTTCATGGCAATTGTTCTGAAGAGGTATCTTCATCTTCATTTCGTGACTCGACTCCATGAATTGAAGCTTGCTACTTGATTGGTAACTAGGTCTCACTGTTTGACGGCCGATGTTTCTTTTCTCGCCTGTGAAACTCCCTTTTGATTTCTTGCTTCTTTGTCGCCTACAAACTTCTATTATCCTTTGTCCTCGCTTCTTCTCACCAAAGTCTTCTCACTGAAGTCTTTTCATCCACTTTCATTTCCAGTAGCCCCTTGCGTCCAAGGAAAATAACTCGCTCTTCTCTCGATGACCAAATTTAGCACCTGCTCCATTTCATACGAAGCTTTTCAAACACAATTTTCAGGCATTTTAAAAGCGCGGCGTGCAGACAGATATTGTATCAATTATTCATCTCTGAAGCTCATTTCAAATTGCAATTAGTATTTTCTTTCACTGTCTCTCATTTCTTTCTTCATCGAATTCCAGTCGCAGCTTCCTTCCCACATCTTTCGACATTTTTATCGATATTTATTAACCTAGTTTCTCGCAGGTATGGTTAGACGGTTAATATCATTGTTAGCGGCTCGGAACAAGTAAGGGGCGAGCCTAGTTCGAACTGTGGTCGAATTCGTTTAATCTTGCTCAAATACCCTTGAGATGGAATGAATCCAGCACTTCTCCAACCAGTTGTAGGTGAAATACCGTGGTTGGCAAACCAATCAAGAAGAAAGAGAACTTTGAATTCCAAACCATGTTTTCCTGTTGAAGCACACTATACAACTGTGTAAAGGATTATAGAATTCATGATTTTATTATGGCGCCTGCGATGGATCAGGTAGAAAGATAAAAGACCCAAAGTTTAAGTACTCATATTGGAATTGAATTCACTATTGTAATAATGAACCCTGAGACGACTGTGTTTTATTAACTACCACCATTAAATAGCTAAATCCGAAATTCCGTAGATAATTTGCAATTGGATAAAGATCAATTCTTTAGTCAAGAAGATTTGAAAAGAATTTGCCGTGTTAAAATGAAAAAAAAACAAACCGGAATTCTAATAGTGATACGACTATTGATTGATTTGTTCGTTTATTACGGCTTATCAACCCTTTTCAGGTTATTTAAAGCCAGGAAATATATTTAGATTGTAAGAGTTATTTTAAGATAATAATCATTTAGTGACACAAGTCTTCCTAATTTACCTATAGTTGGGGGAGAAGGGTACATTCATAATTTTCCGAAAGGTACATGCACGTAGGAGGAGGCACAGTGGAGTAAGGAAGCACGGTGAGGTAATGGATAGAGGCTCGGATTGAGGAATCGGAGAGACGAGTTCGAATTCCAGGTGGATACATTACATTCACTTACGCGCTAATACCCTGTTGAAAAGTACGAATCCTCTTCTTCCCCCCACCCCAGCTATGGGTAAACAGATCGGATTCTATAGCTTTGGATGGCAGAAAGAAATGGCAACTTAATGCGGGAAAAATGTATCAGTTATGTATCGAAAGATACATGATCGCCTAAGCGTGTATCACACATGGCACATAACTGACTCGCTAACTACTGCGTGAAAAAAATCTGCCTCGTCAGTCATGTAACGAAAGATACATGATCGCCTAAGCGGGTATCACGCATGGCATATAACTGAATGGCTAACTAATGCAGGGGAAAAATCTGCCTCGTCAGTCATGTAACGAAAGATACATGATCGCCTAAGCGTGTATCACGCATAGCACATAACTGACTGATTTGCGCGTAACTGAATATAACGAACCCAAATTTCAACTGGAATTTAAACCTTTTTTTCTGATCAATAATTCCTAGGTTTTATCCATTATATCACCCGTGCATCTAAACTTACAGAAATTATTATTCTTAAGCGGTTACCTATTTAGGTACTGACCAGTCTCGATGTTGCTTAACTTCAGTATTCTAATGTGATATGACCGTAAGCCCCGATATTATGATTAGACTTTTCCATAAAGGAAAAATTCGGCATTCATTGCACCAAACTGCCGGTTGAAATTCACAAAGTATTTGTCTTAAAAGGGATTTTCAGGAAACTAGTCTCCACGCTTTCACTGTTTCACACTTTATAGTATTGAGGAAAGTTTCCTTCCTAACTTTTTCTTTGTTCACCTTCGTGCCGAATCCCGATTGTAATAGTGAAAGATGCTTTCTAAAATCTAAACAAAATATTAAAAAAGAAAATTTCGTTCAGACGAAGAAGACACTTGAGGCAATAGAGGAGACTTGAGGCAATAGAAATGTGATTTAACAAAAGAACACTGAGAATAAAATGGGCAGAAAACATGTGAGCAATGAAAATTTTTAAGGAAAATGGCAAGGAAAAGATTACTTTTGCTTAAGACGAGAAAGAGACAGTATCTATCTATCTATCTATCTATCTATCTATCTATCTATCTATCTATCTATCTATCTCAGTCAATTAACTATCTCAGCTTTTTTTTTATTATCTATCTATTTATTTTCTTTTTTTAAAATCATTTTACCCCAAGCAAGGGAATAAAGTCACTAGGACACATGAGGTTACTGAGTGTTGCTACTATTAAGAAGAAAGGGAAATAAAAAAGTAAGAAGACATAAGATAACTATTGACATTGCATTTAAATCTTTGAAGATCAAAGTTGACTAGGAAGCAAGAAGCTGGAAGAGCATTCCACAAGCGAGAAGTGTGAGTAAAGAAAATGCTAGCATAGAACTTGCGGCTACACGAAGCCATCTTAACTGTAAACTGATAAGACCTTGCCGCCAATTTAGTACTGCGCTAAAATTCATAAAGTTTAGGTACAATAGAGAAAAGCCATGAAAGTATCTATCTATCTATCTATCTATCTATCTATCTATCTATCTACTGAGACATATGAGAAATTATTAAGTAGATATCTATCTATTTAAAGCAGGCCTGCACAATTAAACAGTGTGAAGGGCCATATTGATTAGCGGAAGTTAGATGCAATCCGTAAGATTTAAGATTTAAATTAAATTACTGAGTATGAGTGAGATAGAAACAAATATAGAGAGAGGGATGGCGAGAAACAAATAGAGGGAGAGAGAGGGTTGGTGGAAACAAATGTAGAGAGAGGGATGGTGAGAAACAAATATAGAGAGAGGGATGGTGAGAAACAAATATAGAAAGTGAGATGGTGAGAAACAAATGGGAGGAGGGAGAAAGAGAGAGGGATGGCGAGAAACAAATATATAGAGAGGGATACGAGAAACAAATAGAGAGAGAGAGGGATGGTGAGAAACAAATGTAGAGAGAGGGATGGTGAGAAACAAATATAGAGAGAGGGATACGAGAAACAAATAGAGAGAGAGAGAGGGATGGTGAGAAACAAATGGGAGGAGGGAAAAACAGAGAGGGATGGTGAGAAACAAATATATAGAGAGGCATAACGAGAAACAAATAGAGAAAGAAGGATGGTGAGAAACCGATATGGAGCTAGAGATGGCGAGAAAATTCTTTCTTTTTGTTTATTTACGAAGATATAAAAAAGATTAATTAGGTTCAAAGCATGCGGAATATTGGTTGAATAAAGTCATACGCGGTCAGTCGCTGAATATATATCTCCATTGAAAACGGGTTTTTGTGCAGGTCTAATCTAGAGATATGAGAACATTCTAATTAAATATCATCTATCTATTTATTTATCGAACAAGGTATAGAAACACAAATAGGTAGATAGAAATATATGAACTGATCGTGATATATATATATATATATATATATATATATATATATATATATATATATATATATATATATATATTTCAATAAAGGTGCAATCAATTTACAAATTCATGAATTATTCATACATAAAACAAATACAAAGGTTAATGATTAAATGGCGAGAAATCCATCTTCGCGAACAATTCAATAATATACAAAAACCCCGAATCTGTTTATGAATGAAAAGATCCTGTTTTATAAATTTCCGTCGGAAATTTATAAAACAGGATCTTACACACATCACAGGATCTTACACACATCACACTCATTCACTCACTAAGAACCAAATAACACACACATTTAACAGAGACACATCCCCTTTCCAGGAACCAATAAAACTGTCAAAATGGCCAAGGGGATTCTGAGCAGCATTAATGCATCCAGCTCTTATCTTAAATAACAACTCCAAAGAGACTGTTTGCCCAACACAAGGACTGAACAAAATTCATGTTAAAAAAACTCATGAAAACTACAGTTCATTTTCTCCATCAAGACATTCATTTCTGTAGTACACTGCTACCAGCAAGCAGGTGTTTTTCTCCTGAAGATGGCCATGTTGGCCGAAACTACTCGAGGAATCTAAATGAAATAATAATAAAAACGAAAGAATATTAATATACAACCAAGTGTGCCTGAAGACTTTAAATTTTTAATATCTTTTATTGTTCAATAACACATACATTCACACACACACGCGTGCGCACACACACACACACATATATATATATATATACAGGGTGCTGTGTAAAATGTCGCCATTTCATATTTTTTAATTTCGTGCATGCGGATTGTTTTTGATTTTGTCGTCTGCACAGTATAGTAGTGTCAGTTTGGCACTGTCTGTGAGAAAAAGACCACCTTGACGCAATTCACTTTACCAGAAATTTGAAAACAGCATGCTATACTGCTTGACATTCGCACCGGAAGCTCCAATACGAACATTTCAGAGTGTTTGATTATCAATCTGGGGTTAGTGCAGAGGATTCAGAAAGAGTAGGATGATATATCCCGTTACATCATGGCGTTTGGAGTGATCACTAGTAATGGAGACGTTATGCCTTTAGGGTCTCAAACTCAATACGGAGGCCTACATCAAGTGCCTTTAGGTGGTAGTTCTGCCATGGATCAAGCAGTTGTCATGACGCATAAGCAGGAGAACACAGTCATGGCTGTTAAACAATATTTGCAACAACATCACCCCTTACATATGGCCACGTAACTCACCAAACTTGAAATTCCCTTGATTATTATATGGGGGCGGAAATTGAGCGAGGGACAAACAAAACTCCTTTTAACACAAAAGATGAAGTGAAGGCAAGGATTATAGCAGTATTCACCAACTTAAGCAATCAGACCGTCCAGAAGAGTTGCAGGAGATTTTGAAGTCGTCTGGAGGCCGTGATTGAAGCCAATGGCGCTTTATTAAATAAATTTAGATAGATATGGGCAGGCCGAGATAGATAGATAGACAGCTATGAATAGGCCGAGTTAGCTATATATATATATATATATATATATATATATATATACACACACACAAACACATATATATATATATACTCACACACACACAGACACATATATAAATATAAAAGTGAACATAGAAGTCAACACTGTTTCATGCTAGATGCAATCCTCAAGTGTTCACTTTTATATTTACACACGCTCTATCTCTGATATTGAGCACTGCATCCCATAAATAGAGCACATCTTAAGACTATATTTCTTCAGATATATATATATATATATATATATATATATATATATAGATAGATAGATAGATAGATATGAGCAGAGTTAGATAGACATGAACAGAGGTAAATATAAACAGCCTAAAATCGACATTAGCCGACAGTGAAAGGTTGCGCATGCGTGCATTCATTTCAATGTTTTACGATTATTGGTTCTATGTTCGTCTCTTTCTGCGAGGTGCTAACAGCGAAATCATATTTAAAAGGCCAACTACCGAATTCCTACGTGGCAACATCGGCTAAATTCAACCTTTAACTACTTTCCCTTGTTTCATTTCATTCAGTTTCTCTAATCCGTCAGTGCTTTTTCAGATATGACCTATATGCCCGACCACAGCCCGGCTTCCTACGTAAATCATGACTGACCTACTAGCTCAGTCAATCGCCACGTCGGGAATGGAGGCAGGGAAGAAATAGGAGGCGCTGAACAAATGACTGAAACACAGAGAGAGAGAGAGAGAGAGAGAGAGAGAGAAAGAGAGAGAGAGAGAGTCGGGAGAGAGAGAGAGAGAGAAAGAAAAAATAAAAGGAGAAAATTAAAGAGAAAAACTAGCGAGATGAAGTGACGTGATAGTAAGCCGAAAGATTGTATGAGGCAAAACAGTTTTATATATATATATATATATATATATATATATATATATATATATATATATATAACAGTTATAAACAGTTACTGGTGGGAGTTGAATTAGACAAGGAAACAGTTGCATTAAAATGCTCAATACACACAGAAAATAAAAAAATTAAGATGCAGAGCTTTAAATTAAAAAAAAAGATAATCTAATCACGCTACCTTGGTTTCAACCTTTCAGCATTCTCAGGCGATAAAGGCCAAATGATTTCCTAAGAATTTATCATTTAAATATAAACGCATAACGTGAAATATAATAGAAGGGTAGGAGAAATTGTACTGGGGAGGTGGGTAAATAAACTGTACATACTTTCATCCTGCTTCGTAGGAACTCAAAAAGTACTTTTTAGCATCGTGTCATTATTTCCAATCTTTCATTCAGTAGTGACATTTGCAAATTGTGACAGGAGGAAAAGTTAACAAGAGTAAGATATCCAGCCTCCGAAAAATTCACTGAATGAAAGATCGTAAATAATAAATTCATTAAGTAAGCCGCCGTAGTTTTTTCATTCCTTTTATTTTCCCAAGTACTTTCAATCTCATCCGAGATCATGTTCAGGAATTGCTAAGACAAAAAAATTAATGTAATTGAGAGTTGTCAATTTTTTGTAAATCCGCACGAAACACGCTCTGTTATAATTATTTCAAATACTTGTGAACATGCTGTTATAATTAATATAAACATTTCTGTTAAAGCTATTATATTTGTTCATGATTTGATCGAATGGAGGTAACTTAAGTTTATATAATTTTTTTTATAATTATAATTACAGCATTTCATAAGCATTGCTATTATAGGCATCGTAAAACATTGTTGCTATACTCATAACTAACATTATTTAGTGTTGGTAGTATGTTTCTTATATAGAGTTACCCTAAACAATCATTAACAGAGAACTTTCGTTTGTCGTTAATGAAACTTGAATGGATGAAAAATATAAATTCAGAAACAATATATAAATGCATATACGAATACACACCGACACACACCGGCACGCACACGCACGCACACACACGTAAGCACGCATGCACGCACACACACACGCACACACATACATATATATGTATTTGTGTTTGCTGAGTGTGTATGTGTGAGGCAATAAACATTACAACAACATACGTACATGTCGCATGTATCAAAAATCGGTAAGTAAAAATAAATTTATTTCTCGAAATGAAACTTATAAAATAATGGGAAATTTTAATTAGACATGCATTATGAAACCTTCTATGACCGTCATTTTTCCCCTGGTCGAATCTAAGCTGTTAAACAATTTATGGCTGTCAGGTTATCGTGTAAATGTAGGAATGAAAATCTCCCTTTCTTTTTTGCTCAGTCATATATATATATATATATATATATATATATATATATATATATATATATAGGAGGCACGGATTGAGGAATCGGAGAGCCGAGTTCGAATTCCAGTCGATTCCGTTACATTCACTTACGTGCTAATACCCTTGGGAAAGGTATGCATCCTCTTCGTCTCCCTCCAGCTAGGGTAAAATAGCAGCACAGACTGGGTTCTATAGCCTTGGATGGCAACTGGTCTAGGAGAAGGACAACTCTGAATTCAAAACCTGCGGAGGGTCGTTTGGGAACCTTGTGGCATTCGGTGCACGAGGTCTCTGTATTCGTCCCTCCGAAAAGTGTGGATGGTCCTGCAGGAGGCCTTCACCACTATAATCAAATCTCATGTGCCGGTGTCGGGCTGTTGGTTTCCTGGAAACTGATCTGCTTGACCCTCATACGTCTAATCTCGACGGGAGAGTCGATCATATATATATATATATATGTATATATATATATATATATATATGTGAACATTGAATTCAACACTCAGAGTAGACAGGCTGTTTCATGTTAGACGCAATCGTCAGGCCGCGAGTGTTGGATTTTCTTGACTATTTATATATATGGGTCAGTGGTGCATTGTGGGTAATCCATTCTGGTGGTTATTTTGGCAGAAGTGGCTTCTTTATTTATTTATTTACCTGGGTTAATTTATTTTACTTTTCATTTTTATTTTATATTTATTTATTTATTCTTTTCGGTTTTCGATATTTTATTAACGTAGGAAAAAATTTGGGGGATTTGTTTAGGTCGCTTATTTAATATTTTGTTTTGATCTGGGAAGATAATGCTAATTATTCGTCCAATTTTTGAATTAATTGTCTTAGTGTATTGTTATTTTGGCGGGGCCAGTTCTTAATTTGTTTATTATTTTATTTATTTGTTTGGATTGATTATTTTTACTTGTTTTTGCTTATTTATGTTTATTTTTATTATTTTTAACCGTTATTATAGCGGGTGCGATTTGTTAATTTGTTAATAGATTAGGATTCTTTTTTCCTATTTATTTGCTTTTTTTATCTTGTATATTTTTATTTACTCTATTTGGTTTTCGATTTTTTGGTTCATCGTTATATGGCAGTTATATGGCTATTTTCTCGTCCAAATTTTGGATTGATTGTTGTAATCTATTTTAACGGTTATTGGTATGTTAATTTGTTTATTGTTTATTTTGTTTATTTGAAATGATTATTTTTACTTGTATTTTATGTATTTATTTTTTATTTTATTTGTTGTATTTCGTCTTATTCTAACAGGAGTGGTTTGTTAATTTTACTTGTTTTTTTTATATTATTTTGTTTATTTTTATTTATTCTTTTCAGTTTTCGACTTTTATGTAACGTAGTAAAAATTTGTTTTCATGTCTGCATTTTGAGATTTGCTCAGATCGTTTATTTAGTAAATTTTACTAAATAATCGATCTGAGTTCATCTCAAAATGCAAACATTAAAACAAATTTTTAATACGTTACTTACAAATCGAAATTTGAAAAGAATAAACCAAAACCAGATCTCTGTATTCGGCAAATGATATGTGTTGGTGCCTGGCTGTCGGTTCCTAGTAACTGAGTTGCTTGATCCTCATACGTCGAATACGACGGGAAAGTTCACAAATATTCAGAACAGTGGTTCAACCTATACACTCGATATCTTAGAGAATCTGAAATTGACTCCAGGCGAATACACTGGGATTGAGCATAATGAATTTTTCTGACATTTCAACCAACCAACACTCAACACAATTTGTCATGAGTGTAGCAGCAACGTGGTGATGTGCATTTAACAAACATTTATTATCATTTTGCATTTCTGCTAATTTCTGGTTAGCCCCTTATATTGGGACGTTTATATTGCAAAAAATTCCATAGCTACAACAGATAAATTTAAAATTTTAAAATAATTATAAAAGAGGGCATTCACACATGATTTTTAAAAATCACCATCATAATGATCACATTTACAATAAGTTTGTCTTTTTAATTCGCTCCTGCGGAGATCGCAAGTATTTGGGTAGAAAAAAATGATGGCACCTTCCTTGATGAATTTCATCTTAACATCAAGAAAATGATTAGAGGACTAGAAAGGCTTATTATAAAAATAGACAGACGTAATTTGTCTAAATTATTTAATGAAACATGTTTGAATGAAGATATGCTGCCTAAATATACTTGCAAATGTATGTCAAGCAAGTTTATTTGAACAACATAGCGTGTACGTCTTTTGATAAGGTTTTGTTTTTAAAATTCTCTTGTTTTCAAAGAAGGTAATGGATCGTTGTTTTTTCTCTCCTTATAAATTAGCCGTACGTCTCTATTCGAGCGCTTTCACCCATAATTAATCCTTTTCAAATCACAACTGTATTACGTTTTTAATATTCAAGGACAATGTAATCTATTTATTTATTTTCTATAATGACTTTGGTGTTTTGAACCTTATAAATTTAAATCTTCCTTCGATAATGTAGATGACGTCATTAACAGACTGCTTAAAGTAAATGTAAAGCTGCTTGCAGTATTATATGTAGATCAAATCACTGCGTATTTATAAATTAATGAATATATTTAACACACCACTTCATAAGCTGAAAGGTTTATTTAATGTTAGCTTTTCGGATTTCATGATTATGGCTTCAACTCTTTGTCGTCTTTGCAATTTGTATTGTATAATATTATTTTATTCTCCACAAGCAAATAATGTTTAATGTTGGCTTTGTGCGATACATTAACATGAGATTTAATGGTACTGTTGCGTCCATGATATGGAAAAAACATACTTCAAAGACTTACCGAATTTCAAATCTATAATAAAATGTCCGTTCTTAAAAATTACCAATGATGTAAGAAAGCAGTCCAACATATATATATATATATATATATATATATATATATATATATATATATATATATTCATACGTACCCAGAACCTAAACATCTGTTATCTTTTATGCAAACAAGATGGAATTAGCAAAATAAATATGAAAATAGAACGTGGCACCATTTAACGAGGCAGAAAGGGAAAAGAAAGAAAAAAAGAAAAGGAGAGGCTAAGAACCGAATCGTGAGTGATAAGCAAGAACACACACACAGCTAAGAGTCAATGGATAAAAGGATATTTTGATAAGTAACAAATGGCGAAAGAGTGTCATTACAATGACAGGGAAATTCTGAGTAAAAAGAAAGGGAAAGAAGGAAAGAATCAGATATGTTTTGGCATCGGCTGTGTTATCTAAGGATATGAAAACAAACTATTGGTACGGGAAGACATCTTATTATCAACTACAGACCGGCTGCCCAAAGAAAAAAAAAATTCAAATGAAAATGTTATTTCGTTAAGTGACGAAAAACAGGCAACTAAAAGGACTTGGACAGATATGAAAAATTAAAAACCACCCACGAGCGTCCGACGGAACATCCTTGGCCTGCGATAATAAAATTTTGTTATCAGGAATTTGTACCGAAGGAAAATGAATGTTTTTTTTCTTTCTTCGAGGCGACAGACTGACTGGAACTTTGGAGATGTTTCTTTTTGAGACCGTGTTAAGAAGACCACACATTCTGATAATTAGCGATATAATACCTGACGTAAACCACGTGTAGAACAAGAGTTATGACCGCCATTGTCATATTGTCCAGTTCGCGGCTGGAGAAATGATAAACCATTAAGGGGAAGAAAAGGGGAAGAGAAGAGATAACTTTTTCTTTTTAAGCAAGATAATTTTTTTCTTCCTGAAACAAAGCCGCAGATTCGTCCACGCCCGACTAAGACATCATTGGTCGAGTGGTGATCACGTGATGCACGAGGGAGGCTGTTGCAGCCCATCTGGAGGATGAGTAAGAGAGGTTGCCACGAAGATGTGGGGAGGGAAGTTCACGCCCCTCTGAAGTATGATGAGAAGGTGGGTGTGAGGAAAGGTTCCCAAAAATGGAAAAAGGTGGAAATTCCTAACCAGAGAGCTGGATATGTATTTAGAATTATCGAGGAACCCCCCGGCGCCGACAAACTCACCCCGGTTTTGGTCGGCGCCCATATAAACGAAGCCACAACGAGCAGAAATGAGTCGAGTCCCAGCAGTTCCCAGAGTCAGTCTCCGGTTGAGGCAAGCCTCGCAGATAGCTGACCAGGATTCACGCACATTCCGGACCCATCTTCAAACCAAGAACAATTATTTTGAAGAGCGACTTAGATCCAGATAACCGAAATAAGTTTTTCTTTTGAATTCGTCCAAAGACCCACCGAAACACCAATTTCTTAGAGAGCAACTAGACATAAAGTTTGTTACCTTTTTCTTTGATACTTTGAACTTTTGAATTTTCATTTTATTGCCTTTTATGCATATTTGTGAGGTATCACCCCCGTTGAACTCGGTTTGCAGTACGGCCCCGACGACTGATTGATTTCCTCTGCCTAGATCAATTCACAACGTGAGTAGGCAGACTGGGAATCAAAGTAGTTACTTCGGTATCCAGGCGTTGGAAGAGAGTTGGGAACGACGAGGCTGATATCAAATCTAACCAGATTCCCACCCGAATCACCAAAAGGTTAGAACGCCACATTTGGAGCAGCGACACCCGAACGGAGCAGCGAGGAGCGAACGGCTGGCGCCGCGTCGAGGACGTCACAGTTGGTGCCGTGGTAGACTAGGATAGAACGACACAGTTGGCGCTGCGACCAGGGGACGACGTCACAGAAATTGGCTCGTAGTTTTCTGTAAAAATGGCTTTAAATGTGTTATGGTCACGTTCCTTGTAACACGGTGATAGTCCAAGGTAGAACCAATAAAGAAGAACTCGAACAAGGATATGGAATAACACAGATATATTACAAATAGGAATATATACAGAGAAGTATAAAGTGTTAGTACGAACAATCAGGTTTAGTAGGGAGAACAATGTAGTCTCGACCAGTATCACTATTCCAATGTAGTAATTGTCTGAACGCGACTCTGTTTCGGACTGCCTCTGACTCGACTGACTGACTCACTCGCTCGCTCTGGCTGACTGACAGACCTCACTCTAGACTTCAGACTGAACAGTATTTAGTCACCCCCCACCACCACCATGAGGGCATCATGTGGCACAAGGCCGATTTAACGTGGAGTTTCCGAGCCCGCGGGCTCGGGGATAAATATGCCCTTTGAACCCGTATAAACCGGTTCAGGGTCGGTCTACCTCCCCGAAAGAGACTCCGCCCTTCGGTGTAGCCTCCTTCGGGTTCCTCCCTGCCCGTAGGAAGAGAGTTCGGGCTGAACTCTCTGCTTCCTTTTGAGGCGCAGTATTTATTACGTCTGGAATAGTGCATTATGTTGTTATGGGTAAGGTCCAATAACAAAATGGAATACGGGTATAGACAAATTATTAGATTCCATATACGCATATATGAATGTAAGAAAGAGAAATACTACAGGCACACACAAACACACACACATATATATGTATATGTATATATATATTAAAATAATAAGAAGAGTAAGAGTTATAATCCGGTGTTCTTAGCAATTATTTTATTTAAGAAAAAAAACAGTGCTCGATACTCGATACAAACAGTAGAGCATAATAAATGACTCATGTCCTTTGTGCATATATGAAAAATTATACATTATTAAGTTTTTGAAAAACAAAAATTTACTAAATCAAAGAAATGAAATAGATATTTTTGTAGGCATTGCCAAATATTTTCCTTAAATAATAATTTATTTTGCAAAAATATAAATAAAAAATAAAAAAGAAGAGAAATGAAACATACATATTTATACTTGATTATTAATTAGTAATTAAATTCTAATACATTTATTTGTAAAAAATACCGTATAGTCTATTAGTTATTAGAAGGATGAATGGTAGATTAAATCTGTAGGAATAAAAATTTAAATATTAAAAATATGTCTTAGTCATATTTAAATGACTCTTTTAGAAAATCTTTTTGTATAAGAATATGAATTAAGCGGATAAATAAAAATGCCAAAATTTTTGTCATTGAAAACTCAGACGACACGCTGAATAACGGATGTCTATGCTTGTGACACATAAATTTATCCTGACAATGTAAATAACATATATTTGATACATAAGTTGACTAAGGAAATTAAAATTGTATCATCTCTAATCAAAATAGATTGAATTTTCCTTAACATTAACAACTCAAAAAATTAAGATTGTCTGCGCTTATAAATTAAAATTAAAAGTAAAAATTAAAATTAAAAAATTTAACATTAAAAGTAAATTTCTTAGAAAGTTATTCCTAACATCACTTTGCAATGCAACGAAACTCTGCATTTTAAGTCCAATTTTATAATTAAATTTACAACTTTACTTTCAGTTTTAAAAAATAGAAATTTCTGTGTCGCGATGGAATCATATTTTTAAAAAGAAAATAATAATAATAATAATAATAATAATAATAATAATAATATATATATATATATATATATATATATATATATATATATATGTTTGGTGTGCGACGTAAGTTTTGTTGGTTACCCAACTCGTCGGACACAAGATATAGCTTATTGTTTACAATAGCAACATATATATATATATATATATATATATATATATATATATATATATATATACTGGACTCTCTCATCGTTTTCAGCGCATGAGTATCAAGCAGTTCAGTTCTTACAACCAACAACCAGACGACCCGTGCAGAATCAACCACACTTTCTGGATAGCTGATTAAAGAAAACTGGTGTAAAGAATACCACAAGGTACACCAAACGATCCAAATGCATGTTTTGAATTCTGACTTTTTCTTTTCCTAGAACATTCACCAACCAACGCTATAGAACCCAGTCTGTCCTGTTATTTTCCCTTAGCTGGGGGAGAAGAGATGGATTCATACATTTCCAAACTATTGGCACGAAAGTGAATATAATGGCCTCGACTGGAATTCGAACTCGGCTATCCAATTCCTCAATCTGAGCCGATATACAGGGTGATTGAAATGTAACTTCCTATTTCATGCATGATGGACTCTCCCGTCTATCTATCCATCTATCTATCTATCTATCTATCTATGAATATATATATATATATATATATATATATATATATATATAGATAGATAGATAGATAGATAGATAGATAGATAGATAGATAGATAATATTTGTGCTTAATGTAAATATATGTCCAGGACAGAACAAAAATTTAATATAATATAAAAGGCTCAAACAGTAATATTCCACGATCCAATTCATCAGGTTCAATTAACCAGACTTAATATTCAAAAGCTTTTGAATGTGTAAGTCTGATGATTTTGATCTTGATTACGATTCCTATGTAAGAAATTATAACCATGGAATATTAGTGTTTGAGTTTTATATATATATATATATATATATATATATAATATTACAATTAAATACGTGTTAAATAAGAAGTAATCTCCCTTTAATTATATAATTAAAAAAAATAAAAATATGTATAGAATATAAAAATAATTTTCTTTTTTTCATACATATATGAATCCCGCTTATTTTAATTACCGAATATAATTTAAAAAAACTATAATCCGAGTATAAACCCAACATTGTGATTACCTGATATATATTATAATTCAAATAATATATATATATATATATATATATATATATATATATATATATATATATATATAGTTCTGGGAAACAAACACTTAGTGTAAAGGAAGTTACCATTAGCCAGAAAGAGGCTTACACAGAAGCTACTCTCCTTTTAAAAATTTTGGATTTAATGTAAGTATAACAACAAAACATTTCCCTCTCATTGTTGGCTTTGAAAAAGTAGGAAGACGAAACGCGTCGGGAAAAAGATATTTTACAATTGTCATTTTTATACCATTTTTTTTCTTATCCACAGAATTATTCTGGGAAATTTAACTATATATATATATATATATATATATATATATATATATATATAGAGAGAGAGAGAGATAGATAGATAGATAGATAGATAGATAGATAGATAGATAGATAGTCTGTGTGTGTGTATGATTTTCTATGATTAATTACACTAAACTTAGTATAAAGATATCGAAAAATAAAGGCAGTCAATTGCTGAAACATCATGATGAGTTTACTGAATAAGGTTCGTCTGCGAAATTCAGTATGCTAGCTGCTGAATATAACGTCATTAACCTAAGCGACAATTTTATTTGAGCAATACAGTGAATATCCTATATATATATATATATATATATATATATATATATATATATATATATATATATATATATATATATGTGTGTGTGTGTGTGTGTGTGGTAACAAATTTGTATTTGTAGCGAGAATACTCTGTCACAAACAATATAAATAAGATACATCAACCCCGAACCTGTATATGAATGATATGATCCTCGTTTATAAATTCCAGTTGCATAAGGTCTTTTTATTTTTACAAGCTTTCGTCTGTTCCTACAGACATCATCAGGTATGGAAGTAGATTTTGTTCTTGTTTTTACTTCTCAGTAATAAGAACCTTAAAATTTAAATTCAAAAATTCAGAACGGCGGTGTCGGCCAAGAGTAGACTGATGACAGGGAAGAGAATAGGAAATGAAACCCTGCAATTGGTCCCTATACAAGGGAAGGACCTAGAAGAGAATGAGATAACTCTGTGTGAGGCAGTAGTGGAGTCAGCTGAATTAGTGCCCATTATGATGGTGAACCAGGCCCAAAAGACGATAAAGGTTAAGAGAGGGTAAGATCATCATCAGCTGTTGCTGGAACAACAACATAAATATTTGTACAGGCGAGAAGAAGAATAAAGAGGGCACAGAAGAGAAGAAATGAGAGAATCAATGCTGAAAGAAAGGTAGTAGAATTGAAGGTTGGAGACCCTGTCTACTATAAAATCCACCAGAGAGAAAGGAAGCTGGACCAAAGATGGGAACCGTACTACCGGATAGTAGAGCAGACGGGTCCAGTACCATATGTAATATGGGATCAAGTGGTAGGACAAGCAAGGAGGGCCCATGCCAATGATCTGAAGAAGGCTGAAATAGCTAACCTGGACATGAGCGAGCCGAGGCCTAAGAAGAAGGAAGGTAACTCTGGTTGAGCCGGAAGAAATGGAAACGGAGGAGGATTCCGAGGAAAATGAAGAGATAGATCGACTTAGCCAGATAGACGAAGCGATCCGAGTGACGGAGTTGGAACCCTCGGCGCGGATCAGTGGCGTTCAGTCGTTGCTTGAATCGGTGCAGAGAAGACCCTGTGATGTCACCGTCGCACCCCCATGTGCAAAGAGAAGGAAGTGAAAGGTGAGGAGATCCAATCAAACAGTCAAGGGCTCTAAAAAGAGGCACCCTAAACAAGACGAAGAGTTCAACGAGTGGGAGGAGGTGGATCAAATACCCCTTTCCCAACTCAGAGAAAGACTAAGAAATAGGAGAGATTTAGACATCGAGTCAAGAAGTAATGAAGACGTTCAGAGCGCGGACTCGAAACAGATGGAAGAATCAGGAGAAAAAAAAGGGGAAAAAACACCTCCTGAACGGGAATTAAACACCGAGGGAAGGTTAGAGGTCAAACAGGAACTACCTCTGAAGATGAGATTGAGAAGGGTGAAGAAGCCCAAGACTCAGTAGAACAAAGAAGGATGTGCAGAATAGAAGCACTCGGTGTCGACAGATAACGACACCGGCTCATCCACAAACATACTGGCTGACTGTGATTGATGTGGATGGAGGGGATGGAGTCGCGAGCTGCACCTCGCGAAGGACGGAAGAATATGACTGGCATTGCTAACTGGCCATCAGTGGTGTCATGAAGTACGACCTTTGGAGTGGGAGCCCCGCGCGCCTGTCCGGGCCATTCGGTCTGCTAGGAGTTAGTTAAGGGGGGAAAGAGCTGAAGGGTTACAAACTTAGAAAGAAATTATGGAATAATTGAGTGAGGAATTGAACACGACCGAATGGTTATGAAGAATAAAAACAAGAGAATTTTGTTGCTTTGCTGGAATGATCAAAGTGAAAGGGTTGATGATGATGATGTTGGTAGCCACACGAATGGTGGCCAGCTAAAGGATGGAAACAGAATACATAGCTTTAAATTCGGGTAGAACAAAATTCATTTTGCTAACAGCTGAAGAAGCTTTGCTCGAATTCGGCTTGCACTACGGCCCGACGACTGATTGATTTCGTCTATCTATGATCAAATCACAACGTGGGTAGGTTAGACTAGAAATCAAAACAGTTACTTCGGTAACCAGACGTTGGAGGCGAGCTGGGTAACTTCCGAATCAGCCAAGGGTTAGAACGTCACATTTGGCGCCGCGACCAGTACCAAGTCACATTGGTCGTCACATGATAGCACAAGGGCAGAGGCACAGGGTGACGTCACAAGCCCTATTAAAACTACACTCTTTAGAACACGTTTTTTTTTTAACCAGGTGGGAATAATCCTAGTGGAGGATTTCAGTGTTTCAGAGGAGATAAATCATTTACTTTTTCTTTACATAATTTTGTTTATTCAATTGCAATATCCTGGCATTCTATTGAACTTTTTGTTTATTGAAGTCCTCTTCAGTATACTTATTTAATAATTGGTTATGAATTAAAAAAACTTGCTCTACATGTATTCAAGTTTTAAAATCCGTCAAAATTTTCTTTTGCTATTAAATTTGTAAATTTCCTCTATATAAATAATCCATGTAAATGTATATTGTACTAATATGGAAAAGAATGAAGATTTTCAATAATATATGCATATTATATGGAATCCATCTTTTGAGTCGGACATTATTGGAAAGTGAGGAATGAAATTCTAACTTATGGTGAAAAGGGTACCTTGGGCAAAAAAGTTCGAGAACCATTGCTTTAGTGGGTAACAAACGCGTGCTTCATTCAGCGGTGGTGGCATCAAACGTGAAAAAAAATGGCTACTACTCTATCCTATTGCAAACTTAAAGAAAAAAGTGCCCGAACAGAAGATAGATTTTTGGTTTTTCATTTCTTGAAAATAGAAAAAAAGAAAAAAGAAAAAGAAATCTGTGGTATTTGAATAATTTTACAGATAAAAATAACTATTAGAAATAAATTTGCCAAACCCCACCAAAATTAACCAACCTAAAACCGATTCCTGATCAAGAAAAAAAAATGGTCAAATTTAGCGAACATAATTTATGAAATGATGAAAAAATCAAATTTAAAAATAATTTAGGTTTAGAGTTTTTGGAGGTGGGTGGGTTATCGGAGAATATAGAGTAATTGGGCGAATTCTGAACTATTTTGGAGAAAAGTAACATCAATTTTCAAACATTAAATGTAGTTCAACTGCTCCAGAATACCATATCCTGCGTAAATTTGTCATGATTGAGTTCACTGTAAATGTAGAGAAAAAATAAATGTTCATTTGAAGCTGAAACACAATCTTCATAGGAAATAAAACCTAACTTTTGAAATACGAAAAAATATAAGACAATGATTGATTTTTCTTCTTCTACATGTATTTATCGCTTCCCTTCAGGACGTGGGCAATCGTGGCTCTCCACAATTTCCTGTCATTTGTAGCTGTTAGTAAAGTTTGCCTCTTTCCTCTCTCTTCTAATCCCTATTCTGCGAACCAAATTCGTAAGGCAGATTGTGCACCGTTTTCCTCTGTCTCGGATGCTTTTAATCTATCCTATGAGTGTCACATTTTCCAAGTCTTCTTTCTTCATAAAGTGCCCTAGAAAGTTCAACTGTCTGTCTCTCATGTTAATAATAAGTATCCTTTATGTTTCCATTGTCTGTAGAAGTTCGTCGTTGCTCACATGTTCAGTTCATGTTATTCTCAGTATCCTTCTGTAGAACAACATTTCCGTTGCCTCAAGTGTCTTCTTCATCCGTAAGGAGAATGTACAGCATTTACTACCATATAGGAAGATTGATATTATATAACAGTTCAGTAGTCTTTTTTTTTGTTTCTATCAAATTTTTCCTGTATCTTGATATTTTGATAAACCTTTGGGGGGTATCTTTTCTTATTCCAATGTGACTACAGATTTTGGAGTCGCACTGTCTGTTAAACTACTTGTTAGTCATTTAAATTTTAGTGCTTTCTTATCGGAATATTACGATTAATTGGTAGTTATAGCAAGGATTTTGATAACGCACCAACCGTCATGCATTGTTTACATATATCACTTAGAGGAACATAATTACACTGTCGTTTTCTTCAGGAATTATCATTATATAAAAACGGTGTTTGAGCCAGCAGCAAACCAGCAACGTTTATGGATTTTTTGCAGGAAACGTTCAGTATTTGAAAATTATTAGACATTTGGCGATCAATAGACATTTTTTCTTAAATACACAAGTCCCGTGCAGAAAAATTGTGGAGTTAACCAGTAAGGTAGTCTTATTTCGTTGTCTCAGCGTAAAGTTGGCTTTCATGTGTAGGCCAATGCAATTTACCCTTTGTAATTTACCAGAAACAAGGCAATTGTTTCGTTTGTTTTGTTCTACGGTATATCATCCTCAATGGATATTAACTGCCGACAAGAGTTTTATTGCTGCTAATATTTTTCCAAAAATGTATTGCTGGCAAGATTTATTTCTTCCAAAATATATTGCTGGTAATAAGTTTTTGACAAAAAAATATTGCTGGTATTAAAACCTATTTTACACTTTCATAGTGTTTTGACCCCAGTTTAGGGGTTAACCATATGCCTATAGTTGGAACCCTAACAGGTGCTACCACCCCGGTTTGGGGTGGAGCTGGGAACACTATCAATTAAGAGGTGGTCCCACGCTCCTCAAATGCAGGAATACGAGGGTGTTCTAAAAAGTTCATAGGCTGACTATGAAGGAGCAATGCTGTTAAATCATCTATGCATTAATCTCACGCTAGTAAATACATCCCCGGCTTTCAATCCAGCTATACGGAGGGAATTGATCAAATACAAAGTTGTGCATTCACTGACCCAAGAGATTTTACTAGTGTCGGCTGAAATTTATAATACATTTTTTCTTAAAATTTTTTTCATGAAAATAAGTTTGACAAGTCCAGAGGCCTTGCTGCCAGGCGTAGTTTATCGTTCTAACCCCGACGCCAAACAAGACAAATGGGAAATTTGTATAATAAAGAAAAAAAATCCCTGAATTATTAATTTTTACCCAAAGCAAGCAAAAAAAAAAAATAAATAACCGCTTCACAAGTATCCCATGTTTATATCTATCTATCTATCTATCTATCTATCTATCTATCTATCTATCTATCTATCTATCTATCTATCTCTGTCTCTCTCTCTTTCTGTCTATATATATATATATATATATATATATATATATATATATATATATATATATGTTTGAAATTCTGAAAGCGTTTGGTCGTAAATCTAGTGGCAGCGTAATTATGAGTTCAATCACCTGGACCGAGTAGTACTGATTCTAAACCATTGTAAACGGGACTAGAAATAACTGAACAATAGTAGAAAAAAAGAACAAGATGATATTTCTGAACACTGACAACAAAACGAAAACAATTTACATCTGTTGATTAAATAAAGGGCTCAGTTCAAAATTACCCGAAAGTTACTCGTATCGACAGACATGTATAGTGATTACAGATGGCGAACCAAAATGCTATGGGAAAGGTCGAGACGGTGTTAAGACAACAAATCAGACATACATTAACCTCTGAAGGCTCGTGTGGAGCCATGTTTCAAGAAGTTAAACGCTTTCAGAAAGGCAAAAACTACAATTTCGACGAAGAAATATAATCAATATCTGAATATAATGGGCTTCGAAGACATTCGATTTGTAAAGTGGCTGTCGTGTTCGCCCGACCTTAAACAAATCGAAATATTTTGGAGAATTTGGAAGAAGGGGATTTACGTTGGCCAGCGCGAATTTCGCAATGCTGTTCTGTTTCGTACAAAGAAAAAACTGTGCAGAAAATCAATGGATCAAAGACTCTGAAATCTAGTTTCAGGACATTGAGAATGTATTTGACATTAAAGTTGATCTCATAATTTTACTGTCATTACAATGAAACTGTTTTCAAAATTTTGTTCCAAATATTTGTCTTTTGAAAATTTACGCATCTTCTGAGTTTAATCTCATGAAACTTTGTTACATTATAAGAGCGACATGTAGTCTACGATAATGTATACTTATATGACAAAATAATATGACGAATTTTTCCCTGAATCTTTTCATCCTTTTT
>OZ010591.1:58351021-58373521 GCA_963932145.1 Acanthosepion lycidas | reverse complement strand
AAATTCAGGTTAATAAATGTAATTAATTCTGTTTATTTAAAAAAAAATAGAGTATTTACTTAAATTGTATGTATTAAAATAACGTTTAGACAGAAAATATATTAAATGATTGTCGGACTTAATCCATTTCATCGTGTGTGTATATATATATATATATATATATATATATATATATATTTATTAAAGACATTTTTATGTTTAACGTTATAGATACAAGTATTTAAGTAAATGCTCTGTTTATAATAAACAGTATTAAATAACATTTACCGGCCTGAATGTTAAACATAAAAATGTCTTTAATAAATAAATTGTCGGACTTTGTCCATTTCGTAATATATGACGTCATATATATATATATATATATATATATATATATATATATATATATATATATATATATATATACGGAATTAGTTCAATAATTCTGTAACCTGTTCAAATATAAATTTATTGTGTTTATGAAAGGTTGTTTCCATTATTCCGTTAACAGATTTATTCATCGGATATATTTATCTATATTCGTGTATGGGTATGCATCAATATCACGTGTGTAGTGGCAAAGAGATGTTCTGCGCATGCGTGCCAGTTTTCATTTCTTTCTGCTCCGGCCTATGCGCGCAGACACTATTAAAATACGTCATGTCTGCTTGTAAGTTAAAATTCTGAGTTTATCTCTGTGCGTGTCAGAGTGTAGGAATAATGACTAAATATGGCGTCTGCATCGGCATTGTTAGTACAGCGGCCGCCAGTAGAGATTATGGAATCGTACAATGCAAATAATTAGATTACGGCTTTTA
This sequence comes from Acanthosepion lycidas, assembly GCA_963932145.1. Classification (NCBI taxonomy): domain Eukaryota; kingdom Metazoa; phylum Mollusca; class Cephalopoda; order Sepiida; family Sepiidae; genus Acanthosepion; species Acanthosepion lycidas. The sequence continues at coordinate 58,372,724 of OZ010591.1, read as the reverse complement.
TCCGCCCTCACTCAACCCATCCACACTATCACCACTGCACTCCCCCTCTCCGTCCTTTCCCATCCCAAAACTGACACTGCTCATACCGGCCAGTCTCTCCCTTCCGACTCGCTAAGAATTGTCTCCCGTCCTCCATGAATTATTAATGATAATTTCGTTTTTCCTAGATGTTCTGCTCAGTTATTTAAATACTGCGTATCATTTGTTTGCTACTTTCTCCTCCATAAACCAATAAACAAATGCATCCACGTCGGGAAGTAAATACAGTTAGGTATATGAACGAAGATGAACCAAAGCAGTATAGATATATACAAACAAAGCCATTTACTTATCGACATATAAATCATCGCCATAAACGTTAGTTTTTTTTATTGGGTACTAATTCTGAATTGTTATACCTGCATTTTTATTTTTCTTAAAAAGTGAAATTAATGAAGAAGCGACCTAGATTGAAATGTTCTACTACAGAAAGATAATGCCTCGGACAGAAATTGGCCTGCAAAGGACAGGGAGTTGTGGAGAGGCTTGACCGTCAACGTCTGGAGTGGACACGGCACATAAAGAAGAAGAACCCCTTTTTCATCACGGCCACCGCTACTACAACCAAAACATGCTTTTATCATTTCAGCCACGATAGACCAAGTTTGGATTTACTGTTTAAGGAAAGTACATCTCCCATTGGGATTTATACGAATCTATATCCGCTAGCTTCAGTTTCGAACTAGAGACGTATAACAACAGTCATTTTTTGTATGGATTTTGTTTTATTTCTTTAAACATGTTTCAGTTGCTTTCCTTGTTTTTGTTTTTTAATTTCTTAAATAGTGAAATAAACAAAAAAAAAAAAAAAACGGTCTAGATTGCTAAATCCTACAATAGAAAGGTTTGCCTCCAACAGGAATCGAAAACCTGTTCTCTAGTTAAAACATGCTTTTAAAAATTCATCAATGGAGGCCGCGTTGATTGAGCAAACTATCTATCAAATTTGCTTTCAATTTGGTTTGGAAAGCAATTGGTAATTGTACGTATCTATATCTGCTAGCCTCAGTTTCGAACCCAAAACTTTAACATTTTTTGAATTGATTTTTTTCTCCGACATTATTTTATATTACTATAAATGTTAGTTTTTAGTTCATACACGTATCTGAATCTGTATCCTTGTTTTGATTCATTTAAACTGTGAAACTAATAACAATTGGCCTAGATCCTTACGAAAGAAAGATTATATCTTCGATGGGAATCGAACCTGTATTCCCTTTTTCCATCAGGGAAACCGCCTATATATACTCTATACATATAAATATGAAGAAAAATATACGGAAAAAACAAACAAAAATCCTAATATGCAATTATGCTGTTTTAATGTTAATATAATGTCAACATCGGACGTTTCGGTCTAGTAGACCATCTTCAGTATCCATGCATTTGCTTACATATAAATATATAAAAAAAGATTGTATTTCGTCAAAAAATGTCGGCTTGTCAGAGGATTTCCGGAAGATAACGTTTTAAGGAAGGCAATGGAGATCCTACGAGGATATCTAATCGTTAGACAAAATCTTAAGATTGGCAGATGTCGCTCTGTTGATAGCAGACACAAAAAAGAACCCGCGGGACGTCCTAGACAAGGTGGCAATGGAAAGTGTTATATTCCGTGCTAATAGGAATATGGAATGGACAAACACGGTGGATGAATAGTAACAGATTCACTGAATAAACCTGTACAATAAGCAAGGAAGTAATAGTTATGCGCACGGTCATTGCAAGTCAGTACAGTTGTGTGCGTGCTGCTATTGGAAGGCCGCTAGTCTAAGAGATCCCACCTCGACGGTATTTACCTGCCTCCCCACAAGGAAGGATGTAGCACAAAGTCGAGTTTAATGTTGGGCAATCCGAACCCGTAGCCTCCGCCAAAAATTCTCCGTAACCTCGTATAAACGGGTTCGGGTCTGTCTACCTCCCCGAACAAGACTCTGCCCTTCAGCATAGACTCATCCGGCGTCCTCTCTGCCTTTGGGCAGAGAGTTAAACAGCAACTAAGTTCTGAATAACACATCCCAGCTCGACGGTATACACCTGCCTCCTCACAAGGCCGAGTTTAACGTGAATCAATCCGAGCCCATATGCTCGGCCAAAAATTTCCCGTAACCTCACATAAACAGGTTCGGGTCTGTGTACCTCCCCGAACGAGACTTTGCCGTTCGGCATAGCCTCGTCCGGGTTTCTCTCTGCCCAAACGCAGAGAGTTCGACAGCAGCCAAGATCTGAATGACAGATACTGGCGCGATGCTATTTAGCAACTGCCTCACGCAGTCACATGTGGCACAAGGCCGAAATTAAAGTGGGGTTCCCGCGCCCGTAGGCTCGGCCAAAAAATCCCCGTAGACCCCGCATAAACGGTATCGGGTCTGTCTACCTCCCCGGACGAAACTCTGAGAATTCGGCATAGCCTCGTCCGGGTTCATCTCTGCCCAAAGGCAGAGAGTTCGACAGCAGCCAAGATCTGAATAACAGATTCTGGTGCGACTCTCCCGTCCACTGTCCTCACGGATACTTATAGGTGATTACCACCTATAGTGCCGCCACTCATGGTTGTGACAGCTTATTCAATCACATCAGAAAACGAGAAGAAAGGACTAACCATCAACTGTGGGAAAACAGAATATATCGTTGTCAGCAAGAGAAACAAGATACCAACTACTAATTGGAGTCAACAAAATTTATCAAGTATAAACCTTTTAAAATCTAGGAAAGGAAAGAAATTATCAAAATGAAATCCAACCTCGCACTGAAATAGCGAAAGATGGCTTCCAAAAACAATACAAAGTATTAAGAAATAGGAAATTTTCGTTAGAAGTAAAGAAAAGAATATTAGACTGTTATAAAATATGGCAGTGAATGAAGGAAAATCTCTTCTAGATGAAGAAGAAACTTGAAGTAAAAGAAATGTGATTCAACTGAAAAGTTGCTAGAATACCATGGACTGAAGCAACAACCAAGTTTTAAGGAAAATGGAAACAAAAAGGACACTTATACATAAAATCATAAAAAGTTCGAATTTCTAGAGCACATAATGAGGAAAGACGGTTTAGAAAATTTGACACTCACAGGTCATACTGAAAGCGAGATGGACAGAGGAAAGTAAATAAGAAAGAACCTATCCAACAAGCTTTTGTAAATGGCTGAAAAAAAGGGATTTGGAGAGATAGCAAAACGTCAAATATTGCTTAGCGCTACAGAAGACAGGAAGTTGTGAAGAACTACGTTCGCTCACGTTCTGAAGAAGAATAAAAAAGCATCTTACGTTGTTATGACACCCGTGACACCATTTAGGTTGCTAGAAAGGAAGAAGAAAAAAAGGCGAGAATTAAATTTAGATGATAAGAAGCCATCACGAAAAGGACACTAAGCGATGTTATCTTTTTTTTCTAACAGAGAAAAGTGCTAAAGGTTTTTATTCTCATTAGCGAGAAAAGTGGGGTCGCGGATGTGTCGGATTTAAATTAATTTATGACAACGATAATGAAAATTCCAGGATGGTCAAATGGGCTGTAAGATTCTTATTCTAAAGAGATAAAAATTAATTAAGCACGCACTGACCGAAAAAAGCAAAATGCCCGCGCGACCCCCCGCAGGGTGTTGGGAGATAAAAATTAATTAGGTCAAGCTTGACCGAAGCCAAAATGTCCGTAGAACCACCTCCATGTCATTTGGGAAAAACACCTGTTTATTGTCAGGGCTGGCTATGATAGCGAAATTATTTTATCAGAACAGTTAATTAGCAACAGAATGCAAATACGTCCAATTGACCACCCACTTGTTTGGCGAAGGTCCCGGATGATAAAGTCCAAGTGACATTTGACTAAGATAAGAGTCTAAGGTTTGTTGTCGGGCAGAAGGAAAGAAAGAGAAAGAAAAGAAAAAAAAAAAAAAAGAAAAATGAAGATTTTTTTTTCTTTGAGCAAGAATTTTTAAACCGAGGCTAATCTGGCCACACCCACGTCGCTGAGCGCTCATTGACTGGATGGTGGCATGAGCGTTAGGCGGAGGTAATCATGTGAAGAAGGAAGGGAGGCCTGTTGCGCCCCCTAAAAGGGATAGGGTGAGATGCCACTGTGAGAGAGAGGGGAAACCCGTTGACACCCTCTCAGGGTATGGTGAGATACCAATATGAGAACAGAAGAAGGTGGGAGGACGAAAGACTTCCAAAAATGGAAAATAATAAATTTTCCTGACCGAAAACAAAGAAGTGGATTGTGGATTTAGAATTATCAAGGAACCTCAAACCCCGACAAGCCCACCCCGGTTTTGGTCGGCGTCCATATAAGCAGAGTCGCAGCGAGTGAAAAGCAGTTAAGTACCAGTTCTAGTTCTAGTTGAGAGGCAGTTGAGTGAAGTTCGCAGTTGGAGTTGCACCCGCCTCGCAGATAGCTGACTTGAAAGATTCCAGGCATCACGACCTCAACTTCTAGCCAAGAACAATTTATTTTTGAAGAACGACTTAGACTCATACCACCAAAACAAGTTTTACGAATATCGCCTGAAGATACACCAAAACCATTTTCTTAAAGAACAAACAACTTAAGATGTTAAGACTCGCCTAACAAACACAAAGTGTCACGAATCCATATTAGCGGGTTGGTAGGAAGACGCAGTCCTGTATTCAGAAACCAGATATAAAATATTGTTATCCTTTTTTAACACATTTGAAATTTTCGAGTTATTATTTTCTTTTCTTTTACATATACTTGTGCGGTGTTACCCTTGATCGAACCCGGCTTGCATTACGGCCCGGCGACTGATTGATTTCGTCTGCCTAAGATCAAATCACAACGTGGGTATGTTAGACTAGAAATCAAAACAGTTACTTCGGTAACCAGACGTTGGAGGCGAGCTGGGAACGACAAGGCTGATACCGAATCTAACCAGATTCCCATCCGAATCACCAAAAGGTTAGAACGTCACATTTGGTGCCGCGACCAATACCAAGTCAGTTGACACAGGACAGGATAGCACGACGGACGCAGCCAGGCAGACGCCACATTTGGCGCAGCGACACCGGTGGGGGGACGTCACACACCTATGCAATCCTCTGCTCAATTTTTCTAACTTCCGTATTAAATTATTTAAAATTGGTTCCTGCACCGAAGTATTTGAAGTGTTGAGAATTCATGAAATTCATCGCCATTCTGAGAATATATGAAACAAAATAGAAAAACCATGACGATTCTATAATTTTGAAAACTTACAGAATTGTGTTTACAGGTCGAGAAAAAAACTGGAATTAGACGAATATTAAATATAGACAAGAATAAGTATAATTTTTATGTACTGGAGATTGTCACACAAAGTTCTCCTGGAAAAACTGGATTGAAAACTGTTTAATATGGCCATCATTTTTTAAAGCAATCTTCTGAACTGACGGCAAGACGTGGCTTTTTCATTTTAAAGCCTCTAAAAAGAAAGTGCTCTCTATTAAACATAAAGAAACTTTTTGACTTCAATCAGCATGGTTGAGGCTTAGATATGGCAAAAGGCTGAAAGTAGGGGGCTCTTAGTGAAGATCGAACTCACTACTCACTCATATTTGATTTAGCGAAACAAGCTTGCTAGCCATTACACCACCTCGAGGTGTCCGTAATACGCATTTTTTATATAGGTGTATTCGTTGTTGATTTTGTTTAGCGGCATATCAACCACCATGTGTTGTTTTATGGCGGAATCTATATATTATGAACACTATTTCATGACTTCAGCTAAATATATTTTGAACGCAATTGTACACCTTCAACTACAGATAAAATTTATTGTTGGCAAATCTACTATAAAATGTATTATGGGTCATTTTACTTCAAAATTGCATTGTTGGCAATTTTTCTATAAATATGTAGTCATTTACGATAAAGATGTATCGTTGGTAATTTTACTTACTATCAATATATATGCTTTCTCATTTTATTATAACTTGTTAGTAAGTTGGTATTACTTGTTGGTAATGTTTTATATAAAAATGTGCAAGTATTTTTACTATAAAAATGTATTTTTACACTTTTATAATGTTTTGATAGTGGATTCACTGTTTGCCCATAGCTGGGAGCCTAACAGAGGCTACAATACCGGGTCTTAGTGGACATGGGAACAACAGTAATTAAGAGATGGTTCCACGATCCTGAAAACCTCTAATTACCCGATCAGAGACCTCGCTGCCGGATGTAGTTTATCGTCATAGCAGAACTATCCAAATGGGAGGAGCCTGCCTGCCAAATAAATCTGTATTTACAACATTCTTTTTAATGTTACAGTGAACCTCTGTTGTTATTATTATTATTATTGTTTTATTTCTTTTGATTTCTGGTGTGGTCACATTTCTTTTCGGGTCCCGCTAAGAGACCTAAGATTAGAAATGGCATCATGACATTTTTATTTTTATTATTTGTTGTTGTTGTTGTGGTTGTTGTTGTTGTTGTTGTTGTTATTATTATTATTGGGGTGTATTGTATTGTTATCAAGTGTTCAATGAAACAAGACATCCGTGGACTTATTTCGAATTCAGGATATGAATGATCTTATAAATTTAACACTAGCTAAATCTGAAGGCACTTTAGAATAATTAAAGATGCTTTGCAAAAGCTAAACAAATTATTAATAAACAGGATAAATGCGTTAAAAACGGATAAAAATGTGCTTAAATGCTATGTAATATAAATTCTCCTATATAGTAGTGAGTGTTGGTAGAGTTTCCTTTCTGATGAAGAGGAGACTTGAGGTTACAGAGATGTAATTCTATCGACGGATGCCAAGAATACCTTAGATGAAACACGCGAACAACGGGCAAGTTTTAACGAAAATAGAAACAGAAAAGGTTACTTATTCTTAGAACCAGAAAGAAAGAGTTGAAATTTCTAGGACGCGTAAAGAGGAAGGTAGGCTAGGAAAACTTGATACTCACAAGACGTACTGAAGGCAAGAGGAACATAGAGAAACAGCGAGTAAACTAGGAACTAGTGTAAATGGTTGATAGGACAGGGATTAGGAGGGATATTAAAAAAAAAGATACTTTTAAGTTCTACAAGGGATAGGATGTCATGGGGAGCCATGATCATCCATGTCATTAAGTGACACGGCACATAGAAGAAAAAGAAACAACATGCATAAGTTACTTTCTCTAATTCCCGCTGTATTTTTACAAGCAAATGACACAAGATCGTTCTTGTTTTATGGCATTTCATTTATGTAAACTGAAATCTATCAACATTCTGAAATTATTTTATGATTTATATGACTATTCGGGTTGTTATTAGGTTGGTGCAAAAACAATGACGTAATAATGTCGTTTTTTGACGTTAAAAACGTCAAAAAACGACATTATTGTGTCATTATTTTTGCACCAACCTAATAATTATAAATATAAGGTTCATACAAGATTAGTAACTAGGTCTCACATTTTACCTAGATGCAACCGTTCTATTTCCATCGTTTATTTTCTCGCCTGTGGAACATCCTTTCGAGCGCTTATTTCCCTGTCACCTACATTCTACAAAATTTTAAATGCAATGCCAATCGTCATTTTCTGTTTTCCTGAATCCTGCTCCTTTATTGTGTGACGTCGTCCCCTGGTCGCAGCGCCAACCGTGACGCTCTATCCTAGTCTACCACGGCACCAACTGTGACGTCCCTAAACAGCACCATTTGTGACGTCCTCGCCGCGGCGCCAGCCGTTCGCTCCTCGCTCTCCGTTCGGATGTCGCTGCTCCAAATGTGACGTTCTAACCTTTTGGTGATTCGGGTGGGAATCTGGTTAGATTTGATATCAGCCTCGTCGTTCCCAACTCGCTTCCAACGCCTGGTTACCAAGGTAACTGCACTGATCCCCCAGTCCGCCTACCCACGTTGTGAATAGATCTTAGGCAGACGAGATCAAACAGTGGTTGGGACCGTACTACAAACCGAGTTCAACATGGGTGATACCACACAAATATGCATAAAAGACAATAAAATGAAAACTCAAAAGTTCAAAGTATCAAAGAAAAAGGTAACAAACTTTATGTCTAGTTGTTCGATACATAGGACTGCATCTATCTCCCGACCCGTTCTATGGATTGTAAGTCGTTTTCCGCTAGGCAAGTTTTAACACTTCAAGTTGTCTGCTCTCTAAGAAATTGGTGTTTCGGTGGGTCTTTGGACGAAAGTCAAAAATAAAAAAACTTATTTCGGTGATCTGGATCTAAGTCGCTCTTCAAAATAATTGTTCTTGGGTTGAAGAGAGGTCCGGAATGTGCGTGAATCTTGGTCAGCTATCTGCGAGGCTTGCTTCAACTGAAGACTGACTCTGGGAACTGCTGGAACTCAACTCAACTCTGCTCGTTGTGGCTTCGTTTATATGGGCGCCGACCAAAACCGGGGTGAGTTTGTCGGCGCCGGGGGGTTCCTCGATAATTCTAAATACATATCCACCTCTCTGGTTAGGAATTCCCACCTTTTTCCATTTTTGGTAACCTTTTCTCACTCCCACCTTCTCATCATACTTCGGAGGGGCGTGAACTTCCCTCCCCACACCTTCGTAGCAACCTCTCTTACTCATCCTCCAGATGGGCGGCAACAGCCTCCCTCGTGCGTCACGTGATCACCACTCGACCAATGATGTCTCAGTCGGGCGTGGACGAATCCACGGCTTTGTTTCAGGAAGAAAAAAAATATCTTGCTTAACTAAAAAAAAAATTATCTCTTCTCTTTCCCTTTTCTTCCTCTTAATCGCCGTTATCATTTCTCTGGCCGCGAACGGGACAATATGACAATGGCGGTCATAACTCTTGTTCTACACGTGGTTTACGTCAGGTATTTTATCGCTAATTATCAGAATGGGTGGTCTTCTTAACACGGTCTCAAAAAGAAACATCTCCAAAGTTTCAGTCAGTCTGTCGCCTCGAAGAAAGAAAAAAAAAACACTTCTAGGTTCCCATTCATTTTCCTTCGGTACATATTTCTGATAACATAATTTTATTATCGCAGGCCAAGGATGTTCCGTCGAAGGAAAATCGGTTAACGGACACTCGTAGGTGGTCCTTAATTTTTCATATCTGTCCAAAGTCCCTTTAGTTGCCTGTTTTTCGTCACTTATCGAAATAACATTTTCATTTGAATTTTTTTTTTCTTTGGCCAGCCGGTCTGTAGTTGATAATAAGATGTCTTCCCGTACCAATAGTTTGTTTGAATATCCTTAGATAACACAGCCGATGCCAAAACATATCTGATTCTTTCTTTCTTTTCCTTTCTTTTTACTCAGAATTTCCCTGTCATTGTAATGACACTCTTTCGCCATTTGTTACTTATCAAAATATCCTTTTATCTATTGTCTCTTAGCTGTGTGTGTGTTCTTGCTTATCACCCACGATTCGGTTCTTAGCCTCTCCTTTCCTTCTTTTCTTTCTTTTCCCTTTCTGCCTCGTTAAATGGTGCCACAATTGTCTTTTCTACTCACTTCGCTTCGCTAAAGACTTCTTGTTCGTATGTGAAATACGAAAGAGAAGTCACCCCTTGTGTCATAGTAACATTATCTGTTGCAAGTTGCAAGTTCTGCTTCCAACCAACTACATTGACATAAAGGTTACTTATGGCGGACAAAGAAGGACGACTTTAGGATAAGAGTTGCAAGTTTCACTTGCTCGAAAGCTTAACAACATTAATTATTCACGTTTGTCTCGTTAGACCGAGTAACGAAGAACGTAGACGAAAGTTAATGGAGTTTTGACAGCATGAACGATTCAAAGTTTGCTGACACAGAAGCGGAAAATTTTGTTGCCATATGTTCAATAAAAATGCTTGCGTTCATGCGTTTCTATTCAGTAACAAATTAGCTCCTCTCTCCCTCTCTCTCTCTCACACACACACACGCACTCATATATATATATATATATATATATATATATATATATATATATATATATATATATATATATATATATGTATATATATATATATCGATATATATATATATATATATATATATATATATATATATATATATATATATATATATATATATATATACCCAAGTATATGATTGGTGTATATGGAATGAATTCCAATAACCAACAATTACTATTCTTAAAAGAGTGCTCAATACAAAGTAGAGCAGATATAATTATTTATTTTTAAAAAAATTTATAACATAAATATGTTATAAAATCACTACAAAAATAGCCATTTTGTTTCATCACCCTCGGTGTCTTATCAAGTGATGACGTTGAATGTAAAATAAATGGCTTTAAAAGTTTCAAATTAATTAATAATCCTACGCAAGGGGAAAACGTTGTTACAAAGGCTAGATGGACCAATCAAAACACAAGTACAGGAAAATTCAAAAAGCTCGATAACGAAGTCATGTTATAATATCTATTCAGATGTTTAGTATTAAAAAATAATTTATTCCAACGAATAATTACTAAATTATATGATAAAATTTAATATTAAAATTTAAAACTGCTAATTACAAAATCAAAATTTAACATTTATTCGCTATCAAGTTTACAACTATAAAATTACTGAGGAGAAAAGAAGAAATATATATGTTATTCAATTTATTTTTTCATTGAAGTTACTTTAGCTATATTTAATATCCGGTCTTTTTACAATGTATACATTTTAATCCTCATGGTGTGTAAATGAGGTCCTAAACTCACGCGTAAAACAAACGCAGTCAGCTTCTAATATATAATTTTTTGAATTTATTCACCGTTCTCTTGATGGTTCTTCAATGGACATTGAAGATGGAAGCGGGACTATGAATGTCCGTACCTTACTGAAGGCCTGGATGATCTTTTTTCTCTCACCATTGCTCAGTTGGGAAAACAATGGGGCTGACGCAAAACTATTTTAAACTGCTCTCTTTCTAGCGAAATAAAGTTTTTGTGTCAAATTGGTTAAACGTCTTATCTGAAAAACTGGAAAAAACTAAGTTTAGTGGTTGTTTAGATATTAAAAGTTTTGTGGGATAGACAATTATACTGTTACACACTTTGGACACTTTTACTGCTTACAAACGGGATATATATATATATATATATATATATATATATATATATATATATATATATATATATATATATAGCAGCATGACCCGGCGTTGATTCAAAAATCGTACGACTCATACAGCAATCGCTATCACTTGACTTAAAATATTTTTGCCCTTCCTTGCCTTTAAAGGAGTGCCCTTTGCCGTGCTGATGTTGCTACATGCCTTACTTCTTGCCTATCTCACAGTACGAATTTTTTCCAAGCTCTGTACTAAACATTAAATCTGTTACAAAAAAAGAACTAAACAAAATGAACACAAAACAATCAGCTTTAAAAAAGGACTCGTAACTGGAAAAACCGAATGAAAAAAGAATGTTAACAACAAATACTTTTTCACACCCAATCCAGTTCTGCGGAATCAGAATCAACGTTGAGTTTCAGCAAGCGAATGAGCCAATTGGAGTAAAGTGCCATGCAGATTTAAATTTTTACCACTTGTGACGAATGCAGCTATCGATTTTTTTTACATGCTAGCATGCTAGTTAACATCCTTGTCAGTCAGCTGTTGGCTCTCACGCTAGCCAATAGAATCTTCCTGCCTATTCGTGGCATCCAGCTATTGGCTCTTACTCTGGCCCAAATGGTCGCAAACTACATGAAAAGTGCCGTAAAAACATAAAAAAAATCGATTATTTCCACTATCGATGGGAGTTGGGAAATGCAATGTCTGTCTTTCCGCTAACTTGGAGCATGTGCATGTAAATTTTGGTGCAAATCCGCCGAAAATTGCGGACGTGCATTTGTTACACACACACACACACACACACACACACACACACACACACACACACACACACACACACACACACATCCTGCTTTATATATATATATATATATATATATATATATATTCTTCAGTGACCGATCTCATGTAAAAGTTACATGCGTTTTCACGCAAGCGTCGCATACTCGGCAAATATTTTTATTTTTTGGTTAAAATGGTCATCTTGTATTCCGTCGGCAAGTTCAAGATCTTACAAGGAAGGGAGTTGATGTAGACATACTAGGCACATAACCAACCACATGGAGAGGAAGCAATTCCCATCCGGCCAAAATGAAAATACCGATAAATCAACATGACTTGCGAAAGGAAAAAACAACAAAGATACCAGAAAAAATATCTTCCTTCCTTCCTTCCTATCTATCTATCTATCTATCTATCTATCTATCTATCTATCTGTATTCACATATACTTTACTTTATCTACCTATATTCACATCTATCTATCTATCTATCTATCTATCTATCTATCTATCTATCTATATTCACATATACTTTAGTTTATCTATTAGGTTGGTGCAAAAATAATGACGTAATAATGTCGGTTTTTTACGTTAAAATACGTCAAAAAACGACAATTATTACGTCATTATTTTTGCACCAACCTAATATCTATCTATCTATCTATCTATCTATCTATCTATCTATCTATCTATCTATCTATCTACACATATACTATAGTTTATCTACGTATATTCATATCTATCTATCTATTTATATTCACATATACTTTAGTTTATCTATCTATCTATCTATCTATCTATCTATCTATCTATCTGATTCTTTGATTCTCAGTCAATTCAAATCTATCTATCTATCTATCTATCTATCTATCTATCTTTCTATCTATCTATCTTCACATATACTATAGTTTATCTACCTATATTCATATCTTTCTATCTATCTATCTATCTATCTATCTCATTTATTTCGTATTTGTATCTCTTTTTCTCCCTCTCTCTATCACTTTGTATGCATGCGTCTTACCTAATATACCAATTGGTAGAAATGGTGACAGTTTTAATAAAACAGATAATCCTAGACCTAGGAAAAAGAACAGTTGTCTCATGTCAGGTGCAAATCATTTCCAATGCCGTCATTTATAAAAGTCAATTTAAAAAATATTGTTCGATCGGCTAAAAACGTTGCTTTTATTCACTTGCTGACCTTTACCTAAGCTTTGAATTTTAATTCATTTCTTTTTTCTTTAAATATTACTCGTGTTTTATTTCTGTGACGAAAAGACTAACGATGACGTCAAAACTGGATCAAAACATTTTTTCTTCATCTCATGATAGAATATGTGAATATTTCGTTATTTCGATAATAACATATTGAGTTTAAGAATTTTTTTAAACTGCATTTTTAGCTTAAATATACAGTTGGAGGTTGAGTTTTGCAGGCAAAGCTTGCAATTGTCTGTTGTCTATAATTTGAAGAAGAATTGTAGTCAAAATCGTTTGGAGACTCAAATATCTTCGTTGTGTATTTGAAGTTCTTAGCGTAACTTTTTGTCCGTTCTATTCTCCGGCCATTGTCACTTGTAACTCATAACAAAAAGGCAAAATTAGCTATAGGGGTTTCATTTTTTATGCAAGAAGATGGCTGAAAAAAATGTATAAACTAAAACATTGTGATAACAGAAGGAAATATACAGAGATTTCACGTTGCGCTGATTATATCTGGGAGTATCTTGCTTGGTTCTTGTGCATAATCTGTTTAAAGTTCATTATTTTGATCTGTTTTTTTGACGATTATATTCGACTGTATAGTCATTAAGAAGAACATTTCAGCACCAAAAAGTAAGGAAGAGATGAATAATCATTTACCATGGACAGCGGAACTTGAACAATTTACATCCGTTGATTAAATCAAGGTTTCAGTTCGAAATTCCCGTGAAGTTTTTTTTTTTTTTTCATAATGATGTTCACACTGTACAAGGCCCAAAGCCACACGAGGTAGAGAGTTACAGAGTACGAGGTAGAGTTTATAGGGATATTGGGGGGGAGATAACGCTTAACCCTAGAACTGAATATGTTAAAATTATAGTGAGAAGTGAATCATACTCTTGGGAGTCGGTCCCACAAAGCATCGGTTTGTGAGAGGAAGCAGCTCGAGTGGAACTTATCATGTGCAGATTCTCTTTCGGTTGTCCATTGGTAATGATGTCTCGTCCTGTGTGGTACTAATATTTTCTTGATAAGGACCATACAGTCGAGCATGTTCGTCAAAAACACAAGAAAATCATGAATGTTAAACAGATTATGACCAAGAACAAAACGAGATACTATCCGACATAGCACGAAAAAAATATATATTAGGTTAGTGCAAAAATAATGACGTAATAATGTCGTTTTTTGACGTTAAAATTACGTCAAAAAACGACATTATTACGTCATTATTTTTGCACCAACCTAATATATATATATATATATATATATATATATATATATATATATATATATATATATATATATATATGTATATATATATATATATATTTGCTGCTGTTAGCACAATGTTTTGGTTGATATATTCCTAAAACATCTTGCATAAAAAAACGAAACTGATTCAGCTAAGTATTCCTTTTTATCTGTTATATTACATGTTTTTTTTACCACCACGACACTAACTACGACACATTCGATCTTCTACTATCCTGAGATCAAGAACAGAACGTGGGCAGAGATCATGCGGAATGAAGCGGCCAGCGATCAACAGACAGCTTTTACCAGCATCAATATTGACCACCGCAGAGTTAGCCTGTGGTTAAAGCGTTGTCCTGATGACTGAGGACCGACCACTAAACGTGGTTACCCAACCAGGTGTATGTGTAGGCGGCGGCGAAAGGTGTTACGTTATTTGGTGCCAGTTAGAAAGGGTGCGACCCTGTTGCAAGTGGGTGTTGCATTATCTGATGCCCGTGACCAAACAATCTGACCCTGGGTGCTGTTGTCATATTAAGTGGTGTCTGACTTAATGCCCGTTTTGGCCAAGATCAGAAGAAGAGAAGAAAAACAGTAGAAAGAAGACAATTTATTACAGGAGTAAAAATAAACGGATTTTAGTCAATTGACTCTATCGTTCTGAAACTGCTTGATCGTGTTTTCCTGTTTTATCAAATCGAGGCCACGACAAGTCAAATAACAGGTAGGACACTTTTTGGGTTTCCCTGTATTTTTTCTATCGTGTTGATTTCTTTATGTATTTGTGACCGTTATCAAAGATATGACCCTGTTGAAAGGTAATGTTATAATATCTCTCCACAACATTTCATCCTTTGTAGCTTTTTGTCTTTTTGACATCCCCCACATCCCGTTCCCTTATCCATTCACACAAGCTGGTCAGATAAAATTCCTGCTGCCAAACCTCCGTCCCTTTTATCTTTGATATATCCTGTGAATGTTATCTTATTATTTCTTATTATTATTTAAGTCAAGGCTACCACAATTCAAGTGACAGGTAGGACACTTTTTAGTTTCCCAGTATTTTTCTCGCTTATTGATTTCTTATTGCATCTCGCCAATAGACAAAAAATTGTTTGTAGCTAGATTTTGTTAGATGGTCTCCCTTTTCCCTTGTATGATTAGATAAGTTGGGATGAGACCCCAGGAGAATTGGGGGAAGATAAAAATGGGGAGGAGTAAAAGAGGAAGAAAAGATATTAGCATCTGAGGAATTAAGAAAAAATGCCGCCACTCAGATACAGTTGGCGGATTTGTTTGTTGATTCGCTGATCAGACATAAAATAATTAAAGAGACCCCAGCCAGGTTGTCAGTAGCCTGGCCACTGACAACCTAGCTGGGTCTATGTTCAAAGACAGTGAGAAAGTTTTGGGGAAGATGAGAATAGAGGAGATTTGGGTTTGGAATCAGGAATATGGCAGCCATAGTGAGGGGAGGATCTTCCCTGTCGTAGAGAAGTGATCAGAAGATGAAGTCCAGGCTTCTAGTCCGAAACCTCTAGAGGAAGGAGAGAAAGTTAAATGAGTGGTCCTTGAAACCTGGGCAAAGACAGTGCATGTATGCAGATAGATGGGTGGAGAGAAGGTTACTTCATCCCTGAATAGAAAACCCAACCCCCACCCGCCCCGAACCAAGATACATAAACTAAGTGATTCCCCAAGACGAATTACGCCCCAATGAATGACCTTGGCGACATGAGACGAGAAATCACAGTAGTAACTGATAAAAGCAGTGAGAGAGAAGGATAGAAACAGGCTTCAATAGAGAGGAAGTTAACACCTGCTGAGAAGGGGAGAGACAGTCTTCAATAGAGAGGGAGTTATCGCCTGCTGAGAAGGGGAGAGACAGTCTTCAATAGAGAGGGAGTTATCGCCTGCTGAGAAGGGGAGAGACAGTCTTCAATAGAGAGGGAGTTATCGCCTGCTGATGGGACGAGGATTTTAAATGTATTTGAACTTAAGGTTCGATTTATTTGGAAGATGATGGTTTAGCTAGAGTTAATCCAAATTAAAAATAAGAGATTAATTCCGTATATAAATAAAACATTTTTAAGGCATTTTAAAGTATTAGTAATTTTTCGTTTTCACCACTCATCGAAGCAAGCATCATATACTGGGAAAGGAGAACATAAAGAAAAAGAATTGCGATAAAGCTAAGACATTATTTAATCAGGATTGTTGGATTAATAAGGATTATGGACACTAATATCTTTAGAAAAAAAAATTTTATCAATGAATGCAGGAGACTTTGAAAACCGTATCACTAAACGTGGTTACACCACTAGGTATACGCGACGCCGAAAGGTGTTACATTATTCGGTGCCAGTAACCAAGGATGTGACCCTCTTGCGAGGTGATGTTACATGTTCACACCAGTTGTCATCACTGGTGATTAGATTTCCAATATCGTCGCAAATCTCAACACTGAATCATCTTAATCCTTAATCGAATTCATATCCATTCAGTCAATGAGGCAGCTACGTCTCATCCTTTTACTGTTGAGATTGATAGGCGAAACGTCTCTTGCTACTGCATCGCTATTTCCATGGAAAGTGTTCAAACGAACTACATTCTGTAGTTCCACCAGTTCTAACCTTCAAGGCTAAGACCCGAAATACCACGTTCAAGGTAGCGAATCCCCCTTATTCTCTTCGTATACCAGTGGCGAGATGTAAGTTCTACTTGAACAGACTATTCCCACGAATCTTTGTGAAACCGATTCCTAAATAGATGCTTCCCTGATCACTACAATCTTAGCCAGTTCAAGCCTAGGGTTAACCATTACCAGAACTCATATTGCAATTTTAATTGCTATTATTCTTTCTCTGTAACTACATATTACCGGTTGCCATATTGTATTCATTTCTATGCTTGGTCGGCTCAGGAGGTTTTTGTGGCCTAGCATATGTGCTGATTGCTTAAGGTTACAAATTTTCCGATGATGTTTCTTGTCTATAATTTCAAACCGATTCCACAGAGGGCTGCAATCTCCCTTTTCTCTCCATATCTGGTCAGCCACGTCTGATTTTTCCACTTTCCGTCGTGTTACAGCTTTTTGGTGTTCTTGAAGCCTTAACTAAAGTGGGCGGCCTATCTCCCCTTTATATTTCTTTCCGCAGCTTCACCGGATAGCGTACACACTGTCTTTAGTCATGTTCTCCTCTATGGGGGTCTTACTCGGTACGTGGAACTAGAACAGTCTACATCAGAGAGCGAAATAAAGGTTTCAGTTCGACATTCCAACCACCTGAAGAAGGCCGGAGCGTACAACGGTCGAAACGTTGGGATAAATATGACAACAAAGATGAGGACAATAGTCCGAATAATGTAAATAGAAGATATATTCTAATAGTTTCTTTTCTCGCATTTCTCGCTTGTGGAACTTTATCCTGCGTTCCTGTAAACTGTGACCTTCAAGAGTTTAAATGCACCATTAATCATCATTTTCTGTTTCCTTGAATCTGTTCTTTTATTGCCTTCTCTACTCAATAACAGTTTATTTTACAAACCCCTCGGTTAGGATGGTGCAATGGATAACGGTTTGAAACTGAATTGAAATTCAGAGGGCCCAGTTTCAATTACACACGAATTCGTTATATTCACTTACGCACAAATAACCAAGAGAAAGGAAAGAATAAACTTCTTCCCTCAGCTATGGGTTAATTTGTAGGAAATTTATCTGTAAACGATTATTATCTCCAAAACATTTTTACAAACAGAAATATTTTCTGGCTTTAAATAACCTGCAAAAGGTTGACAAACCGTAAAATGATAAACTAATAAATCAACCTTTTTTCTCAGAGTAACTTTATCACGTTTTGGGGATGAAATGATTAAAAAAAAACAAAAAAAAAACAAATTTCGGTTTTAATATGGACATCTTTCTATGTACAGTAAATATTATTAGTAAGAAAACATTAGAACGACCATTGCCATGACAATGGCGAGTTTAAAATGAATTGGATAATTCCAGGAAGAGTCGAGGCTATAGAGAAGTTGAGGTTTAACGGATATGTAAGCTTTGTGGAACCGACTCCAAGAAGATCCTTCGCTAAAGATGCAGGTAAAATGGTCAGCTCCCTGTACCGCCCCAGTAAGTAACTGACTCCTCCTGATATCCTCTACCTTTAAAAGAGCCAGATCAGGCCAAAAATGGAGTACTGTTGTCATATTTGAGCGGCTGCTGCCAAGACCTCACTCTCCAAACTTGACAAAAGCGTCTCCAAACACTTCAACCTCTCTCCCACAGGCGGGATGTGACAAGCCTCTCGTTGCTTTACTTCTAATTCCACAGAAAGTGCTCGAATGAACTACATTCTCTATTCCATCGGTGAATAGTAAGTTCCGCTCGAACAGCTTCTTCCCGCATACCACTGATCTGTGGAATCAACTCCAAAAAGAATGTTTACCCGATCAATACAGTGATAATCTATTCATGGCTAGTGCTAATCGTTATCTCCCTCATATATACACACAAATGGTCTCCTAACATAACCCTCTACCTTAAGTGGCCCCTGGCCTTGTAAAGAGTGACCCTCACTGTAAAAATAAATGATGTTGGAGATTTGAACAGATTTATAGTCACTTCAGCGCTGATTATGAGAATCTAGTGTGGACACTCAAAATACAAGAATTATAAAGAATAGCAAAACCGAAAGATGGTGCTTATTGTGGACTGTAACGTATTTTGTCGCTTAGACAGTATTTTCCAGTAGATATAATGACGAATTAGAACATTGTCACAAGTCAGAGTAGACCAAAACATGGCGTATTGCTGCTGGGCCCTGATCAATACTCACTCTCCGTACTTGATGGACTTCAAAATCGTTTGCGCGGTCTTGATCTGGAATATTTGTTTTCCATTCACTATGTCGTGCTAGACAATTTTTCTATACAGAACCTATCTTTTATATATATATATATATATATATATATATATATATATATATATATATATATATATATATGCCATTCGCTCATGCTTAGAATATTGGTGCCA
Organism: Acanthosepion lycidas; assembly: GCA_963932145.1. Taxonomy (NCBI): domain Eukaryota; kingdom Metazoa; phylum Mollusca; class Cephalopoda; order Sepiida; family Sepiidae; genus Acanthosepion; species Acanthosepion lycidas. Next base: position 58,353,407 of record OZ010591.1, on the reverse strand, counting down.
CATTTGATCCGGTTCTCCTGCTATTTATCTAGAGCTTCTTGATGAAATCCAAAGGAGAATCAGCAATATTATTCACCCTGACCTGGCGACTCGGCTTCTGTCTCTTTACAACAGCCGTAATGTTGCTTCCATGTGCCTTTTCTATAAATAAGTTCATGATATTTGTTCTGATGAGGTCTTCGCAATTGTATCTACACTTTATGATTTTAAGCACAGTACTTGATTGGCAACGTCGTCTCATCAGTTTAAAGTTGAATTGTCAAGATATAACTGTAGGATCTATCTTAACAGTTTCTTTTCTCGTACTTCTCACTTGTGGAACTCTTTTCTTGTGCTTTTCGGTCAGATATGATTTTCAAAGTTTTAAATACAAATTCAATCATTATCTACTGTCTTTATGATTACTCTTCTATTGCTCCCGATCATTAATAATGTTTCCTAATTTTTACACAGCCAGTAATCCCCTGTGTCTTAGTAGATTTACTGCCTTCTTTCGGGTGAATTGGATTAACCCTTTGGGCCTTGCGTTCCTGAACAATTTTAGCCTTTCTGCCTGAACTCCTGAGTCAAATTCGCAAATAATTGGTATGGAATGTTTCAACGTAGATATAAAAATAGTTACAAGTGTTTACCCACCGTTCAATTGGTAGCTGAGAATTAATTCTTTTTTTTTATTTGTTGTCTACCACTGTTCAACCAGTGGCTGGGCATTACGTCATTTTTCTTTACCACCGGTAAAGCGGTGATCAGGGCTGAAAGGGTTAAAAGAAAAATCCTGCAGCCTCTTTCTCACAGACGCAACATCTCAAGCCTCTTTCTACTCTATTACTCTTTACATGCCAATTGTTCAGAGCACCTCCATTCTTTACTTTCACCAATACAGTTCATTACAGCTAAGACATATTGTACTACCCCCAAGGAATCGAATCATTCTTATTTCTCCCTTATTTTAAATGTCAGAAAGTTCCACCACAGTTTTTGCCAAATAACAGCTGCTATCAACAAGAAAGTTTTTAACTGCGTGTAGGGAACTAACTCTTATCAATCAGTCAAGCTACATTCTTTAGTTCCACCAGTTCCAATATTCATATCTAGGGCCTGCCATATCGCGTACACAGAGTTGAATCATCCACATTCCCTTCGTATTCCACTGGTTAAGAGGAAGTTCCGATCAGACAGCTTCTTCCCAGATATATTATTTTTCAGCAATTTTGAATGGATGGTTCTCATAACACTACAATGTTTAATCTGTTCAGGTCAAAGGTCAACCGTTATCTATCCTCCTTATACTCTCTTGTAACCTGGGGAAGGTTACTGAATAGAATAAATCATACAAAAGGTGGTAATAAACGATAATACTTAGGACAAAAACAAGACATATAAGATTTGACAACTATTCAACTGCTAGAAGTGAGTCAATAAGGAATCTACAAGGGAATATGCATAAGGATATCTGCAAACCGCCCCAAGCGGTCACATGTGGCAAATGATGAATTTAATGTGGGGTACCCGGACCCGTAAGCTCGGCCAAAAATTCTCCGTAGACCCCCTATGAAACGGGTTCGGGTAGCTGTTTCCCGAGATGAGATTCTGCCTTTCGTCATAGCCTCGTCTAAGGATCCTCTCTGGCCGGAGGCAGAGAGTTTGACCAGCACAGCTGGAGATAAATCTCCAACTGCAGGATAACTACCAACCACCCCACGCGGTCAGATGTGGCACAAGTACGAATTTAATGAAGGTTTTCCGGACCCGTAAGCTCGGCCAAAAATTCCCCGTAGACCCCTATAAAACGGGGTCGGGTAGCTGTTTTCCGAGATGAGATTCTGCCTTTCGTCATAGCCTCGTCTAAGGATCCTCTCTGGCCGGAGGCAGAGAGTTTGACCAGCACAGCTGGAGATAAATCTCCAACTGCAGGATAACTACCAACCGCCCCACGCGGTCAGATGTGGCACAAGGACGAATTTAATGTGGGATATCTAGGCCCGTAGGCTCGGCCAAAAATTCCCCGTAGACCCGGTATAAAATGTAGTCGGGTAGCTGTTTCCCGAGACGAGACTTTGCCTTTCGGCATAGCCTCGTCTGAGGATCTGATACTTTGTGGAACTAGCTCGCTAGAAGAACCTTCCCTAAAACTACAATCAGGACCTCTTCAGCTCAAAGTTCAATCGTTATCTATCCGTCATAATCTTGAAGCTTCTACCACATTCTCTTTAATTCATATTACACGCTGATTCCCGTACGATCTTCAAAATTAAGCAACGTCGAAACTGTTCAGTACCTAGATGGGTAACCGCTTGAGAATACCAGGAGCTGTAAGCTTGGATGTGCGGATAGTCTAATGGATAGTGGCTTGGTATTGTTAATCGGAGAGCCGAGTTCCAATTCC
>OZ010591.1:58318521-58346021 GCA_963932145.1 Acanthosepion lycidas | reverse complement strand
CTTTTCTATCCGCATAAACTGTCACAACCTCCCTACCACGATTGGGGGGGGGGGAGGGTTGTAAAGGGTGAACGCTACTGCAATAATATACAGAGTGCGTATGTTATTTGAGAACATGTGATTGGGCGCCCGCAGTTATAAGATAAGCAGTTGATGTGCTTTTATCTTTTCAGACCATCAATGCCGAAGTGTCATGCTAAATGGACAGGTGCATTGTCATGGTGTCATCGGACGCATGCAATTCTTTCCTCTTCCAGCGAACACCATCCCGCAAACAACGTACCATGTTACAGTACACACTCAGCATAAACAATGTCCATGGAAAAAATAAAACACTCAACAGTGTCTTCACACTGCTCCGACTCATTTGTACTTTCTTCGGTCTCGGAGAGGTTCGGGTATTATATTGCAGAGACTGAGCCTTGGTTTTGGGGGTCATATCCATAGATCCAACAATCGTCTCTTGTTATGACCGTTTTTGAAATGTTTTCTGGGGTGTAATGATACGACCACACTCTACGCACTTTCCTTCAAAACACTGATATAAACAACGTAAGTGATCGAGAAGGTTATAATGATTTTCCAATTATAGATGTGGCACAAAGCCGAAAGTATGAGGCACCCAGTGAGGATCGAACTCACTACTCAGTCGCAACTGTTCTAGCGAGACAAGCTTGCTAACCATTACACCGACTCGAAGTGCTCTAATGATTTTCTAAGCATAGCTTAGATGCGGCACAGGGGTGAAAGTTTGGAGCACTTAATAATGATCGAACTCACTACTCAGTCGTAATTGATGTAGCGAGACAAGCTTACTAACCATTACACCTCATCGAAGTGCCTAGATCGAGAGCGTTATAAGTTAGTGTGCGTGTGCAGCAGGGTTTCAAGGTAACTCTCTGCCAAGTGGCTTCACTTTGCGGACTTAAGTTTCATTACCATAGCAACAGTCTCGATACTTTTTGATCGTACCTAGCATATAAACAGACACATGTTCCTAAAAAATATTTTCCTCCTACACCCTCTAAGGCATCGCTGGTTAACATCTTTATCTAATACGTATTTATATTTATCTACCGAGCTCAGTGATTTCTGAAGATTCCGTCCTTATCGATTGCTAAAAATCTTCAATATCAATCGTTTCTCCTGACAAAATCCAATTAAACTACAACTGAGACGAGGAAATTATCGAATATAATGGAATAGTTTTTGAAGAGATTTCCCAACGCAGAATTGATTCTAATCTATAATGATCGAAAATTTAATCAAAGATTATAATATCCAGTCTAGATTACTGCAAAAATCTAGGTTTCATTTGCTGGCGTTCTGATAAATTCGTTCATTTTAATCCGTAACTTTAAATGCAATTATTAGAAGTTCGAAAATGAAACATTCCATACTGTTCTGGGATAGTAATTTGGCTTCCAAAAGAGCATATAAATTCTTATTTTCGGTTCTATATCGGAGTCTTACTGCCATATCGCGTTAAAACATCAGTTCCCATACGATCACCGAAGTTAGGCAACGTCGTGACTTTTTTGTAAAAATGTATTTAACAGCATATGTTGAGCTCCTTGATAAAATCCAAAGAAGAATCAGCAGTATTATTGGTCCTGATCTGGCGGCTCGGCTTCAGTCACTTTCTCGTCGTCGTAAGGTTGCCTCTCAGTGTCTTTTCTATAAATACTTTCATGGTAATTGTTCGGATGATCACTTCGCTATGGTACCTAGACTCTATGAATTTAAGCACTGAACTAGACTGACATCGAGATCTCATCAATTTACAATTGAGATGGTTAGATACAGCCGTAAATTCTATGCTAACAGTTTCTTTTCTCACACTTCTCGCTTGTGGGACTCCTTTCCGGCTCCATGCTTTCCAGCCAACTTTAATCTGCAAACATTTAAACGCACTATCAATCGCTACCTATTGTCTTCCTGATTACTCTTTCCTCTTTCCGCTCATTAGTAATGTTTCTGTTCCTAATTCTTCCACACCCTGTAACCGCTTGCGTCTTAGTGGCTTTACTGCCTTGCAAAAGGTGATACAGATTAAAATAAAAACAACATAAAGCATTTAAAAGCGCTTGAAAGCAAATACAAATAATAAGCTTTGGCGAAACGAACCGTCGATAGATGAATGCAAGCAGATGCCTAGAAAAGGAAGAAAGGATGATATAACGCTGGTTCGACTAAGCCACAAATACTTCACTCATTCTTATTTCCTGAAGAATGAAAACCAACCCGCATGTACAACATCAAAAGTCGCACTTATGGCGATCCATATTTTAACTGAATGTACTCACTTAACACCTGCAGGGCAAAAAAACACGAGAAAACTATTTGAAAATGCGGAAACTGTCAACACAATGCCGTAAAGAAATAGATTTATACGAAAACATATAACGCATGAAATAGACTGTATATCTACAAAACATACGTTTAACCTGAAAGCATAAAATTATTTACAAAATATCTGTAGTTGAAATCATAAAATTACGGACAAAATATTTAGAGCTGTGCATTAAATAAATCAGAGAGGTTACTATGCCACTAATAAAATCAACTAACAAAATAAGAGAACACATTAACATTCCAGTAGATAGTATTATGGGAATGTTGATGTTCTGTAGACCAATAACATTCCTCCAACTAGTGTTTGACATATAGCAACAGGAGGAAGGCTTGGTTATGTGTTTACTGTTGTCACCAGTGATGGCGAACATATAGAGAATACTTCCAAGAAATGACTATAAGAACGGCACTTATGAATTTAAATTAATCATTTGTCTTATTACGAACATACTAACTAGTTTTAATCATTAATTAATCATCCTTATATAAAAAATAAACAATAATTTCTATCTGAATTACTGGCTCGCTCCAACCTTATTTTGGGGGTGCGAATTGTTTCCCTTTTATATACTTGGTCACAACTGCAAGGAATCGAGTACATGTAATTCTTGGTCATGTTCTGCCCTCATATTAGGCTTTGCTCGGCAGTGACTTCTCCGTAGAGTGGAGCTGCTTTTGAATATTGTCCTGATGTAGTATGGACCGAAGATCTGAATCTTTTCCGAAGGGCCCTTGTCTTAAGGCAAACAGGGGGTGTCAGTATTCTGGTCCTCTTCTTTGACCCTTCTGATTCCAGCTTCACACGCTGATGTTATGTTTGTAGGGCAGTTATTATTCTGAAGGGGACGCTTGATCATTTCTTGATGGTATGCGTCTGGGTCGTCCGGTGTTGTAGGCATTGTACGATCCTTTTCTCCACACTGGTAATGTATTGTCCCATGAAGTTTGGGTTCTGATATACGGATGTCTTGAATCCATTCTTTGGGAGAGTTATTAGTACATCCAGGAAGACTAGATGATTATTATTTTATTATTGTAAGCTGGATGGAAGGTATTATTGAGTTCATATGACCCGGAAGCTTCCTGGTCTTAAGAAGAATGCATATTTTATTCATATGTATCTATCCTCAATATCTTGTCGGCATTAAATAACCCATTGGTGTTGACACGCCGTGAGACAAATTAAATCAAACCAAACAGCTTCCATGGGGCAGCCAGAGAAGGGTAGGTGCCATCTACGTATTTCAGGAATCCTGTTGGTTTTAATGATCCCGTTCTTATAGTCATTATTCGAAGTATTCTCTCTATATGTTCGCCATCACTGATGACAACAGTGAACCCATAACCAAGCTTTCCTCCTGTTGGTATATATCAAACTCTAGTTGGAAGAATGTTGTTGGTCTACAGAACGTTAACTTTTCCACAATACTATCTACTGGAATCTTAGTGTGTTCACTTAGGGCGGGGTCTGATTGCAATCAGATTTTGAATCACTATCAAGGCATCATCTGTATGAAATCTTGTGTCCGTATACAATAAACAGTGATTCTAACAAATGCCACATCGAAATCCGAAGGTACATTGGAATAGCAAAAATAATGTCTAAAAAGTAAACAAAATATTAGAGTGATTTGAGTTTTACAGCTTAGCAGATTATTTAAATCCAGAAAATATTTTTAGATTGTGAGATGTTTTTGCGATAATAATGATTTACTGGTAGAAATCCTGCTAATTAACCCATAGCAGCGCCAATCCTCAACTTTTCAAGAAGTATTGTCCTCGCTGACGCCGACATTTTACATTCGCTCAAAGCCATTTTTAACTATTGGTCTGAGAAAGTAAGTGTATACAAGGGCGGGTCGAATTTGGAACCATGGCATTGCAGTCAATTTGAAAGTTGTAGTTTGACATGAGAATAATGACACAAAATAGTTTTTTTAACCAAAATCGTTACAATTTTTAATGAAACGAGTTTAAATATTAAGTTTAGGTTTAAAATCGTAGCGCTGGAATTTCATTCCGGTGATCAGTAAAAGCCTTATAGTACAGCCATATAAAATTTATAATTAACTGAATCTTTATAAACACTATATGGACAAGATGTATGGCATAAGCACATTATTACCAAATCATCGTGCCAACAAATAAGACATTCACATATTTCAAAGGGAAATTATATTGAACAATTTAGCTAGATTATTATGCAATATGTTATTCAGTGCAATACTTTCAGTGTGATTTTCAATAAACAATGCAAATTTAAAAGATTTTGTCTTATAATTTATACCCTTCTATCTAATTTTTGCTTTAATTAATTATGACCTAACAAATCGTGTAAGATCTTTACTGAATAGCCTTTTTGTAATCTTTTACATTTTTTACAGGGTTTTTATTTATCGAACGCAGTGAAAAAAAATTGCAAATTTTGCTTGTGGTGATTCCTCATTAGAATTTTGACTTGAATATATTTTCCATTTAAAATTTAACTAAAACAAAAAAACATCAACTTTATTTGGATTTATTCTTGAAATATTAAAATTTGATAGTCGGTTTGTAAGAAAAAAAAATGCGGGAATTAGGTAATCCTGTAAACTTTTAGACGATCTTTAAAACGAAATGCACAAATATTGGTAAAAGCCATGAATCTAATTTTTGGTGCCAGTACTTATTACATCAAATCCCAGCTTTCTCAGAGAATGCAAAGTTGATTTTCTAAAAAAGTGAAAAAAAACAAAACCCAACCCGCTTTAATGTATACAGCTTAGACATTAAAACTGAAAACAAAAGATTTGAATTCGCCTTACTATTATGTTAATATGACTCTATTTTGGTCTATCAGATTTAGAAAAAAAAAAGGGCAAATTTTTAATCATTTCTCTCCAAGCAAGGCAACAAAGCCACTAGGACGCAAGTGGTTATTGAGAGTTAGAGAACTACTGTTATGGAGAGAAGACACTAAAAGAAGAATAATTAAGAAGACAAAAGATGATGATTGACACTACATTTAAATATCTTTTTTTTTTTTAATATTTAAATTTTAAAAATTGGAAGAAATGTTCTTAGTCTATTATAAAAGTAACTTTAATATGTATCCAATATTTCAAAAACAAAGAAGGTATTTTAATGTGCATGTAAATGCGCGCGACGTTCTTCTTCTTCTTCTTCTTCTACGTGCCATGTCCCTTCAGGACGTGGGCAATAATGACTTCCCTATTCTTTGTATCTCTTAGTAATGTTTATCTGTTTCACTATCTCTCCTAACCCTTTTAATGTGCATGTAAATGCGCGTGACGTACGTTATTGGCGCGAAAATTCTAATTGGCGCAAAGGGGTACATATTTCATTCGTGGTCATTGTGTTCCTTTTCGCACAAATATTGCTAGAAAAGGCATGAACCCATCACTCGGCACTCTGTACATAGGGATTAATAGCTAGGCAGAGTAGGCTCTGTGACTTTGGTTGGCAGCCAGTCTAGAAGAATGACAACTCTTAATTCAAAACCGGTTGCCCGTTAGGCTAGCAACTCCACTCCGTAAAACGCTATTTCTTCCGGAAAAATCAGCCGCATGGTGAGACTGTTGGTCTCTTACTCTACAGGCATAAAGGATCTCTCAATATTTAATAAAGGTTTTCCAATTCGTACTTTCATGTCCGGATTTTTTTTCTAAATTATACATTGTTTTAATGTTAAAAAAACAATAAGAAAATTATTTTCTTTCCAAGGGAAATGGTTACTGCTCATAAATAGTTACCCACTGGGGGAGATCTCGCACTCAAAACTGAATTCTCATTTCTTGAAGTTTTCAGAATGTTTTTATGAATAATTCAGATGAAACTTTCTACTATAGAAAACAGGCTGTTATTGATTCACTATTTCGATCAGTGATCGATGAGGATTTCATAACACAATGATATAAAACTTGCGAATCTTATTATTTCAATGCTAAGATTGTTAAAATTGGAAAAAAAGGTCGGTCAAACTCGAGTATACCAAATAGCTCCAAAACAGATAGCGACTGTAATATACTCAGACCATAGACACGTATATATGCAACGTAGCGACTGACACTATATTATACCGCGTATCGTAACGCTTATAATATAAGTAATGCTTCGGCAACTTGCAGCGACACCTGTATTACTTAGTCTGAGGACTGACTCCAAATGGCTTCTTTTTTCCTTACCTCTGACTTGGAGATCTTTATTTATAATTATGAACTAGTTCACATAGTCACCGGGCTGTAGTATTTACTCCATAACTCATTATTATTATTATTATTATTATTATTATTATTATTATTATTATTATTATTATTATCATCCCCCTCTTTCTTCTTCATCTTCTTCTTCTACTTCTTCTTCTTCTTCGTGCCATGTCCCTTCAGAACGTGGGCGATAATGACTTTCCTGTTCTTTGTATCTCTTAGTAATGTTTATCTGTTTCACTATCTCTCCTAATCCCTGCTCGGCCAACCATTTATACAAGCTCGTTAGGTACGTTATTCACTACTTTCATATCTCCCTCTTGCATTCAATATGCTCGCTGAGCGTCAGATTCTCCTAACCCCCTTTCCTTCTATATGCGGCCTAGAAATTTCAACTTTCACTTTTTGATTCTAAATGTGTTTCTATTTTTCCTAAATTTCCTCGTTACTCACATGCTCAATCCGTGGGATTCTCATCATCCTTCTGTAGAACCATATTTCCGTTGCCTCAAATCTCATCTTCATCTGGGAAGAGATTGTCCAGAATTCACTAACATATAAGAAGACCGATATTAAACAACAGTTCAATAATTTTTCCTTGTTTTTAACGAAATTTTCCTCTGCTTTAATATTTTGCTTAACTTTTGGAAAGCAGTTTCTAATTTTAAAATGTCTATTCTTTTATTTTTTCCCCTAAGCTGTCACCCATACAGGTATTGAACAATAGCTGTTATCGCTCTTTCCAGTATTGATGGGGGTTTTTCTGCCTAAACTTTTATTTGAAGTCGTGTGGAAAGTCAACATCTTGATTATGCCTTTATTTTCTTATATTATTTTCTCATGGTTTTATTGCATTGAAAATGTTTGCTGCTTCGTTAATAATGATCTATAATTTCCAATATCAAAGAAAAAAATCATTTTCTAATGAGGGAGATATTAACAATCCAAGTCCTTGCAATGGTAGAGATAATATTAGCTGTTTTCTTATAAAGAAACATTCGATATTCATTGACTGAGCATTCAGTGCTACCGTCAGTTTAAAAGAAAAGATCAGGAAAATAGGTTTCTTAAATCCAATAGCTGTTATCGCCCTTTCTAGTATTGACGGGAGCTTCCTTCCTAGCCTTTTAGTAGAAGTAGTGTGCTTTGTTTGTGAGTACAGTTCTTTGTTTATGATCCTTTAGTGCCAGTTCACAAGGTTCAAAGAATGATGGTCTTTGCCAAGATCTACAGGCTTTACTTGCTGAAAGCCATTTTTAACCACTGATTTTAGAAAACGGTTGTATACATCTGGCAGTTTAGATATTTCTGAACTGGTTTTGAGCCATGAATGACATCCATAAGAAAAGAATATATATAGAATATTTCTTTTAAAACAATTTTTTCAGGAAAATAGGTTTCTTAAATCCAATAGCGGTTATCGCCCTTTTCAGTATTGACGGGTGGTTCCTTTCTAACCTTGAAGAAGTGTAGATTCTGAATAGCTTGATTATGTTCGTATGTTCTCTTTGCGTTCCATGTGCTGTCCATTTTAATTACTGATGCTGTTGAAAGTCCTCAACTGATGTAGTTCCTGTTATTTGGTATACTACTTTGCGATTCTTTAGCGAAGTGTGGAGAAGGATGGTCCTCGCTAAGACCTTATTTGCTCGAAACCGTTTTTAGTCCTTGACCTGAGAAAGTTGTTGTAAACATCTGAAAGTTAAGGTATTTCTTGGCGCTATACATGGCATGCATATAAAAGTATTTAAAAAGGGAGTAAAAAAAGTGCACATATGTTAAATAAAAAATACTAATGTATTGTAAAAAATGCAATATGAATATAAAGAAAAGAAAATTGTCATAGCCAAAAGGTTTCATCCTTTTCATTTGCCTTGATAAAGTCCTTCAGAGGATGAAACCTTTTGGCTATGACAATTTTCTTTTCTTTATAGTTGCTCTTTGTATCTTAGCCATTCCTGTAGTCCTGATCAAACTGGCTGTATATTCGGATCTTGGGTATCCTTTCATCAAACAGGATACCCAAGATCCTAATATATATATATATATATATATATATATATATATATATATATATATATATATATATATATATATATGTGTGTGTGTGTGTGTGTGTGTGTGTCAGAGTCAAGAGTCGTTTTTTGCCTTATGCGCGCCCAGCAACTCAGTTCTTAGAAACAAGCAGCAAGACTAGCGGCACATATCATATGACTATCGTGGTGAAAGCTTGTGCAGAACCGACCACACTTTTTGAAAGAACCAAATACAGTATGCCACGAGGTTTCTAACCGACCCTCTTCATAATGATATATTTTATTTAATTACTAAACGTGTTTGAGTAGACGTCAATGAATTAGGTTTTCGCCTACTGCCCCTTCTTTTTGCAGATTCTTTAATAAAGTAAATGTGTCCTTCGACAATATTCGAACCTGCGTCCACCATATTTATTCCCAGCGCTCATTTAGAATGATTCAGCCACGAAGGAATTTACGGCAAAGCAGAGTATAATTATCCTTATGAAGGAAAGCACAACTCCCATTAACTCTATCCATTAAATCTAACGTATATAGTGATAATATATCAGATTTGGTGTGAAATAAATTCCTTAAAAATTACCATATATATATATATATATATATATATATATATATATATATATATATATATATATATATATATATATATATATATATATATATGCTCCTTTCTGTCTGTCTTCTGTAAAACTGAGGCTCAGCCAAAGTGGGTAAGACATGGGGAATAATGGCAATAATCCGTAAGTTTGCAGGAAGAGGATAAAAGGAATAATCATAAAACTGAATAATATCTAGATATTAATATTGAACTACTTCATCTTTGAAAGTTTAAACAATTTCAAGTGATTGCTAGCACCACTTAGTAACGATATATCTTGTGTAAAGAAATTTAGTTATATGACTGTAGAGTTGATTCCGAAAATCACCAATCGCCAAATTGGCACCACTTATACCCACGTGACATGGGCTCCGGTGATAGACGAAATAAAAGCACGTTGAAGAGCAGTTCTTTATTTACGGTCCTTGATTGCATTAAAAAAAAAAATATCGTCGAATTTAACAATTTGAGGCAAAATCTAGCAAGATTTGAAATTGTTTCCGAAATGGGGATTTATCATTATTCAAAGCCGGACATGATTTCCTCATCTCTGTTGTTACCATCATAACATTTTGATGGTTATGCTCGCCGGCTTTCTTCAGTTATCTGTCACACTGTATAACCTTAAGGGAATTTAGATATATAACAATATAGCATAGAAAATAGGAGGAAAGGAATGACAGAATGTTGTAGATAAGAACCCTGTCTAAAGCAAGATGTTAATATGGCTGAAATGGCTAGGGTATCATCCAATATATGGAATATGAGCTCAAATTTGAGTTATTCTTTATTTGGATTTACTGTCATTTGTTAATGGCAAGAGTACATTAGCCTAAAATATAAAAACCAATAACAAAATATCAAGAAAATTAATTATGATGGAGATGAGATTTTGCTAAATTTTGGCGAATGGATATAAACAATAATATTCATCAATATAATAATAATAGTTTTGTTTTGAAATTCTAAAATGAAATCAGTTTAAGTGTTAATGTTTGACTAATTGTCTTCATTTTTGTTGTGTTTTTTTTTATCCCAGTTAAGAGAAGAAAATTAGTCAAAAAACACTTCATTTCAAAATGCCCAGTTCTCAAAAATGACCATTGTTATGACTCTTGTAATTCTTTCAAGGCAGCCTGCTACTTCAGCTGGGCATTGAATATAACGTCTGGTTCATTTGTTATGTTTTTCTTTTATTTTCTTTCTCTGTCTGTCTCTTCGAAACTTTGGTAATGGCGCTACAGAATCACGTACAAAGAACTGTAACAAATAACATAAACCACATCGCTTGAAGACTTTCAAAAGCAGCAATAACTAAAATGGATAGCACATATAAATGAAAAATAAAATATTGGTATAATCAAGATGTCGACATTTCATTACTTTAATTAAAATTTTGGGAAAGAACGCCCCCAACAATACTGGAAAGAGCGATAACAGTCACTAGACTTAAGAAACCTATTTTCCTGAAAAAAATGTTTAAATAGAAAGATTTTATAAATTTCAAACCACGGTAGCACTGGCTGTTCAATCAATGAATACCAAATTTTTCATTATTAGGAAATGGCTATTTTACCCTTACAATTATAAGGACCTTGTTTGTTAATATCTAATCTCATTATAAAAGCAGTTTCTTTTTTCTGACATCATAGTTCTTGATCAACGAAGCTACACACATTTTGAATAAAATAAAACCCATATAAATACATTTAATAAAATGTATCTATTTTTTCTTTTGCAATGACGTTCATCCTGTACAAGGCACGGGCGTCACTCGAGGTAGAGTGTAACAGAGTAAGAGGCACAGTTTATATGGATATGTGGGGAAGATAACGGTTAATCCAAGATTTGAACGGGTTAATACTGTAGTGATCGGGAAAGCATCTTCTTGGGAGTTAGTTTCACAAAGCTGCGGTCCGTGGGAAGAAGCCGCTCGAGTGAAAGTTACATCTCACCAATGGAATACGAACGGAATTAAGGTGTTTCCCGACAATGAACTGGTGTATATCGGGAATGTAGTTAGTTCGTCTGAGTACTTTCCATGGAAACACTGACAGAGGCTTGCGATATTTCGTCTACAAGAAAGGGGTTGTTGGATAGAAAATAATTTGTCACGCAGAGACGAATTAGGATTCTATCGAGACAGGAAAGTGCAGACTTGTCAGATCCTGTCGCTATATAGCAACACTAATCCATTTGTGGCATTATCTGGCTCTTGTAAAGGTAAAAGATGTTGGAATTTTGGGGTACCCTGATGTACTAGTGAACCAGCCAAAATGAGCTGACTCATTTTATAATTCACCAATAGAAGGGTTAACCAATCAGAAGGCTAAAAATATTCAATGCGACGTGTATAAAGGCGGCCATGTTTTTCCCGAATATTCACTGCCAGCTTTGATATCAAAGACTGAAGAATTACGGAACAGCTGCTGCTGCTGGTGGTATTGGCGATATGGTCAGATTCAGTAGAGTGTCTGACTCGTGAGTGCTAATCTTTAACGTTGTTTCATTGAACAGATTACGTACTGCGCTGTATTCTATATTCATAGACTTGGCGAACATGGTCAACAAAAGATATCAGGATGAGTCAGATATTTACAGGAGCGGTACAGAGAACCAATTAATTTTTGTAATCTTCTTTAACGATAGATCGTATGTAGGAGTTCCACTTGAGATCTGGGTTGAGGTTAAGTCCCAATGAGCGATCAAGGCACGGAGCCTCCCTGAGGGAACATCCATTCATCACGATTGGTACAAGTTCTGAGTCTGATTCGGCGATGATGGTACGTAAATACAATTATATTTTGGGGGTGTTATGATAGTTAAAATTTCGTGCTATACGAAAATATTAATTTCTGTAACAAGCTCAATAGTCAGACGCTAAAGTGATATTCAGAAAAATAACATAGAAGCTTTTCTTTCTTTCTTATATTATTTACAATTCGGAATATCGTCCTCATCTTCCTGGCATAATCACAACATTTCAACCATTGAGCCAGTCGGCATTCTTCAGGGGATTGTTGAACCTTCAGGGAATTTCGAACTGAGCACTTTATTTAAAATTAGAAGTAAAAGAAGAGAATGGAAAATAAAATAAAGAAGAAATTGAAAAAATAACAAGAGAAGGAAAGAAAGGAAAGAAACAAAAGCAAAACAAAAGAAGGTAAGAAAAAGGAACATATTAAACAAAGATGAGAAAATTAGATGAAAGGGTGGATAAGAAAGAAAGAAAGAAAGAAAGAAAGAAAGAAAGAAAGAAAGAACGTACGGGAGGAATGAAAAAGGACAAAGAAAGAAAGAAAAAAATAATGAAAGAGAGAGACCAAGAAAGTAAGAAAGCGGATATAATGAGAAAAAAGAGAGGATTAGTGTTGTAACTTAGGGAAGGTTACTGAATAGTATAATGACACGAATTTTGGTAATGAATAATAATACTTAGGAAAAGAACAACACATATAAGATTCGCCAGCGGCGGTTAGAAGTAGTCAACTGCTAGAAGTGAGTCAAGTGAATTCCACAATGAAACTCCAACTGCAGGATATCTACCAATCACCCATGCAGTTAGATGTGGCACAGAGCCGAATTTAATGAGGGGTATACGAGCCCGTAGGCTCGGCCAAAATTTCTCCGTATAAAACGGGGTCGGGTAACTGTTTCCCGAGACGAGACCCTGCCCTTCCACATAGCCTCGTCTGGGGATCCTCTCTGTCCGGAGGTTGAGAGTTTGACCAGTACAGCTGGAAACGAATATCTGATTGCCGACCAACAGAGAGTATTTATGACTGCATTTATGTGACTGGGGACATACCCATTATCGTCAATAAGTATGCTACAACAATTAGAAAGAAAGAAAGAAAAAAAAGAGAAAATAAAGGAAGGAATGAAAAGGGAGAAAGAAAGAAAGAAGAAAGAGAGATAAAAAAGTATAATGAGAAAAAAGAGCATTAAAAAAAGAGAACAGGAAAAAGATAATGAATGAAAAAAAGAAAGAAAGAGAGAAGAACAAAGAAAGCAAGAAAGAGGGTATAATGAAAAGAGAGGATTAGAAAGAAAGAAAGAAAGAAAGAAAGACAAAATAAAGGAAGGAATGAAAAGGGACAAAGAAAGAAAGAAGAAAGAGAGATAAAAAAGTATAATGAGAAAAAAAAAGCATTAAAAAAGAGAACAGGAAAAAGATAATGAATGAAAAAAAGAAAGAAAGAGAGAAGAACAAAGAAAGCAAGAAAGAGGGTATAATGAAAAGAGAGGATTAGAAAGAAAGAAAGAAAGAATACGAAATAATAAGAATAAATAAAATCAGGATAATCAATGAAAGGGGGGGGCGGTGAAAGAAACGAAGTAGAGAAAAGGAGAAACAGAACGGATGAGAACTAAATAAGGAATAAAAGAAAGAAATATAAAATATATCAATTTAGATCAAAGAAGGGTTTGTTTCATTTCCATTTTCAAATGTAACACGATTTTCTTTCCAACCTGATATTATCTCTGAGTCTTTTCATAGACGACGGATTTAGCATATCTTCTTCTTCTTCTTCTTCTTCTTCTGTAGACTCTTTTTGTTTTTATTGGTGCTAATAGAAGTATAGATTGCTTTTGTACCAATGTCTATATCTACAGATGTCTCATTGAGTACTTATTTCAAACTGCTCAGTTATTGCTCTCCTTCTTTCTACTGAGTCTAAGTCTTTACATCACGGATAATGGCTTACGACAATATCATCTTGAAACGATCAGAGAAGTTAAGCAACGTCGAGCCTGATCAGTATCTATATAGGTGAGCGCTTGGGAAGAGAAGGTTCTTGGATGTGCGGGGTGATATAATGGGTAATGGCTGGGAATTGTTAATCGGAGAGCAGAGATCCACTTGGGTTCTTTACAATCCCTGACGCGTAAATACTTTTTTTTAATTCCCAGCTATGGGTTAATTAGAAAGCCTTGTATCATTAAATTATTAATATCTACCCCAACCACCACCAAAAAAAAAAAAAATCCTTACAATTTAAAAATATTTTCTGGCTTTATGTAATCTGCCAAGGGTTGATAAACCATAGAAAAACGAATCAATCCACGGAAAAATAGACAAGTGGATTGAAGCGTTGATTCGTGAATTTTGTGAAATAATAGTTGTGAGTTCAAGCCCTGGCCGGTGTATTTAATGATTTACTCATAATCCCAGAAATTCGGGCTGAAACATTTCAATCTATTTTGAATTAAAACATCTTCTTTCTCAAGTTTACATATATAATATAGCGTTGCTGCCGCATATACGTAGTAATTCCTGGCAAAATCCCAAACAGAATCTGCAAGTTTACCGGTCCTAACCAGGCATCTCGACTTCAGTCGCTTTCTCACCATCATAATGTAGCTTCCATGTGTCTTTTCTATAAATACTTTTACTGTAATTTTTTCTGACGAGCTTTCATCTTAAATTCATCGACTTCCCGAATTTAAGTGCAAATCAAATTGGTAGTTAGGTTTCATACTATTACTTTTGAAATCGCTAGTTTTAACCGTAAGTTCTATGCTAATAGTTTCTTCTTCTGTACTTCTAGATTGTAAAATTCTCTTCCGGCTTCATACTTTCCTGGAAATTACGAACATAAAATTTTTAAATGCAATGTCAATCGCCATCTTCTGTCTCCTTGATTCCTATTCGTTTATAGTCCTTTTTCCTCAATAACACTTTCTCCTTTATGCTTCTTTCCCTTTCAACAACTCTTTGCATGCCAGTGGCTTTTATTGCTTGACTTCAGTTGAAATCCTTTAAAAAAAAAAAAACAGCCTAGAATTAGGAAATGATATTGAAACCGCTCAGTAATTCTTTTATATTTCATTCTCTTGCCATTGAACCATACCTGCAACTTCTAGGATAAAAGAAAGAAAAAAGTAAGCGATAGAAATCAAGCCACTCACAAGTCCCCCACGTCACGATTTAGATCAAAGTCTTTTACTTAAAAACCATATTCTTGACTCAAATCAGCTGAGCGAACCTAAAACAAACCCAACAAAATATGAGAATTAAATGTAAATAGCATATATTATCGAACGAAAAAAAAGGGACGTTAATATTGACAATATCTTCGATAGGTGGTACCATTTAAAAGGGAAAGATGAATAAAGGTTTACTGAAAAAAATTGAGTGAAGATTGCACAGAGCGTTCAATGTAGCGAAGCAGAAAAATAAATATATAATAGCCATATTGGCGGGAAACTAAAAAAAGCAGGAAATTAAAGTTATTTACTCATTGCTGCATGAAAAATGGACGAGAAGTAGAGGAGTGAAAAGGAAAATAAAGGAAAGGAGAAGTTAAAAATGACTAGAGAAAGAGAACCAGAGAAAGAAATAATAAAGCCATGAAAGAAAAGAGAGAAAGAAAGAAAGAAACAAGCAATAGAGGAAACTTTTAAGGGGGACATAGAAAGCAAAGAAAGATGAGGTAATCAGAAGAAGGGGAGGATTAGAAAGAAAAAAAAAAAGAGAGGAAGAAAGAAAGAATAATGGAAGGAATTAAAAGAGACAAAGAAAGAAAGAGGAAATAAAGGAAGGAATGAAAAAGGACAAAAAAAAAGGAAGAACGAAAGAAGGAAAGAAAAAAAAAGAAAGAAAGATTGATAAAGAAAGTATAATGAGAAAAAAGAAGATTAAAAAAGAAAGAACGAAATGGAAGGAACGAAAAGAGACAATGTATAGAAAAAAGAAAGTCAAAAGGACAAAGAAAGCAAGAAAGAGGGTATAATGAAAAAAGAGATTAGAAAGAAAGAAAGAAAGAAAGAAAAAAAGAAAGAAAGAAAGAAAGAGGGTATAATGAAAAAAGAGATTAGAAAGAAAGAAAGAAAGAAAGAAAGAAAGAAAGAGAAAAAGAGAGTAAATAATAAAAATGAATAAAGTCAGGAATAATCAATGAAAAAGGGAGCGATGAAAAAATGAAATAGAGAAAAGAAGAAACAGAGAGGACGAGAACTAAATAAGAAAGAAAGAAAAAAGAAAGAAAGAAAGAAAGAAAGAAAGAAAATAAATATATCAATTTAGACCAAAGAAGGGTTTGTTTCTTTTCACTTTTCAAATGCAACAAGACTTTCCAACCCGATATTATCTGACTGTTTTGGGTGGGAATGAGTAACATCTTCTTCAATTTTTCCTCCTTCAACATAACTACCCATATTCTCTTCGTGTGTATCTGTCAATTTTATAGAGACATTTGCGATTGTTGTTCATTTACAGACGAAATTGGACGAAGTATCAATGCTTTAAATCAGCCATGGGCAAACTGCGGCACGCGGCCCACATGTGGCCTGTTTGTTCTTTTTGAATGGCATGCTTAATTTAATAAGGAAAATAATGTTATTTAAAATGTTGGTTTGTTTCGTTCTCACTTATTCAATCACATACTCTCTCATACATGAACAATGATTAAATAAAATCTTTCTTAAATTTTGTAAACCTTCCGGGAAACTAACGTTGTTGGCATTTTAAACCATTAGCTTTCTTTCACTAAGAAGATCAGAGGTGCAAACATCTTTTGTTTTTGAAACAGGAAACGTTCATAAGAATTTTTTTCACTAAAGAAGAAATGTTTTAATTTTCAAATGAATAAATTAGAAATAATTCACACGTAGCGACATGTGATAATCAGACTGTCATCAGTGATAATATATTAATACTTCAATTTTAAAAAAAAATATTTTCTGAATCATAAAACATTCCTACCATTTCTAAGGTATATGTTTACGCATATGGTCTCTGTAGTGAAGGTACCTGAGGTACCTACTCCGAAAGTAATCACTATTACCTTGAATCGTTTTGGTAGTATGGCGCACTTTGTGTTAAAACATAGATTATGCGGCCCACTGCTCGAAAAGATTACCTATGTCTGCTTTAAATTAGACTAAAGAAAACTTAGGGCGAAGTAGATTGCTCATTACATAGCCTAGTTATAAAACACTTTACAAGTCTTACTTTAATATGGAATAAACCTGGTTCTAGCTTTGATAAAAAAAATCAATTATATTGTTTTCCTGAGGCACTGTCTATAATGGACGACATTTGATGATACTGTGCATACACCAATCAAAACGTTCGTATACATACGGGCGTAGTGGCAGGGCTTCACGTAGACACGGTGTTGATGGCAGACACAGAAAAGAAACTACAAGAACTCCTACAGAAGGTAGTGAAATAAAGGGAGAAAAGACTAAAAATCAATTGCAAGAAGACAGAAATGCATGGTTGCTTGCAAAAGGAACATCCCAACATGGAAATTAAAAATTGGGGAAACCGGAATGAAATGTCAACAATTTAAAATATCTAGATAGCGAGAGATGCCTTCCAAAAGCTAAGCAAAATATTAAGGAATAGGAAAATCGTACTGAACTGTTACATAATACCGGTCGTCCTAGATGGCCTTGAATGCTGTATAATCTCCTCGCAAATGAAGAAGAAACATGAAGCAACCGAAATGTGGTTCTACAAAAGGATCCTCAAAATACCATTGACCGAACATGTGGGCAAAAACAAAGTGTTACAGAAATTAGAAACAAAAAGGATACTTATACTTAACATCAGAAAGAGAGAGCTGAAGTTGTTAGGGCGCATAAAGAGGAAAGAGGAATTGGAAAATTTGATACTCACAGGACAAATTGAAGGTAAGAGAGACAGGGGAAAGCAACGTATACGGGCTTGAGTAAATAGATGGCGGAGCAATTTTTACAAGCGATAAAATGACAAAATTTATTAAGAGCTACAAAAGACGGAGAATTGTGGAGAGCTATGATTGCCAACGTCCTGAAGGGACACGGCACTTAAAAGAAGATGTTTTATTTGTTTTAAGAAGTCTTATTTTTTCTTTCTTTCTTTTTTTTTTATCAAGCATTTATATTTCTCAGTCTATATTAATTGTTAACTTTTCATACATAATAGCAAGGGGTAAAACTGATTCCACCATTTTGGTTACACGTTTTCCCCTGACATAAAATGGCGTAATTGTATTGAATCAATTTTTGACTCTACTGCTAGAAAGTTGGTTCAGTGTATCGTATCAGACATTTTTTTCTCATCAGAATCCAACTTACACATATTTAATAATTAAATTTAACATTCGTCCGTACATTGAATATTACTATCATATCTGGTCCGGAGTTTTTGTGATATATGTCTTGAGAATCTGAAAAAAATCCAAAGAAGGGTCTTTAATGTAATCGGTCCTGATCTGGCATTTCAATTTCAATCATTTTCTCACCGACGTGATGTGGCTTCCCTCACTCTTTTCTACAGATATTTTCATGGCAATTGGTCTGATGTTTCGTTTTTCGTATCTCGACTTCATGAATTTAAACCTATTACTAGATTGACATTTCTCATCGTTTTACTGTTGATTTAGCTAGATGCAACTGTAAGTTCTATTCTAATAGTTACTTTTATCACACGTCTCACCTGTGAAATTCTTGCTTTCCTTCCACCTACATTCTTCAAAAGATTAAACGCAACGTTAATCTCCATCTTCTGTTTTCGTGAATTCTGTCTTTTAATTGCCATTTATCGTCACTAAATTCTTATTCTCTTTCACTCCCAGTAACCTCTTGCATCTTAGTGGCATTATCACCTTGCTTGGGGTGAAATGATTAGAAAAAAGATTACCTTTTGGTAGAGAAAATGAGTTCATGTGATATCACAAGAGATCCAAGAGACACTCGAGGTAGAGTTACTGAGTAAGTGTTACTGAGTAAGAGACACATATCTGTGTGGGCGGAAGATGACGGTACAACTAGATTTGAACAGGTTAAAATTGTAATGATCGGCGAAGCATAATCTTGGGAGTCGGATTCAGAACTTACATCTCATCAATGGAATACGGCAAAAATGGGCGTGGTTAGCTATAATGCGCGTGGCAATGGAGGGCCTTCTCCGTGAAAGTTAGAAATGGTGGAACAAAGAAATGTAGTTCGTCTGAGAACTTTCCATGTAAATAGCGATGAAACAGAACTCAAATCTAGGCTCCCCCGTTAGCTATCCTATATATGCCTATAATCTGCACTTACTTACCACTCGTAAGTCAATACAACACTGTCATTCAGTAACCCTCAACCTTGAGTGGTTCTTGAGCCCTGTATTTTGGAGTTTCTAGACCTACCACAGTTTTGAATTCAGACTTGTCTTTGTCTTAAACAATCGAACCAAGAGAGCATAGTTTGACCAACTACTTCTTAGTACAACGATCTTTTCGCGCCAATAACCGCTACGGCATGTAAATATTATTAGTCCATCATCTATTCAGTTAGGGCATTTTGCGCCGCCGTGGTCACCATTGCCCCCCATCTCACAATTGCTGTGTACAGTAACACTCAAGGTAGTCGGTTCCCTTTGCTCCGGAGATGTTCAGGTTACCTCGTCACTACTCTCAGAAGTTAAAGAGGTTGTAGGTGGTTTGAATTCAAAGTTTTCCTTCGCCTAGACTGACGATATAATGTGGAGGCCGTGCGCTGCCAAGACTACATGACTCTCCTCTCGTCCGGACAGACAATATCCAAAGGAATACAGGAATTTCTTGTTTACAGGAAGAAAACAAAATTGTTCTTAAACTGTAACTCTAGTGACCGTGATCTCCTCTAGAAACGTCCTAACAGTAAGGCGTTTATCCCCACTTTCCATCTGGCTGTTCTTACGCTACGAGTGCTACATTGGAGAGCAAACAGCTAACATTTTACGGCATCTGTTATCTTTTCTACCTGCTGGGTGCCCATCAGGACGTAGGCGATGATAGCTCTCTACAAATACCTTCTCTTTTTTTATTATCTGTGAATCACCATGAATTATTAGGAAAGATCGTCGAATAGTTTTCAGCTGCTTACTTAGCTGTTTCGATTTAAATTTGCATTTAGACGGTCTCCTATTCAAATCTAAGATGATGAATATTCTTTATAGCTAGTAGGGTGAAGGGGCGCCTGGACGTGGTGTAATGGGTAGCAAGTTTGAATCGTTATTAGGGAGCTCCATACTTTCGACCTTACGTCACATCTAAGCTGCGTTTAGAAAATCACAATATCAAGGAGGGGAAGAGATTAATTCATGATTTTTTTTGTGAGTTGCGTTAGTCTAAATTAGACGTAAGAGATTTGAACACCGTTTGGCGATTCCATTACGAGCCGGTAACCGATAGAGTAGCCATATATTCTAAAAAACGTTACATATGTATGTTTTCAAAACACAGAGGAAATTAAAAACGAAAATAGATCATGATATTGATGAAAATTAACTTAATCTGCCACAGCGATAGATGGGGCTGTTGGAATTAAGTAGGTTATCTTAAACAATATCTTTTAAATGATTTGCTTTGAAAATTAGAACTTGAGGAGGTACTGCTATTTTTAACGTGGAACCTAACATCAATGAATAATGTCAAAGGAAATATTCAGTTAGTTTGTGAATAAGTATTCTGTGTGTATGTATATGAGCGTGCGTGTGTGTTGACTCGCTGTTGACCAGCCGTTAGCCTTGTGCAGCGATCTACCATAAAATGCGAGTAGGTTTTGAGCTTTATTACGAAGCAGAAATGGGGGTGGTGTAGCGGATATCAACTTCTGCGTTCGCCTTTGTACAAATACCCTTGGGAAAGTCATGTGGCGTCTTTTCACATCGCTGAGTGACGACAGCGAATACCGGGCTCTCTTGACAGGTGACCAGTCTAAGTGACGGAAACAAATCTGAATTAAGACAGTGAAGAGGGCAACCGAAAACAACTCCACTATCTTTTCCAACAACGTATGGCAATTCACAGAAAATAATTAAAAGGAAACCGTGTACAGTCATGTTCATGTAGGTCCTGAAGTTGAATGAAAATTACTCCAGTTACGATTTTATTTATTTGTAGTTACACTAAATAAATGCTGTAGCATATATACGGACGATAATGGGTATGTCCCCAGTCACATAAATACAGTAGTAAATACGGTAGGTTGGTCTGCAGTTGGAGAGTTGTCTACAGCTGTGCTCTCAAACTATCCTCCTCCGGGCAGAGATGATCCCAGACGAGGCTATATCGAAGGGCAGAGTCTCGTTTCGAGAAACAGCTACCCGACCCCGTTTTATACAGGGATTACGGGGAATTTTTAACCGAGCCTACAGGTTCGGATATCACACATTAAATTCGTCCTTGTGCCACATCTGACCGCGTGGGGCGGTTGGTAGATATCCTGCCGTTGGAGATTCATTGTAGAATTCACTTGACTCACTTCTAGCAGTGGACTACTATTTCTATGCGCCGCTGGCGAATCTTATATGTGTTGATCTTCTCCTAAGTATTATCTTTCATTACCAATCTTCGTTTGATTATTCTATTCAGTAACCGTCCCTAGGTTACAACAATAAATATAAATCAAATCAATAAATACTATTAATATAAATATAAATGTATAATAAAATAAATTCATATATGGCTTACGGACATACCACGTTGAAACACCGGTTCCCGTACGATCACCGAAGTTAATCAACATCGAGCCTGTTTAGGAATACCAGGTGCTGTTTTCTTGAATGTGCGGGTGGTGTAATAGTTATTGACTCGGAATTGTTAATCGGAGAACTGAGTTCCAATTCCAGTTAGGTTCGTTATATTTCCTTACGTGAAGATGCCAATGGGAAAGGCATGAATCTAACTCTTCTCCCCAATCTATGGGCTAATTAGTGAGACTTTTATCACTAAATCAAAACAAATATTCTTACAGTCTAAAAATATTTTCTGACTTTAAATATCCTTCAAATGTTTAATAAGCCGTAGAAAATGAATAAATCAAACAATAAAACAATATATATAAACTACTTCATGTTTATATTGATACAAAAGCGCGATTTCCCCAGTGTGAACACGCATTGAAGTTACACTATCGCACACTCTATTCTTTACATAATCATATGTACTTACAAATGCATCATCATCATTTAAATAACCAGATATGATCGTAGGGTCGCTGCGCAGGTGAACACGTAAACAGTTTCCCCTTCATATCCAGGTTGAAAGTCAGGTCTTATTTTTAATTACCCTGAGAGTCAAAGCGCACTCCTCACCAAAAATTAAGCCTGCTGTGGGAATCAGTTTATTCGCCGATGAATCGAACATGTGACATGTAGTAATAGGTTACAAGATACCAATACACTTGTAAAGTGACATAACATAATATAAAGGCTCAGGTATTGAATATTTTATATTCTGAACAAATCTACACTCCATCTGTGAGGAAATCTTCAGAATTCAATGTCAAATAGAAGCATAAGTATCACATAGAAGTTCATCACATTCTAATGTAATATTCATATGTATTAATTCTATTTATTGTTTTCAGAATGTCTTACTCATTGTCCGATCTTTATAATTTCGACGCTAGGAAGGTAGAAACTAGGACCCGGAAAACCCTGAAAAGAATCACCTGGTATCCGCTAAAAAAATCACACACACTTTTGTACTAAGACAGCAGGAGTGGCCGGAATGTGCATCATGTCAGGCACTGTATACTGTAAAGCATTTTATGATCGAGTGATCATGATTAGACGGCAATTCGAAAATGTCGATATAGATAACCTTAAAGGAAGTGGGTCTATACTATCGATGAGGATAACTTAAAGGAAGTGGGTCTATATTATCGATGGGAATTATCTTAAAGGAACTGGGTGTTTACTCCAAACTTCAGATCTAACTAGGCATTTGTTTGTTGCAATTTGTTAGTACGATATCATATATTTTACAGGTGTTAAAGGGAGAATGAGTTGTGTAGCATTAAACAAGAATTGGCCAGCAAAAAAATAAAGGAAAGATGCAAATGAGGACAGAGGGCGAACTTTGGTGCACTCAAATGGGACAGTAACTGATAGCAGAAGATCTAAATACGAATTGGGAAATAATGTAGTAGATTCTATCAGAGGATTTGGGCATGAGAAAAATGATAGGTTACAGTTTAACACTAGATGTTAAGTGGAACTCATGCATACACTCCACCACTAAAGATGCTGGAAAACAATCATCTACTTATAACTTATACATACAATTTTTGTTTTCAATCGAGTTCATCCCAAGCAAAGCAGTAAAGCCACTTAGACACAAGGAATTCCTGGGCGTGGAAGAATTAGAAACAGAAACATTATTAACGTATGAGAACAAAGGAAGAGTAATAAGTAGGATAGGAGAGAGTACTTAATATTGCATTTACATTTTTGAAGATTAAAATTGGCTGGAAAGCATAGAGCCGGAAGGGAGTTCCACAAGTGCGAGAAATTAAAGTGTTAGCATAGAATGTACGGTTACATGTAGTTAACTTATATATATATATATATATATATATATATATATATATATACACGTGTGAAAAAATAAAATAAAGTATAAATAACATGTAGAACTTTTAACTAAAAGAACCTTTTGAACCCTAACCCTGAAGTTTTGAGTCCTTACATATTAAGAAATTTTTCTTAAGCACATATGAGGCTGGATAAAAAAAATAATGTACATTTCAATTAACTGCCGCCATCAATAGTTTTATAATATCCTTGCTTTTCTTCATTTCTCACAGACCGTACCCAAATGACCCTACTATATTGTGCATCCAACGCGCACGCGCGAAATTAAAAATATAAAATGTTGACAATTTACCCATCGTATACATACACACACATATATATATATATATATATATATATATATATATATATATATATATATATATATGTGCGTGTGTGTGTGTGTGTGCTAGATATAAAATACGAATAAAATATAAAATTTAAATAAAAATGTAATATTTTTCTGTGCATGTTATTAGGCACTGGATTTACGAATTAGCTATGAAACGATAATGTAGAGGGAACGGAAACTGAAAACGCAATGAACATATAAAAAAGCACTGATTTGGAAATGTTTAGCGCATCGAATAAAGTCGTTAGTTTTTCACTAGGCTGATGGAGTTCTTGAAAAACCGCATTACAGCCAAAGTAAGAGGAAATAAAAAGCGGAAGGATACGTCCTGAGTGAAAAACAGAAAGAAAAAAGACCTGGCAACCAAAAATTTAAATTAATAAAAAAAAAAAACTCATTTTAAAAATAGGTGTTAAAATAAGAAGAAAACAATGGAGGTGAAAAGGAAGATTAATTTACTATAGAACAATTTTGATTGAGAAAGTAAATCGTTTTATCCAACCCACTATTTCATTTTTCCAGCCTCTCCAAAATTATCCATTCCACAGCGCCTTTCTCTAAAAGGTCATCAAGCAGAAGTGACAGCGGCATTTTATTCTTTGAGGGAACACGCAGGAATCAATTTATTGCGGCGAAAAAAGTCCTTTGGCTGAACGGATTCAATTGAAATAGGTCAGCTAGCTTCAAGAAACAAAACAATGACATCAGTCTCTAAAAATTCTATTATAGACATGAAAATTTTTTTATCTGGTATTCTAAATTACCTCCGCATTTAGAAGAGGTCTTAATTAAACGCAGTTAACCTGCATCTGTTCCTACAGAGCGGTTTCCGATGCACAATATCTAACAATATATTATCCGACACTGAAATGTCATCATCTTTATTTGTACAAATCCGATGGACTCCATGTCGTGGTATTATAGTTAGCAAGCTAGTCTCGTTAAATCAATTACGGATGAGAAGTGAGTTTGATACTCACTGGGTGCTCTATAGTTTGATCTTTATGCTACATCTAAGCTACGCATAGTAATCATTGTTTATAATCCATAATTGTCGCGTAGATCAACTACGACTGAGTATTGAGTTCGATTCTCATAGGGTACTACGTACATTCGGCTTTATGCCGCACTTATGCCTAGAAAGTCAATATTTATAAGTAATCACGAGACACTTTGATGTGGTGTAATTGTTAACAAGCTTCTGACGCAGATCACATACGACTGAGTAGTAAGTCGGAACTGCACAGTGCTCCGTAGGTGTAGCCTTGTGCCACATCTGAGTTTCACTTAGTAAATCACTGTTTGGACAAACTCGAGTTCCTTCGACGTTGTGTAATGATTAGAAAGCTTCTCTCGCAGATCACATACGACTGAGTAGTAAGTCGGAACCGCACAGTGCTCCGTAGGTGTAGCCTTGTGCCACATCTGAGTTTCACTTAGTAAATCACTGTTTGGACAAACTCGAGTTCCTTCGACGTTGTGTAATGATTAGAAAGCTTCTCTCGCAGATCACATACGACTGAGTAGTAAGTCGGAACCGCACAGTGCTCCGTAGGTGTAGCCTTGTGCCACATCTGAGTTTCACTTAGTAAATCACTGTTTGGACAAACTCGAGTTCCTTCGACGTTGTGTAATGATTAGAAAGCTTCTCTCGTAGATCAATTACGACTGAGTGAGCGAGAGACCAACAAAACATCTTGTAACACCAAAGATGAATTGAAAACACTGGGTGTGTGGTGCATACTTATGACACTGTTACAATCTAATCTACGCATAGTAAATCGCTATTTATACAAACGCTAGGCAAAATGACGTGATGTCATGTTTAATCAGTTTGACACGCAAGATCAATTCCACAGAGTAGTGAGTTCGAGCCTTACTAAGTGCTCCATACTTTAAGTCCTGAGCTAGATCTAAGGTTCGCTTAGTAAATCACTGTTTATACAAACGCGTTGTTTTGAGTGTAAAATGGTTCTTTGATTTATGCCTTTGGAAATTATAACTCTTAGAAATGTTTATGGTTGTACTATACTTGCTATTCCCGTTCCATCATCCACTTACAAAAGATTTTTAGGTGTGATAGTTAATGTTATTGCATGTTCATTCTTGTCTTTGATACATATTCTGGTAGATTTCTAAGTATGGCTTAAATGTGGCACAAGGCCAAAAGTATTGTGCACTACTCAGTCATAATTGTTCTAACAAGACAAGCTTGTTATCCATTAAATCACATCGAGGTGCCCATTGAAATGATTTTCTAAACGTGTTTTAGATGTAGCACAAGGCCGAAAGTGTGGGGCACCAGTGAGGATCGAACTCATTACACAGTTGTAATTGATCTAGCGAGAAAGACTGCTGGCCATTACACCTCGTTGAAGTGCCCCTTTTTAAGCGTAACTTAGATGTGGCACAAGGCCAAAAGTGTGAAGCACCAGTGAAGATCGAACTCATAACACAATCGCAATTGATCTAGCGAAACAAGCTTGCTGGCCATTACACCTCGTCGAAGTGTCCTTTCAATGCCTCCTGTGAGGTGTCAAATTTTCCAGGCTTCTTATTCTATGTGTACCAGAAATTTTAACTGTCTCATCTTAAGTCTAAGTATAGTGATTTTCCAAGCGTAGCTTAGATGTGACAAAAAGACGAAAGTAGGTGTCACCCAGTGAGGATCGAAAAATGATTTTCTAAGCGTAGCTTAGATGTCGCACAAGGCTGAAAGTGTGAAGCACTCAGTGAGAATCGAACTCACTACTCTTTCTACATCACTGATTTAGCGAGGCAATCTTGCTAACCATTATATTACGTCGAAGTGCCCTCTTAAGTCTTAGTGTTCAATTTTGTTTTATGTTTTCTTAAAACTTTAATGTTACTCATAGATTCTATCCATGTTATTCTCAACATCCTTCTGTTGAAACACATCTTTACTGCTCCAAGTCTTCACTTCATCTGTGAGTAAATTGTCCAGTATTTATTACCATAGAGGAGAATTGATATTACATTGCAATTCAGCAACGTTTTCTTTGTTTCTAACGAAAGTGTCCTGTTCTTACGTAGTTGGAGTTTGTTCTCTTGCTAAAAAACATACATTCTGTCTTCATACGGCAGATGGGGGCTTACGGCTATATTACGATGAAAACCTCGACCAGTAAAGTTAAGCTGCGTCGAAACCGATCAGTACTTAGAAATACCGGTTATTGTAAGTACCCTCCTATAATCTGAGATATATTTCGGCTTTAACCGCTTCTTTGGCAAAGACGTGTATATACTGAAAGTGTCTTTTTCAGATACGGACGAATAAACACGTCCAAAACATAACGTTCAAAAACCATCTACAGACGTGTTTATACGCCGATCTTGATTCTTTTTATGCCCTTCTGAGGTTGAAACGAGTCTAATTATCATCTCAGATGTCTGATAGAGGTGTTAGCCACCGATCGGGTACTTCAAAGTGCCTCAGTTTCTTAATTACAATATTAAAAACAAATTAAAAAAAAAAGTCTGAAAATGAATCATTTTTCCCAATATATTTGGCGGGAAAGAGGTTAAATAGCCTAAAACTGGGTTGATAAGCCGTAAATAAATCAACCAACAATACAAATGATAGTTAATCCTTTTTTCTTGGTTTCCATTA
>OZ010591.1:58306021-58313521 GCA_963932145.1 Acanthosepion lycidas | reverse complement strand
AGCATTTTTCTCGTAAGAAAGAAAAAAAAAAATAGGCAATTGAAATTTTGGCGACAAAAACGGGAGCGAATAAAAGTAAAAAAAAAAGTAAAAAAAAAGTGAGAAAGAAGGTGAACAAGAAAGAAAGACAGAAGGAAACATAGACGATAGCGCAAAGAGAGTGGAAATTCTGATAGAAAAAAAAGAAAGCCAAAAGAGAGAACGAAAGAAAGTAAACGGAAAAGATAAAGATTGAGAAATAAAAAATAAAAAAAATGAGAAAAGAGAAAGAAAGAACGAAAAAAGAAAACTGACGCTTCATCTCCCAGAACAATGCTTCAAACGGACATATTCAAATCAGCGTGGAATCGAACCAAACCCAATACGCTATCTCTCTCTCTCTCTCTCTCTCTTTCAATATATATATATATATATATACACACACACACACACACACACATCAAATATTATTATAGAGGACACTCATATTTGAAATAGACATTATATTTCAAATACAAGCATTTTTATTTTTATTTAAAGAGTCTGGATGATAGTTATCGTCCTGCCTTTCGAAGAAAACGTGCTCTCCGGCAAGTCTCGAACCTGCGTCCCAATTTAAAGGCGAAATCCCAGTTTAAAATGGCCTGCTTCACCACTCGGCTTCGAACGAGTTTTACCAACGAATAACCCTCTATTATAAGGAAAGCGTTTCCTCACGAAGATATTTTTTCAAAAGACCATACCTGCTTAGTTTCGTATCGGAAACGTAAAGCAATTTATAAAGAATTAATAGATTAATAATTTATTAATCCCTCACTTCATCACTTCAAATGTTATTGCAGGGATACTTGTATTTGAACGAGACGTCGCATTTTTATTTTAACTTTAAACTTGAATGGAGGCATAACGTTACCATCACTAGTGATCACTCCAAACACCAAGATATTGACTGGATATTTGGTTTTCGTCACTCCCGGTACATCTTTTGGGGACACAGCATCCTCTGCACTGTTCTCAGATTGACATCCAGACACACAGAAATGTTCGTATTAGAATTTCGGCCCGATTGACAAGCAGTGCAGCATGTCGTTTCCAAATTTCTGGTGGAGTGAATTGCGTCATGTGGCACTTTTTCTCACAAATGGCGGCCAACTGACTCCAGTATATTGTGCATTCGGCAAAGTAAAAGACAAACAACACGAATCCCCGAAATTAAGAATGTTAAATGTCGACAATTTAACCATTGCACCTTGTATATATATATATATATAAAATTTCTTCTCAAGATTACTTGGGGAGTGTAACTGATACTCGTAATGCTTGTTGATTTTTACGTATGTTCTTAATTTACATCTGTTATACTTCCTTCACTCTCTCCTCTCTGTTTGTCTGTCTGTCTCCCTCTCTCTCTCTCTCTCTCTCTCTATATATATATATATATATATATATATATATATATATATATATATATATATATAATGCAGGATGTGTGTGTGTGACGAATGCACGGCCGCAATTTTCGACGGATTTGCACCAAAATTGACATGTACATGCTCCAAGTTAGCGGGAAGGCCAAGACCGACTTTACATTTCCCAACTCCCATCGACAGTGGAAATAACCGATTTTTTTCATGCTTCTACAGCCATTTTCATGTAATTTGCGGCCATTTTCTACTGGCCAGAGTGAGAGCCTATAGCTGGCTGTCACGAATAGGCAGGAAGATTCTAGTAGCCAGCGTGCGAGCCAACAGCTGAGTGAGACGAATGTTAACTAGCATGCAAAAAAAAATCGATATCTGCATTTCGTCACAAGTGGGAAAAATTTAAATCTGCATGGCACTTTACTCCAATTGGCTTATTCGCTTGCTTAAACTTAATGTTGATTCTGATTCCGCACAACTGGGTTGGGTGTGAAAAAATATTTGTTGTTAACATTCTTTTTTCATTCGGTTTTTCCAGTTACGAGTCCTTTTTTTAAAGCTGATCGTTTTGTCTTCATTTTGTTTAGTTCTTTTTTCGTAACAGATTTAATGTTTAGTATAGAGCATAGAAAAAATTCGCAGTGTGAGATAGGCAAGAAGTAAGGCATGTAGCAACATCAGCACGGCGAAGGGCACTCCTTTAAAGGCAAGGAAGGGCAAAAATATTTTAAGTTAGCAATGACTTAAAATATTTTTGCCCTTCCTTGAGTCGTACAATTTTTGAATCAAGCAAGGGCAACGTCGGGCCATGCTGCTAGTATATATATATATATATATATATATATATATATATATATATATATATATATATATATATATATATATATATTATCATGCGTTATTCTTTTAATGTATATCCGTATTTCAGTAGATGTTTCGTATTTTTAAACAGTATTTATTTCATCTATCGACCTGCGCACTAGAGAAAACTTAATGAATAAAATGTACCCCCCCGTCAGAATACGAACCTTCGTCTATTTTTGCAGGAGAAACCGCCCTCTGAGGTGGTGTGCTTTGAGCGCTCAGCTACGGAGAGAGTCACATACAACCAATTTTTTTATTTGCCTTCATGCATGTTATACAAATATCTAGTAAAAATAACGTTTGAATTAATAATATATATATATATATATATATATATATATATATATATATATATATATATATATATATATATATGAGTGTCTGCACACACCCA
This sequence comes from Acanthosepion lycidas, assembly GCA_963932145.1. Taxonomy (NCBI): domain Eukaryota; kingdom Metazoa; phylum Mollusca; class Cephalopoda; order Sepiida; family Sepiidae; genus Acanthosepion; species Acanthosepion lycidas. The sequence goes on along the minus strand of OZ010591.1, from coordinate 58,310,863 downwards.
TATATATATATATGTGTGTGTAAAAGATACAAACATTATATATTGTTCATTTTCTTGCTCAAAAGAATAATAAATGAGCCGTAAGGATTTTGAAAATGTTAGGGTATCACAAGACCCAAAACTCTAAGGAGCCATTTTCTTTTCGCCGATCATTTCTTACTAACCAATCCTCTGAAGGATTTTTCATTGGCCAAGCTTTGTTGTATATCCTGAAACAGTGCCTGTTCCTATTATTCAACCAATCCAGTGTCCTTGTAGTGTAGCTTCATCTCAGCCTTATCGTAGAAAGGTTATAAGAGACTCCCAGTTTCCATACATCATCCAATCGAATGCTATGGCCCAAAGCCATTTAACACGCCTGATTCCCTCGACAAGCACGACTTGTCGATTGCCATCTTGTGAAATACAAAAAAAAAAAAAAGAAAAGCTGTAACGATGTCATGCGTATAAAGTACATTTGTTTGATGCATCCGATTTTACATCTGTAGATTTTGTTAATGTCTTTTTTGTCGTTGTTGTTGTTTTGGATTATGTCTTTTCCTTTCCGGAACTGCATTTTCTTTGCTTCCTGTTAAGCTTTTATTTCTTTATTTCATTTTTCATTCTTTTACATTTGCTTCATTTGTATTTAGTTGCTTCGCATATCCCTTCGTTTATTTTCACTGTTCCTTTCTTTCTTTTTTTCTTTCTTTTTCTTTTTTCTCTTGCGTTATTTTATGTTATTCTTCATTTTCTTTTTAACTCCTATTGTGATTCGTTTCTTTCTTTCTTTTTTCGTTTTTCTCTTTCATATATTTCTTTTACCTTCACCTTTCACTTTCCTTACTTCACATTTTTATTTTTCATTGCTTGCTTGATTTTTTTTCACTCTTTCCATAGATTTTCTTCTTTACTTTCTTTCATTCTTTTATCACATTAAAGTTTCCTTCCTTGGTTTTCTTTCCTTCTTGATTTCCCTCTCTTCTACTTTACTTTTCATTCTTTCTTTCTTTCTTTCTTTCTTTCTTTCTATCGTTTTTGTCTTTGCGCGCATTAGTTCCTATTTTCCTTTTCTTGATTTTCCTCTCTTTAAATCTCCTTTTCTTTCTTTCTCTCTCTTTCTTTTACTTTTTTTCGTTATCTCAACGCTGCTAATTCGTTAGTCACTATTCTTTCATTCTTGTTTTTTCCTCTTATTCCGTTTCTCCCTCTCTTTCTTTCTTTTTCTTTTTTTTTTCGTTCTCTCAATTCACGTCGCTATTCCATTAGTCTTTTTCTTTCTTGATTTTCCTATCTTCAAGTTTTTTCTTCTTTTTGTTTCTTCTTTCTTTCTTTTATTTTTCTTTCTTTTATTTTCTTTTGTTCTCTCAATTGACGCTACCACTTCATTAGACCCTATAATTTCTTTCTTGCTTTTTCCTCACTTTCATTTTCTTTCTTTCACTTTTTCCTTTCTTTCGTCCTCTATTTTGAAAGTAACACATTTTCATCCTTTTCTTTCTTGGTAGTTTTTTTTTCATAATTTTCATATTTCTTTCTTTCTTTCTTTCTTTCTTTCTTTCTTTTTTATTTCTTTATCCATTATTTCCATTCTTTCTAGCAAAGTAATTTATTCGATTTTTATTCTCTATCTTTCCTCATTTATAATATATTTTTTTCTTTTTTCTTCCCCCTTTCTGTCTTTCATTCATTGCCTTCATTTGCATCCGTGCTATATTTTCTTCATTCTTCTTCCCCTTTCTGTCTTTCATTCATTGCCTTCATTTGCATACGTGCTATATTTTCTTCATTCTTCTTCCCCCTTTCTGTCTTTCATTCATTGCCTTCATTTGCATACGTGCTATATTTTCTTCATTCTTCTTCCCCTTTCTGTCTCTCATTCATTGCCTTCATTTATTACGTGTTATATTTTCTTCATTCTTCTTCCCCCCTTTCTGTCTCTCATTCATTGCCTTCATTTGCATACGTGTTATATTTTCTTCATTCTTCTTCCCCCCTTTCTGTCTCTCATTCATTGCCTTCATTTATTACGTGTTATATTTTCTTCATTCTTCTTCCCCCCTTTCTGTCTCTCATTCATTGCCTTCATTTATTACGTGTTATATTTTCTTCATTCTTCTTCCCCCCTTTCTGTCTCTCATTCATTGCCTTCATTTATTACGTGTTATATTTTCTTCATACTTCTTCCCCCCTTTCTGTCTTTCATTCATTGCCTTCATTTACATACGTGCTATATTTTCTTCATTCTTCTTCCCCTCCTTTCTGTCTCTCATTCATTGCCTTCATTTGCATCCGTGCTATATTTTCTTCATTCTTCTTCCCCCTTTCTGTCTCTCATTCATTGCCTTCATTTGCATACGTGCTATATTTTCTTCATTCTTCTCCCCCCCCCTTTCTGTCTCTCATTCATTGCGTTCATTTGTATACGTGCTATATTTGTTTGTTTTTGAATATTTGTTTTCTATTTTATTTTGATCTGTTTTCTTTTATAAATTGTCCATAACTTCTTCGTTTTTTTTCTACGGTTTGTTTTCCGTCTGCAATTTCTCTCTTTGACCTCCATTTCTTTTTGTCTTTTATATTTTCTGGACAGTGTGTGATTGTCACCCTGAAAACTATTAGATTCTCACGTTGAATATAAAATGTACTGACGTAATTTTGTTTACTTTGTCTTCGACGTTAAAAACACTTAAGATATTGACAGTTTTTTCTTTGTTTGTTTATTGTCATTATCACAAGATTGTATAGTCGTCGATTGGTTGCAAAGAATGAAAGGGCGCTAAACAAAAAAGAAAGATAGTATTGAAATATAAATTCAAAAAAAAAGGGAAGACGGAAAGGGAACCAAACAAAGAAAAAGAAAGAAACAAAGATTTAGATATATAAATTAAAATAAATAAATAAATAAATAAATAAATAAAGAAAGAAAGAAAGAAAGAAAGAAAAAGACAGAAAGAAAGGGAGACAATCAAAAAGAAAGAAGGAAAAAAGAAATTAAAATGAATAAAGAAGACTGACAGACAGATAAAAATAAAAAAGAAAGAAAAACATAAGGAAGAAACAAAGTAGACTGGAAGTCGGGCAGAACTAAGAAAAAGAAAGAAAAGTAGAAGTTAAGAAAGAATGAGCGAAAGAAAGTAAGAAAGAAAGAGAAAAACAAAGTTAAGAAAGAAAGAAAGACAGAAATAAAGAAAGAAAAAAACAGAAACAAAAGAGAGAAAATTAAATAAGAAAGGAAGGAAGAAAGAAAGAAAGAAAGAAAAAATGAAGAAGAAAGCAAAATATAAGACAAGTAATAAAAAAAGAATGAGAGAAAAAGAAAAACAAAAGAGAGAAATGTAGAACTTGAGAAAGAAACAAACAAAAAAGAAAAAAGAAACAAACAAAAAAGATAAAAAAAATAAAAAGAAAAAAAGAAAAAAGAAAGAAAAAGAAAAAAAGTAGAAATTAAGAAAGAAACGAAGAAAGAGTGAAAGAGAAAAACATAGACAATTAAAAGTTAACAAAGAAAGAAAAAAAGAAAGAAAGAAAGAAAGAGAAAACAAAAGAGAGAAAATTAAATAAGAAAGGAAGAAAGAAAGAAAGGAAAAATGAAGAAGAAAAAATATAAGTCAAGAAAGAAACAAAGAATGAGAGAAAAAGAAAAACAAAAGAAAGAAAAAAGAAAGAAAAAGAAAGAAAAGTAGAAATTAAGAAAGAAAGAAACGAAGAAAGAGAGAAAGTGAAAACACAATAGAGAAACAATTAAAAGTTAAGAAAGAAAGAAAGAAAAAAAGAAAGAAAGAAAGAAAGAAAAAAAATTGGATAGAAAACTGCAATTGAAATTGTAAGGATGAGAGATAAAAGAAAAGTAAATGTTAGGGAGAATAAAGCGGGTAATAAACCCTGGCGGGAAAGAAAAGAAAACAAAATGGCCAAAGCTGACAAAAATAAGAAAACAAAATATTTCAAAGGCGCCAGTAAACAATTATTCTTATCTTTTACAAAAGAATCTGCTAAGCAATATGATTTTTTGTAGAAAGTCAGATCCTAAACACATTACGTCGAGATACCATCCCCAGCCGCTTCACCTTAAGAGCTTCTCCTTCTCCAGTACTTTGATATATACGCCAAGTTAGAATGGACTTTTTCCACAACAAGAATCGGTCAAATTGTAAAAGGAACTATTTTGAGTACTATAATTATTTTTTAATGTAAATTTAGTCTGTCACAAGGCCACAAAATAAGAGCACCTTGTGAGAATTGAACACATAACATTTCGTTTGCTCGAAGCCATATTTACCAATCAGTCTGAGAAAGCATTTGTATACATCTCTCGGAATAAAAAGAAACAAGATCACTTAATAGACAAAGGTATCTGAGTACCTCTCATGAAAGGCTTGAATAAATAAGACTACAAACCAAGAAACATACAAGTAAAAGAACTGGTTAATTAAACGTTTCATTTTGCACGGGAACAAATTTTGTTTAAATGCAGATAAATATTTTATTTATATACTATTAAAACGACTAAAGGATGTAATCGCTCATAACACAAGTTGATTTATCTCCGTTGCACTATAGATGGGACAGGAAATATATGGATAAATACACATTGATAAATATTATCTAGTTTGATTAATACTATTTCCTGGATTTGTGAGGTTGAATTCAGAGGATGTGCTATCATTGCTTTCATTCCAATTTTGGATCAGTGTTTCTTCTTTGGAAAGTTTATTACGAATCCTATTTCTTGGAACCATTGATAAAGAATATGTTCACACACGCACACACACACACACACACACAAATATATATATATATATATATATATATATATACATATATTTATACATAAATATGAAGGTGCAAAAATATTTTTGT
>OZ010591.1:58248521-58303521 GCA_963932145.1 Acanthosepion lycidas | reverse complement strand
TCAGAGGTGGAGATTTCACTCTTGAAGATGAAGATCTAACCGACGTCCAGTTGAATTTGATGAAAAGCTTCTTGAAGCAGCCCTTGAAGAAAAACCTGCTTTATCAGGAGGAAATGGCAGTGGTTCACAGTTCAAACCATACAACTGTTCATCGTCATCTTCAACAACTCGGAAAAGTTCCTAAACTTGGAAAATGAGTGCCTCATGAATTGTGTGAAAACAACCTCAAATCCCGAGTTGGCATCTGCTATTCTCTCCATTCTCGCCAACTTGTTTCACCTTTTTTGGATAGACTTGTGACTTTTATCGAAATGTTAAGCGTCGTAGAGAGTGGCTTGGCAAAGGGGAAGGACCCCAGCCACAGCCGAGAAGGGAACTTCATGTGCAAAAGGTTCTTCTTTCAATCTGGTGGGATCGCCAAGGTATAATCCACTTTGAATTCTTAACACCTAATGCAACAATTAATGCTCAAATATACTGTCAGCAATTAGAGCGTTTGAACCAAGCTTTAAGGAAAAAAAAGACATGCTCTAGTGAATCGAAAAGAGGTGATGTTTCATCAGGACAATGCACGACTCCACACAGCAAGAATCACGTCACAAAAGATCGAAGAACTTGGTCGGGAGAAAATTCCTCATCCACCTTATTCTCCCGATCTTACTCCTTTAGACTACCATTTGTTTCATAGCTTACAGAATCATTTGGAAGAAACAGCTTTTGTAACACAGGAAGAAGTTAAAACTGACATTTGTGAGTTCTTCGAATCAAACCCAAAAGAATTTTACAGTAACGGAATTAGTAAGCTTGTTAATAGATGTAAGGAAGTCATAGATAATCAGGGAAAATACATTGTTGATTGAATCTGTAATTAAATGTAACATTTGGTCACTTGTTTTCTTTATTCAAAATTCGAACAGAACTTATGGGATGACCTGATATATAAGAACCTTTTTACTTTTTATTTTTTCTGGAGTGCCTTTCAAATGTTTCTACATTCGTTTATAAAGATTTCGATTTTAATATATGATCAATTATTTGCACATGCGTTCTTGTAAGCATGTTTATATAAATGTACTAATGTATAAAAATATATTCTACTTTTTACATATTGTTCGAATGCAAGTACAACACTTTCTATCTATCTATCTATCTATCTCTCTATCTCTCTATCTAAATGTATATATATATTCATATTACACACACACACACACACACACACACACACACACATATATATATATATATATATATATATATATATATATATATATATATAATAGACATGCATGCAAGAATTCCGACACACATAAATATAATATAATAAAATCTATCTATCTATTTATCTGTCTATCTATCTATCTATGTGTGTGTGTGTGCATGTGTGTGCGTTTATGTATGGAGAATATATATGTGCATTTTCTTGTGAATTTTTTTTTCTGACTAGTCTTTTGTTCCCTTTCATGAGTCATTTGGATTTATGCAGTGCACATGGCGAAACGTGTTTGATTTAGCATCCCATATATCCGCTTCATTTAACAATGCACAATCCCCTGACAAATGAACAAAGACAAAGGGATTTCTTAGTGGATATCATAAGAACGATCATCCGAATGTTTCGCTAGTGTGTCGACGAAAATCACTATTCATACGAAATTTCCGAAATCCCTTGAAGCCATTATTTTTGCCGAGCAGAATTATCAATTTCAATCATTCATGTACACCACATTTGGGTTTGAAAAGAATTGATCCACGATTATTAATTTTTTATCAGTATTTATTTCATCTTTAGTTGATATTCATCGAAACTGCATCAGCCCTCAATCTCCGGCCATCAGTAAACAAAGTGATTAGAAAATGGAGTTTAAACCTTAAGCGAAACTTGAACTTCCATCACTTTTCCATTGTGCACCTTCATTGTTTACGGCAACAACTCTACAATTTTAGCCATGAGAGCTTTACATTTTGCTGAACATAAAGTCTTACGATGAAACTAAATAACTCAAATATAAAATACTAGTTAAAAACTAATGTAGAAAAATAGTAGTTAAAAACATGTTTGAAAAAATCTAATTTGGAATTTGGAAATATATTAAGTTAAATACTAATTTGAAAAAAATACTTGTTGGAAACTAATTTTTAAAAATACTAGTTAAAACGTAAGTTGAAAAAAAAAATTATTTAAAAACTAATTTGAATAAAATAATAAAAACAAATTTAGAAAAATACCTGTTCAAAATTTGAAAAATATACTAATTATAAACCAATTCGGGAAATGATACTAAAAACTAACTTATCCCATCAGGGGAACCCACTACTCTGGCCGTTATCTTAATTAGGAAGCCGTCGGCCCAACGATGTCGTGTTTTCATCGCACTGACAGCATACGAAGCCATAGAGTCGAGTCTACCCCATTATTGTAGAACGTCGTTGAACCTACAAGATGGTTAATCTTTCCACTGACAGGGTCTTGTTTTTAGTCCTGTGAGGATCTCTCTTCCTGCATGGCAGTGAGTTCTGGACGATCTCCTCAAAGATGAAGAGGAAACTTGAAGCAAGAGAAATGTGGTTCTACAGGTGGATGCTGAGGATACCGTGGACAGAACATGTGAGCAACGACGAAGTTTGAGAGAAAATGGAAACAAAAAAAGGAAACTAATTCTTAACATCAGGAAGAGACATTTGAAATTTCTGGGGCACATCATGAGGAAAGACGGCTTGGAAAATCTGATACTCACGGGGCAGATAGAAGGCAAGAGAGACAGAATAAGACATAGCCTAGCATATTTAGTTAGCTTTAGTAAATGGATGGCAGATCAGGGCTTAGAAAAAATAATATAAAAACAAGGTTTATTAAAAGCTACAAGGGACAGGAAGTTGCGGAGAGCCATAATCGCCAAGGACCTGATTGGACACAGCATATAAAGAAGAAATGTACACTATTTACATTGTTCGGACTATCATCCTCATCTTTCCATTTATCAGTTATCTCCTGTTAATTCCCCTCCCCAAGTTCTCCACTGCCTTAACCAGGTATTGAACTCACACTCTTTGGGTCCTCTCACTGGATCTAACTAACACCTTTATCCACTATGCCATGTGTCCTTGAGGGCATGGCACATGGTGGAGGACTTGAAGAAGGGAATTAACAGGAGATAACTGATAACTGACATCCATTAGACATGGCACGTGGAACTAGAACAGTCTACCCCAGTGAGCAAAATAAAGGGTTCAGTTCGACATTCCAACCACCTGAAGAAGGCCGGAGCGTACAACGGCCGAAACGTTGTGATAAATATGACAATAAAGATGAGGAAGTCAGTCCGAACAATGTAAATAGTGTACACAATCCTTCATCTCAGAAATATAGACAGATAAATAAGAAATGTGTTTCATCATCTATATTAACAAGCAAACCGTTTGCATACTGATGAACAATGAATTCAGTAAATATACAAAAATAGAATCTGCTGTAAGACAAGAATGTGTCTTCTAACCGGATATATTCGTCCTATATACTGAGGCGATTCTGAGAGAATTAGAAGTCCTACTATGATTGGCGGCCACGATCTTAACAACATAAAATAGGCTGAGGACACAGTTTTCATCGCAGATAATAACAGGAAACTACACGAACTCCCCCAGACTGTAGTGAAGCAAAGCAAGAAAGAAGGATTGCATTTGAATTGCAAGAAAACAGAATGCATAATTGTTAGTGAAAGAAATAACTCAGCATGCAAATTACAAATTGGAGATATCAAAATCAAACAAGTAAAATAATTTAAATTCCAGATATTGGTTTTTGTTAGCGAAAGAAGCCTTCCAAAAGCTAAGCAAAGTATTAAGAAACAGAAAAAAAAATCTTCGTTAGAAACAAAGAAAAGAATACTGAAGTTTTATGCAATATGAATCCTCCTATATGGCAGTGAAAGTTGGAAAACCTCCTCAAAGATGAAGAAGATACTTGGAGTAAGTAAAATGTGATTCTACGGAAGGATATTGAGAATGCCATTGACCGAATATATGAGCAACGAAATTTTAGAGAAAATTGAAACAAAAAGCAGACTTAAGCTTAACATCAGAAAAAGTCAGTCGAAATTTCAAGGGTCCATAATGAGCAAAGAAGACTTAGAAAATTCTATACTCACAGGGGAGAATGAAGGCAAGAGAGAGAGGAACCTACCTAGTGAGCTTGTGTAAATGGGTGGCGGAAGAAGAAGAAGAAGAAGAAGAAAAAGAAGAAAAAAGAAGAAGAAAAAGAAGAAGAAGAAATAGAAGAAGAAGAAGAAAAAAAAAAGAAGAAGAAAAGTCTAATGATTGATGACAGATTCAGAAAGAAGACAGTGAAATCCTAAGAGAACTAGAAGTTATGCCAAGATTTATTATTGGCAAAAATAATCCTAACATTAAGATCTTTTTTCTATGTACCGCGTCCCTTCAAGGTATAGACAATCATGGCTCTCCACAACTTTCTATCACGTGTGGCTCTTAGCAATTTTTCTCCGTTTGTTACCCCACCGCGTTCTGTCATCCATTCACACAAGCTCTTCAGGTAAATGGGTCGCTGCTTTGCCCTATTTCTCTTGGCCTCAATATTTCACGTGAGGTTTAAGTTTTCCAAGCTGTCTTTCCTCATTATGCTTCCACGGACGTTCAGCTGTCTTTTTCTGATTTTGTACTAAGTTATGTTGATGGTAATTGAAGGAAAACTGCAGGATCTCCCAGAAATGGCAATAAAGAAAAGCAAGAAGAAAGGACTATTAAACGTAAGAAGAAGGAACATATGACCTTCAGTCAAAAAGGGACAACCCAAGATATGACGTAAACAACGCATAACCTGCCTAGCAAGCTTGGGTAAATGAATGGCGGAATAATTTTTAGGAGAGATAACAAAAAGACAAAATGATTTAAGAACGACAAAGTACAGGAGATTGTGGAGAGTCATGATCACCTACGACCTGACGAGACACGGTCCATAGTCGGCATCCTCTTTCTTTATTCCCTTTCTCCCCTCTGGTTGGCGGTGACGGAGTTTGCTATGAAGGCCCAGCTGAGCCCTGAAAAGTCGTGAGCCGGAGCCGGAGCCAAAGTGGAGTATAGATGGTGGATACGGTTGGACGAGTCGGGCTCTGCTGATAGCACGTCCCAAATCCTTTTCATGTTGACGATTGGACTCAAAAGTCTCGGTCCACCCTTGACATGTCCTACGCCACGAATGCCGAATTGCAGCAACGGTTTCCCAGTTTACAAGGTCCTTGTTGGCTTGCGTCAGGGATGTTTTCAACTTATCCTTGAAGCGTCGTTTTGGGTATCTGTGTAGCTTCTTGTCACTGAATGGCATGTGCGAGTCGTGTTGGGCACATTCTGGACACGAGGCACGACCAAACATAGGCTATGTTGATGGATGGTAGGGACACTAGGTAGAGATGTCCAAGAGAGGACCTCTTTGTTGGTGGTGCGGTCCTCCCAACTGATGCGAAGTATTCGGAGCTTCGTTTGCTGGAACCGCTCTCGTCGTTTGATGCCACGAGGATACAAAGTCCAGGTCTCGTAAGCGTACAGAAGGGCAAAGAGAACGACAGCCCAGAAGACCATGGTTTTACTGAACATAGAAGAAGAAGAAGAAGAAGAAAGAGAAGGTGGAGGAGGAGGAGGAGAGAAGAAGAAGAAGAAGAAGAAGAAGGAGGGGGAGAAGAAGAAGAAGGGGAAGAGGAGAAGAAGAAGAGGGGGAGGAGGAGGGGGAGAGGGAGAGGGAGGAGGAGAATAAGGAGGGGAGGAGGGGGGAGGAGGAGGAGATGGAGGCCATTTTAAAGCACTACAAAAATCCCATATCCAAAGAAATGCCTGCTTAACAAAGAAAAGGAAACGACGGATATCCTCAATGGTAATTCTTAAGAAAAATACCACAGGAAGCATACAGACAAATATGTGCATAAATTATCAGTTTTCATCGACACTGAGATAAAGATACAAATACTTCAATCCAACCGGTTGTGTTTAGCTCCAGTCGGCTGTTGAATATATTGAATTCTTCCATAACGACGCTAACACTTCCCGTTGTAAACTAACAACCAACCATTCAGCACAGTGATTAGGATGCAATTGTTAAGGTAGATACAGAGGCAGAATGTGCCGTTGCAATTATCACTTAGCCGATAAGAGGAAAATTTCCAAACATCTTGCATATTGATCTTTACTTGAAACAGAGAACACGTGCTAATCTCAGTTCGATTAGATGTCGGTATCTTCTATACCAATCACATGTTTCTTTCTACGAAGAAATTCAAGAAGAAGAGCGTTTCCGTCACCGTTTTTTATTCTTTGTTTTTATCTCTCACCATGATACCTTTCTCTCTTTAGTTCTCCCCCGATCTACTTTCTCTCTCATTTTGTCCTCTCTATCTACTCATGACGTCGCTCTCTTATCTTGTTCTCTAGTGTAATTTTTCTCTCTCTCGCCTCTACTTCTCACCTTTCCCCTTTTGCTCTATCTCTTTTCTTTTCAATCGCTTTCTCTCTCTTTCTTTTTTCTGTTCTATTTGTTCTTTTTCTCTCGCTTTCTATCTCTTTTTGTCCCCATATCACTTGTCAATACGTTTCCTACTTTTTTGGTCTCTCTTCTATCTATCTATCTATCTATCTATCTATCTATCTATCTATCTATCTATCTATCTATCTATCAGCAGTCTCTTCATATCTATCTATCTATCTATCTATCTATCTATCTATCTATCTATCTATCTATCAGCAGTCTCTGCATATCTATCTATCTATCTATCTATCTATCTATCTATCTAACAGCAGTCTCTGCATATCTATCTATCTATCTATCAGCAGTCTCTGCATATCTATCTATCTATCTATCTATCTATCTATCTATCTATCTATCAGCAGTCTCTTCATATCTATCTATCTATCAATCTATCTATCTATCAATTTCCTCATGTTATCGTTTTTCTCTCTCATTCTATCGCTTTTTCTTATCTCTCTCCCCCGTTTTTCTCTCATTTGCTTTTCCTTTGTCTTTTGTTATTTTCTCGTTCTTCCCTATCTCCATTTTCCTATTCTCTCCTTCTCTCTCGTTGTTCTCTCTCGCTTTCTTTCTCTCTTGTCCACTCTTGTTTCTTTTCTCCTCATATTCTCACTTTCCCTCCCCCACTATCTCTCTCTCTCTCTCTCTTTATCAATTGCTTTATGTTATCGTTTTCTCTCTCATTCTATGGCTTTTTCTTATCTTTCTCTCCCGTAATTCTCTCTTTCGCTTACTCTTTATCTTTTGCTATTTCTCGCTCTTCCCTATGTTCTTTCTCTCTCTCTCTCTCTCTCTCTCTCTTTGTTCTCTTTCCTCTTGCTCGCTTTCTTTCTCTCTGTTTATCTTCATTTTTACAAATGTTTGTTTCCTTCTTTTCTCTACTTGCTCTCTCATCTAATGTCAAATTATTCCACTGAATCTTTTATCGATGCTTGGAAACCGTACCCTCTGCTCATCTGTTTTCTTTCAATTTGCCTCCCTATATTCATTTTGATTTTCTAAACCTGGCTTAGTTTTCCATGATGCCCAAAACGAGGAAATATAACAGTAAGAATGAATGTCAATGTCCCGGCTGGAGAAAGCCGTGAAAATCAGCAGTTCAAATTCTAGCTGGCAAATACGAAACTCTACCAACCACCAAAACCGATCTTTCTTCAGTTTCCTTTCATTATCAATATCTCCGTCAACAGGCACATATATAATCATGTGACTGGTGAGGGATCTGATATCGAATGATTCTTGTACGAATATCTATGCCACTAGACGATTTTTATTTCCACGTAGAATCAAACGCTTGCAGTGAAAATATTAACTTCTGTACTGGTAATAATTTATATGAATGATGCCTTGCAAATATACATTGAATATATTGAATATTATTATTAATGAATATTTTAATGCTATTAACAATTCTCTACTATTTAAGCCCGAGGGCCCTGGCAAAGGTCAGCCTCCATTGAACATTGTGGACTGGCGCTACATATTCACAAAAGAAATAATAGAAATCAAATCACTTGAGGACTGCCAACAGCAGCAACAACTAAAATGTATGGCATATGTAACTTGAAGAGAAAATAATCAGTATGTTGACATTTTACACTATTTCAAATAAAAGGTTAGGAAGGACCCTCCCCAACAATACTGAAAAAGGTGATAACAGCTACCAGACATGAAAAACCTATTTTCCTGAAAATTTGTTTTAAGAGAAAGATTTTATAAATTTTAACCGGATACATTACTGGCTGCACTGTCAGTGAATTACAAATGTTTCCTTAGAAGGAAACGGCTAATATTACCATTGACATTCTATGCTATAACGATTGTAGAACATTTTGTTCTTAATGCAGTTAGCTATTCCGCTCGACTTAAATGAAAATAAATAAATAAATAAATAAAACAAACAAATAAAAAAAAAACACTAACAGGTTGTCGGTGAGTTACAGATTTGTTAAAGTGATTAAAAAAGACATGCCAGTGTAATTAAAATTTACAAGTGTCTTGTTGACAAAAAGAAAAAAAAAATAAGGAAAACAAAGATTACATCATTTTTTTTACAGTGATAGACTGAGACCGGTCGTCAGAATATTTCAGTTGAGAGGCACAAGTCTTTAAACCCCTCCCGGCATAGACGTGTATATACGTTTTAGCGAACGTGTCTTTTTCAGACACGGACGGATAAACACGTCCTAAACATACCGTTCGAAAACCAGCTACTAATATGTTTCTACGTCGATCTTGATTCCTTTTTATGCCATTCTGAGCTTGAAACGAATCCAGTTGTCAAATCATACGTCTGGTAGAGGTGTTCACCACCTCTCGGGTACTTCAAGGTGCATCAGATTCATAGTACTTTCTTTGTTTTTATGCGCTTTTCAGGGCGCAAGCGATCATGGCTCTCCACCTCCCTCTATCCTTTGCAACTATCAACAATTCCTTCCTTCTGCTACCTCTCCCTGACCACGTTCTTTCATCCTCGTCAAGAATGTCACGCACTGCTTTCCTTTGTCTCGCTTTCCCTCTATTCGACCCGTGAGTATCAGTTTCTCAAGGCCCTCCTTCCTCATTATGTGTCCCTGGAACTTCAGCTGCCTCTTCCTTATGTTAAGCATGAGCGTCCTTCTTGTTTGCATCCTCTCCAAGACGGCATCGTTGCTTACACACTCAGTCCATGATATCCTTCTGTAGAACCACATCTCCGTTGCCTTGAGTCTCTTATTCATGTTTGAAGAAATCATCCAACATTCGCTGCCATAAAGAAGGACAGGTGTCACGTAACAGCTCAGTATTCTTTTCTTTGTTACCAAAGAAATTATCATGTCTCGTAATACTCTGCCCAGCTTTTGGAAAGTCTCCTTGGCCATGCAATACGTCTACGGATCTCGGTGTCGCACTTACGTCCTCTGTGAAAACGCTTCCCAGATAGATAAACTTCCGCGTCTGCTTGATTCTAGTATTCTCGGCCTGAGAATCGCATTTCGGTCTCATTCTTTGACTGATGACCCTACACTCTGTTTTCTTGTAGTTTATGCTTAGTCCCTTCTTCATACTCTACGTCGCCACCTTCTGTCGGAGATTTTGTAGTTTCTTTTCCGTAAAATTTCGTCTCAAAATGAAACGTTTTCCCAAAATGATTGGCGGGGAAATTGTTAAGTCTGGGGTGTCGAGTGTAAAAGCTATTTATGCTAATGAATTTATAAGAATTTTAACACTCAGTTTATGGTAACAAGGATTGATTCCCCGATAGAAAAGAATTATAAATAAGTAGGAAGAATTTCTGATTTACAATAAAGTATTCTTCTTGACCTCTAAGTAAGATGGCAATTACATTAGGACGAAACGCTTGAAAATGTGTACGATGAAGGGTTTATATTATAAGAATGAACACACTAAAAGAGTAACAAATTATTTTCTGGAGGAGGAGTAGCCACCCATTGCTGAAAGGTCTGGACAAATGCATAAATTGCAGTAATAATCTCAATGTGGAGTAAAGTCCAGGAGGAGGGACCAGATTGAACGCGACTAGCAGCCGAAGACTCCAACGGCAGTATAGGCAAAGATTTACACCATCTCGACGGCTAAACTCGCAGAAGAGAGCAGCACCAGTCGGGATGGCGTAATCAAGGCGGACCTTGACAGACCAAGTATTCGACAGCTCGATGCGACTATGTTTGTCAGATCTCGCCTATCTCAGTCCCCTTTGAGACGCGATGGAGGAACTTCTGGCCAAGTGTATCGGCTTCTCTTTCGCGCAGAGTTGTCCACCAAAAACAAATTCACGCGAATGGCTGCGTCAAACTCGATTTGATTCAAAACCATCTCCAATACCACCACAAAGGCGGGTGAGGACGAGGGAATAGGGAGACATGATGACAATCCCGATTCTCGGATACGAATGGGTGCCGGCGACGAATCTCAATCTAGAAATATTTCTAAAAGCTTAGAACATGCCTCTTTTTTCATTAGTGTTTTGAAAGTATTGATTGGTAAGTGAGGGGTCCCCATTGCTATAAAACAAGTTCTGAACAAGGCAAAATAATGAAACTGTTATCAAAACAAAGTAAATTTTTTTTTTCAAATTTCAAGCTACGATAAGAAAGGGATACAATTCTATATTTTATTTCGGTCAAATAGAATAATGAAGTTTATGTCAAAGAAACTAAATGACACATCGAAGTTATAAGATGATTTTTCAAATAGTCATATTACGCATTATTCTTAAATCTTCTATAATTTCCCGTCTTCTCATCAATTAAGAAAGTTGTTTGATTACATATGATCCAACTGGGAACGATAACTTCATCTTTCGGAAGAAATATGTTGACCTTTTAAGACCCCTTTCAAATACGAGAACAAACATACATCTATGCTTAGAATATTGCTGCCACATATAGTCCAGTGCCCCGGCTATTTACGTTGAGTTCCTTGATAAAATCCAAAGAAGAATCAGCGATATTATCGGTCCTGATCTGGCAGCTCGGCTTCAGTCACTTTCCCACCGCCATAACGTTACCTGTCTGTGTTTTTTCTATAAACACTTTTATGGTAATTGTTCGGATGAGCTTTACCTGATGGCATATAGATTTTTTAATTTAAGCACGGTACTAGACTGGCGTCGAGATCTCATCAATTTACAGTTGAGCTGGCTATATGTAGACGTAAATTCGATACTAACAGTTTCTTTTCCTTCTCGCTTGTGAAACTCCCTTCAGACTGCATGCTTTACAGCCAACTTTAATCTGCAAAAATTTGAATGCAATATCAATCGCTATCCACTGTCCTCCTGATTACTCTTTCCTCTTTTCGCTTATTGCTAATCTTTCTGCTCCTGTAACTACTTGTGTTTTAATGGCTTTACTGTCTTGCTTGGGGTGGTAGTATTTTTTAAAAATAAATCTGTGGGTGTTTAATTGGTGTTTGTTGGACGGAAAGTGCTCAACAGCTGAGTATTCTTTTTATTTTGTCTACTTTTTGACAGGAAGAAGACCTTGTATTTTCTTCATATAAAAGAAAAAAAAAACCTTCTTCATTCCAGTATCATTTTTGGAGACGGTTTGTTTCATATTGTGCTTTCATACGACTGCGAATTTCGACTGGATCGCCATTCTTTAGTGACTGATCGCAGAGTTATGCGCAACTCGAATTTAGTAGTCATGCCTAATGAGCGCTAATATTCAATACCATCACACAGCGAGGTTACGAAACACAGCGAAACCATGCACATTTAAACAGGTTTTTATATACCATCGAATACGTGGTCAAAAATATTTCGCTTTCCACTACAAGGCGGTGCTGAAAAGATATTGTCAAATTAAGGATCCCTTTGAAAAAGAAATCTCATTCATTTGTCCTCAATGAAATCTCTTTTCAATTGTTCTGCTGAAACTGACAAAAAAATAAAACCAGACAATGGTTTATTATATCTGATTATAAGACCCGCACATCCAAATGTGCGGTTGATGTGAAGGATAGTGGCTCGGATTAAGAAATAGGGGAGGTGAGTTCGAATTCCAGTCTTTATAAATGCTAGAATTTATAGCAGTGGATCTCTTTCCCCGGCATATATTCTTCCCCTGTTTATTGAACGGAAAGAGAGATTTATCGCTGTCCCTGTTTAGGATGAGTTTGTTGGTTTATTTCTCCCACGGCCTTGATAATTTAACTATCTTAACTTTTTGGTGATCTGACTAATCACTGGTCGTGTTCTTTTAGTTAGACAGTCAGTCAGTTAAGTGCCATACGTGATGCACGTTTGTTGAGCGATCATGTATCTTTCGATTCATGACTGGCTAGACAGAAGATTTCTCCGCAGCCGGTTGAGGTTGCTTTCTCCGGTAGGCTGGTCTGCTCTGTTATTTAACCCATACTTTGGGGAAGAAGAGATGGATTCATTGAGGGTACCGGGTTGAAATTATTAAAGACAAAAAAATGTCTTGTTCCTTGCATTCTTTTATGCGCAAAGAACTTTTGGAAAGATATCAATCCATCTTTTCGTGAACCTCTTAGCTATGGATTAAACAGTAGAGCAGACTGAACTGTTCAGCCATGGATTTAGTTGAAGGAAAACTCTGAATTCAAAATTGTATGTAGCCCTGGTGAAGCACATACTATGCAGATAAGGAACCGATCGTGGAGTCGACCTTGGCTGATTGATTGCACAAATTTATATAAGGGATAATTATTATCTGATCCCATTTCATCATATGGTAGGCAACTTTAGTTTTCGATCAACCGCCACCCGTCAGCGGAAATACTATTATAATATGTATTTAACATGACAGAAAATGTAAGTATTGTGTTAAAAAAAAAGAACTTTGTGCAATTTTCTCTGTTCTTTTGTAAATAGAGCAATTCGAAGGAAAAATCGATTATGTCCCCTCCTAATGACTGCAAGAACAAATATTTTCGAAAATGGTTTTTCCTATACACTTAGAACGCCTCATCAAACTTATCAAACGAACAGTCCAAAGTCATCAACCTGTACATACACGAAATGGAGCATGTAAAATCGCTTTCATTCAAGAGAAACTTATATTAGAAAATATCGTAGAATTTCTTCGCAAATTCCGAGCAAGACTTCGATTTTACTCTCCTATCTGCGCACGTGTACAGAAAATTAGAAAATGGAAGGCGAGAGAAAGTAAAAAAAAAAACAAAAAAAAAACAAACAAAAAAAACAAAAAAAAACAAGAAGACATTTTCAAGAACTCAATGAAATACATGGAAACATTATCGTGTGAATCTTGCCGACGGCATCAGATCGATAATCAATCTGGAACATATCAATATATTTTGACCACCATTTTCTTTAAGAGTTTCTTTTTTCATCAGTTCTTCATGGGAAATAATTTTCAATAATTAATTTATCCCCGAAGACATGAAACTGTGTAAAATCTTTTCACTATGTGAGTTTTTTCTGTTAGGCCTCTTTCGGAAAAGATAGATTTAACGTGAAGAATAACCGTTTTGTTTTCAAAGTGAAATGTTCACCTAAAGAATAGATTTTGTGTTTAAGAGGAAGAATTAGCTAGTAACTAAATAATGGCTTTGTTGTCTTCGTAACCACCAACGCTTGAGCCATGATGAAGACTCAATTTGAAACTGTAAATTTCATTTTCAATATTGCTTAGAAATTAAATTATTAAATTTCATTAGTTTAAGGTTCCTTTAAATTCAACCTTGGCGTTATCGGGACTGGTTATTATCTTTGTAGATACTAACCACTGATTTATTATGTATACTCTTCTCGACCGCATTTAGAACCGTGTCAATTCAAGTTAACATTCGACGATATTCTGAAAGTACTCTTTTGAGATGTGGGCTTATGGTATTATTACGGCATGCTAAAATTATTCTAGATTAGCCAGCTGCGCATTGAGGACTTGAATATGTGCTCTAAGGCATCTGATCGGGAGATTGGAGTTTTTAAGGAACGTGAAACCAATTTTTAATTGCTGCTGATCCAAGGTTCAATCTGACCTGAGGTGGTAGCACATGTTATGGTTCCAGCTAGGGGCAAATATTACGAATAAAGCAATATTAACAACATTTACCGAGTTGAATGTCGGAGGACACATATTTTCTATGGAATTTCTCGGACATTCAGGTTAGTAAATGTTGTTAATACTGTTTATTATAAACAGAGAATTTACTTAAATATTTGTATCTGTATAAATAACGTATAAACAATAAATATATTAAAATACATACATACATACATACCTACAGCAAAATTGTTCAATTGTTAGATCAATATTTGAACTCTTGTTTCTTAGAAATGTTTAAAGATATCTTATTGGAATTCTCCGAGGTTTTTATAACACATTGGAATCTAATTTGAACAACAAGAATGTATTCAGCTCTAAATTCAAATGATGATCACTCTTGAAGTTGTGACATCCCGATCCAGTTTTCCACATTACTGCTCACTCATTTTAAAACTTATTCACCATTCTCTGGATGTGTTCTTGAATGGACTTTGAAGGTGGAAGCCAAAATATGAATGTTGATACCATTACTGACGGCCTGAATGATAATTTTCCTCTCACTATTGCTCAATTGGGAAGATACGGTGGGGTTGACTCAAAATCGATGTTCACCTATTCTCTTTTTAGCCGAAAAATTCAAAGGTTTTTTTTTTCAGTGATTCTTACAACAAATGGTGTCAAGACGGCTAAATGTATTATCTGAAAACCTCTAATGAAGAAACTCAATTTGTTTAATGTTTTGTTTTTGTGAGATTGATAATTGTACTGCTACACGATTTGCACAGTTTTTCTGATACACCCAAATATCTGGGGTATGGGTTTGTAAACAGTGACTATTATAGCTATATAGCGAGACTCTTCGCAAGCCGAATTGAGTCACTGTCGGTCACTGGGCGTGTTTCCTAAAATAAATACACCATAAATCCACCTTCGTCCCAACCGTACCCCGACAG
This sequence comes from Acanthosepion lycidas, assembly GCA_963932145.1. Lineage (NCBI taxonomy): Eukaryota > Metazoa > Mollusca > Cephalopoda > Sepiida > Sepiidae > Acanthosepion > Acanthosepion lycidas. The sequence continues at coordinate 58,288,555 of OZ010591.1, read as the reverse complement.
CTTAGTGGTAGAATATCCGCCTGATACCAATTCAGTCGGGTTTCGATCCTAGCTAGAGGCAACCGGATGTCTAGCCGCACTGATGAGCTGTGATACAGCGAAACAGTCTGTCTGTGGATGACTATATATATATATATATATATTCGGAGATATATGAGCTTTATTTTTTCCTTTTTATGCTCCACTGGATAAAAAAAAAATATATTTTTCTTTATTTACGTATTTTAATTGTAAATTTATTTGTTTTTGTTTTTTTTTCATAATTTTACGTATTTCGTTATTTAAGCCTGTTTTAATACTATCTCCTATCAATCCAAATGAGTTAAAAGTTGCCAATGATTGGTCACTGATGATACGTTGGCCGAAAGGCAGCCTAGGTCCGGATATTTAAAAAAAAGAGCATAAAATTATGTTTATTTAAATCAATATATATATATATATATATATATATATATATATATATGGCATAAAATGACAATTGTCATTTTATACCAATCTGTCTTGTCCACAAAATTGATCTGGGAATTTAACTATATATATATATATATATATATATATAATGTCGTGGTAAAAATCTTGGGAAAGGTGCTTAGTGTCGTATATGTCCCCCTCTAGCACTGCGAAATGCAGTAAGTTGATTTAGCATAGATTCCGCAAGAGATCGATAAAATTACACGAGAGAACCTGACACAGGACTTATTTATGGCACGAGAGAAAGACAGAAACATCGAATAACGTATCTAAAGATATTGTCTAAATAAAATGAAAAGTAAAGGAAGTTGCGGAGAGCCATGCTCTGAAATAATACAGCACGTAAAAAAAGAAATCCCAAGAAATTTCAGAAATTCCTGCTGTCTCATTTTGACAGCGATTACCAATTTCCTTGTAGTTCACATTTTCTTTAAAATTTCGCTGTTCCGTCGATGGTATCCTCCGCATCCATTTTTAGAAACATAGAGAGTGAGAAAATTTAACAAATTGGATCTAATTTCTCTTGGGATTTTCAAAAAAAAACTACAAACAGTCCTTCCATACAAAAAACGCTATCAGAAACTGTAATGTGACCGACGAATTGACTGATTCAATTTATGGAAACACTTTTTTCAAAATTAGATTTCAAAAAGACGTAATAAGGATGAAACCAAGTGAAAAACAAGATATTAAAGGTCGACTCCTTAGAAGTCGACATTTTCGTGAAATTTATATCAGGACAGCATTCAAGTCACGCCTGCATTTTAATGTATTAGGTTGGTGCAAAAATAATGTCGTTTTCTCACATATGTTACTATGTGAGAAAACGACATTATTTTTGCACCAACCTAATATCAATTTCCGCATAACTTATGAACATATCACTTAAATGTTTAGCTCAATGATCCAAGCAATCTAATAACGTTATGGAGGTTTGCGTATGATGATACCACAGGCATATAAATAAAAAAGCAGTAAGATTTGAATATAGAAATATCTTTCAAATTTATTTTTTTTTTTTTAATAAAATGAAATAACAAACCTTAAACATGCGTACAAAGATTTCAGGGAAACGTTCGGCTTTAAAATTGTTGTAACCTAGGCAAGGTTACTGATATGATCAAACGAAGGTTGGTAATGAACGATAATACTTAGGAAAAGAACAATATATATAAGATTAGCCAGCGGCGCGTAGAAGAAGTAGTCAGCTGCTAGAAGTGAGTCACGTGAATTCCACAATGATTCTCCAACTGCATATCAACATACAGTATTTACTACTGTATTTATGTGTGAATGGTGACGTACCCATTATCGTCCGTAGGTATGCTACAACAATAATATAGCATGACAAATAAAAGAAAGCAAGTGGCCCAGTAGATAAAAGTATTGGTTGAAGTAATCCAGTGACATGACCCAATGGGTTGTGAAATTCCAGTCACCTGAAGAAGTACGTAGTGTACAACGGTCGAAATGTCGTGAATGGAACAACAAAGATGAGGACAACAGTCTGATCAATGTAAATAGTATAAATAAAAAAAAATTAAAAAAATTCTTGAACGCTTGTGTGTAAGACAGTGGCAGCCACTTTACAGGGCTGCGCCAAACATATCACGGCCAGCTCATGACTGAGACCCCAGACAATTTCCAGGACGTTTCCAGATCTTCTGACTTGTTCTACTTCTTATTTTTCTGTCCTGTTATTTTTGTTCGTTTCAATTTAACCCTTTTTGTTTCTTGTTTCATTTGTAAGTCTTCTTCGATGATTCATACAAGACTCGCAATACAGTATTATCGATATAATAAAAAACATGCAAAAATAGACAAGGGGGGGTCACCTTGTCACATGTGTGCATATATGTATATACACACATTACGTGCGTCGTCAGAATGCGTCATTATATGACTATATCTTATCAGGTGTCGTAAATTGACCAGACTGGGATTACGGCCACATCATGCTGAAACAGCGGTTCTCGTGCGATCACCAAAGTTAAGCAACGTCAGTACTTAGATGGGTGACCGCTTGTGAATACCAGGTGTTGTAAGTTAGGATGTGCAGGTGGTAAATGTCTAATGGCTCAGAATTGTTAATCGGAGAACCGAGTTTCAATTCCAGTTGGGTTCGTTACGCGAAAATACGCAAAGCAAAAGTATGAATACAACTATTCTCCCCCAGATGGGTTAATTAGTCAAATTTGTGCCAATAGACCATTATTATTTCCAAAAATAAAATTGTGTACAAAATATTTAGATTTCGGCATAAATAAACTGCAAATGATAGATATGCTGCGAAACAAAAGCAAGAAAAAAAAAGGCTAATTATCACTAACAGAAAATAGATAAGAGGATGCAACGCATATTTAGGCACTAAACGAAATTAGATGGGAAGAGAGAGGGAATGCTTCTACAGGATATAACTGGTAGGGTATGTTATACAAGTGCCTGAACATGATCTCGAACCCCTGGAAGAAAGCAAAACTGATCATATTCTCAGACACACATGCAAAAGACTGAGAAAATTTTCTCGTCTTGCATATGTAGCTTTTCAATACAGTAGTTTTGATACACTATTTGCATTATTCGAACTATTGTCCTCGTCTTTGTTGCCATATTTATCACAATGTTTCGGCAGTTTACGTTCCGGCCTTTTTCATTTACTTGCATCCCTGAAGATGATCTTGAAAAAGATCGAAAGTACTTGTGAAATAAAACTAAAAGAAATTTAAACAACTATAGCACGTTTCTCGCATCCTTTAACATCAATACACGGAAGGTTATTCGTGAGTATGAACGAAATTTGTTAAAAATTAGCAGACATAATGTCTGTAATATATTCAATCAAACAAGCCGAAAAGAGAATTTGCTGCCTAAATATAAAAATTTTAATATATATATATATATATATATATATATATATATATATATATTAGGTTGGTGCAAAAATAATGACGTAATAATGTCGTTTTTTGACGTTAAAAATACTTCAAAACACGACATTATTACGTCATTATTTTTGCACCAACCTAATATATATGTATATGTTATGGGAACTTACCCATAATAATAATGGACTATTCCTGACATAATAAATACTGGGCCTCTCAAGAGGTATGGGGATGCTCATTGGTCCCTTTTATTTCTGTCCCTAATTTTTCTTTTTTTTAATTCCCCATCCCCTCCCTCGTTAGGTGGTCAGTGATGTCAGTTCTCTGGTGGATGTGGGGCGCCTTTCGTTTCGTGTGTGTGATTTTTCGTATTTGTTGTTGTGTATGAATGAGTGTGTGCCTGTGTGAATGCTTTGGAGGAATGAATGTTTTCCTTATTTTTCGTAGTCCCCCATTGATTTCGTCCGGTCAACTGATATTTCTGCCATATTTAATGTTTGTGGGGTTTTTTTTTACTAACATATTTTTTGTTTATTTTCTTGTAAATATTTTATGTCATATTGTACATATTCATTGGGGATCCTTTTAAAAATTGTTGTTTTATGCCCCTCCCCCCAACGAACAATATTTGTACATAAGGGGACTATTTAGGACTTTCATTAAGAGGAAGAGGTATTTTGGTGGACGTAGTATGAAAGGTATGGATACTTGTGTTGTTTTGGTGATAGGATTATTGTTGGTATGTTTGGGTCCGTGTCTGTGACTAGCTAAGTTTAGGATTAAGACAGAAGAAGACCGTCCTTCCCCAACCCTCTTTTTATGCCTTGTACAACATTTTGTACCATTTGTGCAAATAAATATTATATTGCAAGACGAGGAGAGATAATTGAGAGCATATTGTAAGGACATTGGAATAGTGATACTTGTCGAGACAACATAGTTCACTCTAACCAAATCTGATAGTCATTACTAATACTTCTACTTCTTTGTATTATATTTCTGTTGTAATATATCTTTGTATTCAATACCTGTGTTCGTGTTATTCGTTCATTGGTTCTAACCTTGGACCATCACCGTGGTACAAGGAACTTCAACCATAACAATATATATATATATATATATATATATATATATATATATATATATATATATAATTTATTCGGAAATTATAGCATAAACATGTTTCACCACTTCTGGTATCTTATCAAGTGATAAACACCATCACTTTATAAGACACCGGGGGTGTTGAAACAAAATGGCTATTTTTGTAGTGATTTTATAACATGTTTATGTTATAAATTTTAAATAAATTATATTTGCTCTACTCTGTATTGAACACTATATATATATATATATATATATATATATATATATATATATATATATATATATATATATAAATAGCAAATATTGTAAATATTGTTGGATAAGGCAAATATTTGAAAGTTTAGTATTGAGAAACAAACCCTTAATATAATAGAAATGAGCGAATGCCGACTTAGTAAATCACTCAGTTCTGTATATAAATTAGGAAATATGGTGGATAATAGATAGCGGCTCGGATTGAAGAATCGGGCAGCCGAGTTCGAATTCCAGTCGAATCCATTACATTCGGTTACATGGGAAAGGTATGAATCCTCTTCTTCTCCCATAGCTATGGGTAAATAGCAGGATAGACTGGGTTCTGTGGCCTTGGATGGCAACTGGTCTACCGCAGAAAGAAATAACAACCTACTGCGGGAAAAATCTGCCTCGTCAGTCTTGTATCGCCCATAACTGACTAAATTCAATGTATTTGCTTTATCTCTCTCTGTATATATATATGTATATATATATATATATATATATATATATATATATATATATATATATATATATATATATATATATATATATATAATTTAACATAAAATGTAACTTTTATATATATGGCAGCATTTTATACAAAATAATATCTATTAAAAAGTAACTGAATTATCTAAGCCACTCATAATCATATTGCATCTGCGAAATTTGACATCGGGAAAGCAAATGTTTGAATTTTTATTTTTATTTTAGTTGTTTGCTATTCAAAACAAATATATCTTAACGTTAAAGATCTACTTGAACTGCAGTTGTTACTGCATCATGGTAAGTTTTGGAGAGTTCGACTGGCTTTACCTAGATTAAAAAAAAATGAAATTCAAAGTCGATTTCTTGATAATTTAAATTTTTAGGGTATTAATTAACTTACTAGTACTCAAGTGCATATATCAATAGTGATATTGATAAATTTGCATATATTATTTACTGAATCTGTAGACTTGCTTGTCAAAAAGCCAGACTCAAAACACCTTCAGGAAATTTCAGTAACAAGTACTTTGTACGGTGTGTCGTTGTTAGGCTTATTCCCAGCCGGTTTTGAATCCAAAGTTTTCCTTCTTAAATGGTTCCCAGCCAAGTATACACAGCGCTGTATGACCTGCTATTTAATTCATTGCGGAGGTAGGAAAAGTGAAAGTGAAAGTGAAAGCAAAAAGGTCTCGACCGAAATTTGAACACGGAACGTCAATCTCGCTTTCCGCGCCAATAATAACACACGTCTATTTTTATATTTCCACATACATAGTTATTGCTGACACATGCATATGATCTCGATTGTCTTTTACCCTGTTAGGTAAAGTCTCCCTCTATCTAACCTTATGTCACTATTTCTAGCGTTCTGGCATAGCTGTTTGCCCCATGATAAAAGCCGATTACGTCATAAAAGCTAGTAACCATTTCTGCACTGACCGCCACTTGTAAGAAGATTGGAGTTTTTGGCAAGGACCGGACGAAATGTCGGAACGTGATCCCCAACCTGAATCACTTGAGATACCTCGACCACTCACAAAAGATGGTGGAGAAATCTTTTACAAAGAATGATAGATTTGAAAAAATAATAATAATAATAATAATAATAATAATAATAATAATAATAATAATAATAATATCAAACGTTATTCTGTGTGAATTCTATTGGAAAAAAGATTTGAAGTTGAAAAAACAATTTTTGGAGAAATGAAATAGATGGACAGATAAAAAAAATGCTCAAAAAGAATTTCAGTGGGAAGTAATAAAGATATCGACTATAGCATTATGAAAAGAAAGTATAATCAGGAGGAGCGAAAAAGTGAGGTGTTGGGTGTGAGTGTGGTAAAGCGACAGAAAGGAAAATAGATTCAATTAAGAAAAAAATATGAAGTGAAAATATATTTGAAATAAATAAAACTAAATTGGAAAAAAATATACATTTATCAGTGAGATAAAGAACCACTAACGTTTGGTCATTTGCTTAGATTTGGGGAAGTGGATCGAACCGAAAGCATTTCAGTAGTAGAAGATATATATATATATATATATATATATATATATATTTTGTAAAAATAAAAATATCTATAAGAACACCGGATTATATATCTTACTGTTCTTTCTTTTTATTAATATACATATATATATATATATATATATATATATATATATATATATATATATATATATATATATATATGTATGTATGTATGTATGCACACACACACACACACACATATATATATATATATATATATATATATATATTTATATATTTATATATTTCTGTAGTTTAGTGCTAGCAGCAAGCAGAAATATTTCTCCTCCCGATGATGGCCATTTCGGCCGAAACTAGTCGAGGAATCTAAATGGAATAATAATAAAAAAAACGAAAGAATATTAATTTACAACCCAGTGTGTCTCAAATTTTTTTTTAAATTTTTTTATTGTTCAATATATATATATATATATATATATATATATATATATATATATATATATATATATATATATATATATATATATATATATATATATCGAGACTCTTCGGCAAAAGCGAATTGAGTCCTCTCGGTCACTGTGTATTTATCTAAAAATAAATGCGCTAAAATTCACCTTCATCCCTGCCGTGCGCCAACGGCTGAGTGGTAGAAGCTCCAACTGACCAATTCAGTCGGGTTTCGATCCTAACTAGAGGCAACCGGACGTCTAGCCATACTGAAGAGTTGTGAAACAGCGGAACAGTCTGTCTGTGGATGGCATTATATACATACATATATATATATATATATATATATATATATATATATATATATATATATATATATATATATATATATATATATATATATATTTGAATCTCGCCATGGTCGATTTGTCAGGATGATGTTATCGGCATGGATCGCAGTCGATCCCAGCATGCGTCACCTTTGGAAAATGTCTGAAAACTATACCATGGGTCGACCCAAGCTTTGTGAGTGAAATTGGGTAGACAGAACTTTTGAGGGCCATCGATAGCTGTGCTAGCACAAAACCACAAGTCATCATAGCCGAGGGTTTGAGTGTGCTCACCTTGTTCAGATTGTTGATCACGCTAGATAACACGCTTTCTCCCAGAAAATGTAACGAAGGTCTGCTCAGCATAAGTGCAGTATAAACCACAGGTTGGCTCTGTGGGTCTTTAGCAAACACAAATGTGCCTGAGCCAGTGTCTGCAATAGGGATTGACTAGCCACTTTATTAAACGGGTAACCTCGAATACGAGTGTCCAGGAATATATATATATATATATATATATATATATATATATATATATATATATAGGTAAAGGCTTAGGTAAATGAAATGACTAGATATTAGCGACCGTATACGCGCGTGCTGGCGGGCACACGCTGGTAAGCATATAAATAATTTAGTTAAGTGGTGTAGACATAATAGTGTTCAAAGTGATTAGACAGACCTAAGAAATATATATTAATAAATACACACATATAGCTACGTATACCCCTACCCTACACTGACTTAACCTCTTTTTCGAATGCAACTCATAATTGATACAATAATAGTTAATCAAAATGAACACGCTACCGCCTCTGTCTAAATGATTGGATTTCTCTGTATACTTAGAAACAAAGAATTATGGATGTATGTGCTTTACTCAGTAAATTTTAAAATAAGTTATTCCAAAATTTGGTTGAAGATGAAACAGAACTAATGCTTTTAATTTAATTTCATAATTAAATTTAAAGTTTTTAGCTTTGGTTTTTGAAACATAGTAATTCGTGTGTAGCGAAGGAAACATATTTTTAAATCAGTTTATATATATATATATATATATATATATATATATATATATATATATATATATATATGAGAGAGAGAGTGAGAGAGAGAGAGAGAGAAAGAGAGAGCGTTTGTGATCATGTGTGTGCGCTCCAGTAAACGCACAGGGCGGAAGGTTTGCCATTCAGTACACAAAAGCATTTCTATCTACTTGTTTTGGTATCCCATAGGAACATAGATGACCATCATTTATTTTATAAAATGCACCATTGTTTAAGAAAGAAGAACATAGTACGCTAAGAACATATGAACATAATAAATAATCAAGATGTAATAACTTCACAACAGTTTCTTTCAACCAATCATTACAGCTGATGTACTTTCGTCTTATTAACTCACTTTAAGCATCCGTCATATTTTTCATAAAATAATAATATGCCCAGTCAACATCATCAGAATTGCCAAACAGTGTAATTTCTCATCTTCATATCAACTTCGTAAGCATCAGTTATCAGTCGTCTTCAAATCTACCTGCCCTTTGATAACTCACGAAAATGCTGCAAATCTTCAAATTTCTTACGAGGAATGATGTGATATATCGATAGTTGTTGCAATGTCTTTGTTCAGTGTATATACTATGGATCTTCGTCCAATATCTATGGATGGCAAAATTATTTTAATATTTATAGTCTGTTTCCAAAGCTATTAACTACGATATTAATGACGAGTCTTTCTTTGACAACATGCATCAATGTTATAACATTGGAATTCCCGAGTCAATAATTAATTTTCTTTTTTCACAAATTCTCTAATATTAAATGTCCTAATGGTAAAATCTTTATATGCAAATGAAGGCATTTACATGTGTTTTAGTGTTTTAAATAAGCTGTTGCATACATTTAACGGTTGTCAGCCGGAGAAGTTATAATCCAGCAAATATATAATACACATTTATATTACGTCAACATTTCTAGAATCAAACATGATATTTATTCTGTAACATAGAGAATTGTGGGACAAGGCCTGCAGGAGAAGTTGGGCTGGTCTCCATTAACTATACTAGTTAATCTGATTTGCGGCGCATTCATTCATTACAATTTGCTGATTCATCAAAAGAACTTGTCCATCATTTCTCGATCCTGCATACACCAAAATACCGCATATTCACAGGGGAACTACAAAAACACACCATGAGATAAACATTTGATGAGAGTCCGAAATAATCTTTTTCTTGAGGGGTTTGTTTCTTTTTATTTTTTAATATATAAAAATTTAATGATTCATGAAATGATGGGGAGAGAAAAATAACCCAGAAACCAAACTAAAATGTAACACGAAGATAAATCAAAACAAATATTCTAGAATCAAATTTAGACGCAAATAGCATCAGATATATACAAGATATCGACGCCACCATTGAAAATGAAACAACAAAAACGAAAAACAATGTATATGTGCGTACGTGCAGAGTGTCGTGGTTATTTGTTTTTTTCGTCGTTGTTTTTTTCTTCACACTCACTCCTTACTGGTATTTATTTTAATTTTGCTCTGTCTTTCTTTTTTCCTAAAAGAAAAAAAGAGAGAAGTACATCAGTCAACTGCAGATACCCGCTGACGAGTGGACCGATTGATTTCTGGAAGGGCCATCTACAAAACTCTGGAGTCGGGATGATAAAGTTAACATCAAACAGCTAAATGACAAACTTTATACCTAATTCTCTTAATGCTCTATCTCTGGTATCGAGCAATTTATTACAAGGTTTGCTTGTCATAAATGGCTTTTATTTCAGTATTCCACTGACTGACAGCATTTTAGACTTCACACTATCTTTGACATCGATATCATATATATATATGTAGAAATATATAATTAATCTTACTGCCGATATATATATATATATATATATATATATATATATATATATATATATATATATATATATATATATATATATACATATATATATATATATATATATATATATATATATATATATGCGTGTGGGTGAAGGAGGAAAATATTAAAAGAGAAAAATGTATGACAGAGAATAAAGGAAGTCATTATTTTAAAAAGAATTAAATGAACAATACAAAGTCAATAAAAAGCGAATCTGATTCAGTCATAAAAGAGAAAGGATAAATTCGAAACTTATTTTAGAGAAAAATCAAAAAGCTGAAGACAGTGGAAATAGTGAATAAGCAAAAAAGCAAAAACAAGAAGCAATAAAGCAGACAGAAAGCAAACAGCAAATTGCAGCGAATGAAAGGGTGAGAATTTTGCTCTAGGAAACAGCAAATCATATAAGCCAAAGTATGTTGTTGAACAAAACAACTTTCGGATTTTAACCTCACTGTTCTATGCATATGCGATTTAGTAAATTTCTTTAAGAATTATTACAAAAAAGAAAAAAATCCTAAAAGGACGTGACCCTCTTTGAACCAACCAAAGCAAGATACGAAATCTCTGATTTTATTCTTTTATAAGTTTCTCTCCATGGCGGCCTTGAATAGGTTTCGGCGCTTCAAAAGTAGATTTCCGTTAGCCCATTTTCATTAATATATATATTTACGCCAAGAGAAATATTGCGTTATATGAGATAATATTTGCAGAAAATCAAGGAAAACTTGCCCAATAGAAAAATATCTATGAACACATAGGCAGACATAAGATAAATGAAACAATTATATATATATATATATATATATATATATATATATATATATATATATATATATATATATATGATAAAGCGGAAAAAAGTTTTCTTGTGATGCGTTTCGTTTCATTAGAACTTCATCGCCACAAATCTTTTTCACTCTGTAATACATTTTCCAGTATATTGTAAAATATATATAAAACTATATATCGTTCTACCATATATATATATATATATATATATATATATATATATATATATATATATATATATATATATATATATATATATATACACTGCAGTTCAAATGTTTCAAGCCACAACTAGAATTAGTATGGGATGAAGGTGACAGAAGAGGGAAAAAAATGAAAAAAAGCTGTTACAGTTATCGAAATAAGAATGGAATCAATTATCAAATTTATAATTAAAGAAACTTTTGCAATGAATGCCAAAACTTTGTACTGCAGTAATCAAGGCTAAAGGAGGATATTTTGACGAGAGCAAAATTTAATCATAAAATGCTTTTTTTTCTTTTTGTCATAATAAAATTTCTGATAAAAATATCATGTCTCACTTCTTTTAACCATGTATAAAAGTTTTCTCTTACTTAAAGTAAAAAATAACCCCAAAAAACCTACTTTTGGGGCCAATTTAAAAAATTAACAGGGATGCCCTCAAACTTTTGAACTATATATATATATATATATATATATATATATATATATATATATATATATATATATATATATATATATATATATAATGTTTTAAAAATACAAATAAATTAAGCAGCTCCTGAGTGAGTCTCCTACAGAGGTACAGAGTTTAAAAATGCTATATTTATCAGAAAGAGTTCTCAATGTTGATGATACAGCCATTATATATGTAAATAGATTGTTGACGTGTTACTACATGCGAGAAAATAACACTCGCAATACAAGTTCGATACAATTTCCCTTTGCAAAGCTGCCGAACGCCAATATAGTCTCCACGAGTCCGATAGTAGGTAGAAGTCACTTTCCTAACAAATCGGTCATAGTAGGATTCGAATATATATATATATATATATATATATATATATATATATATATATATATATATATATATATATATAGGTTGGTATAAAATCTATATATCCGTTGGTATATAATCAAAGTAAATCCTATTAATATAATGTAAATTATTGAATATTAAATATTAAAATTGATTCACACATTGAGCTCAATGTTTTACTTAAACAGAACAAAATATTTTATACAATAGTAATTAAAATTACATTCGTTTAATGATAATTTTTACCTTGTAAATTGAAATAAAATTTACAAGGATTTTTCAAGCCAGTCAATGGAGGATAAATTATTGAAATTTCAAATTGAAATAAGATCACCTAGGAATTTGATCCACACTTTGTTTTACTCCTTTTGATATAATTCATAATCCTCCTATAATAACTGGTAACTGTATTGTCTTGTGAAGCCACATTCTACTGATTTCTGTTGCGAGATCCCTGAATATACGGAGCTTCTCAAACTTTTCCAAACATTTTATTTAGTCGGCTCGGGTTGTAACATGACTTTTCATAATAATGTGTGGTCTCTACCAATTTGAACGCAGAACTTCTAGAGGTTGTTAACCTCATCATCCTGCACAACTTGTGGTGACTTATATTACAGTAATTCACTTTTCGTGGGAGGTTGAATATGCGACATATTGGCCGATATATGAACTGAGAAGTCCTATCATGCCATTAAAATCATTCTCTTAATGCCGGCTTACCTAACAAAGATATTATTATTATTTTCCAGGTTTCAGTCAGAGAATCAAGGTCAGAAATAGCTTCATAACATTTTCCACGGATTATTTTTGTAAAAAACCAAAACAGAAAACTAAGATCAAACACATTTTACATAGATAAAGCTTTTCGTAATGTGTGATCTATACTTGTGGGTACAATTTGTTTTTATTTCTTTAAGTCATGGGCTACCGGGCATTCCTTCAACGCAACCTTTTCCAATCAATCCAAGGGCTCCAACTAAAACTGGAATTATTGATGTCCTCATGTGCCACATTTTTTAGATTTCCACTTCAAGATCTTTGAAGTTTTTTGAAAATCCCCAAAGATATATTATAATCTGCAGGAGTTGCCATGTCAATAAGAAATCACATTCTGTTCTTGTGGTCTTTCATCTCGAAATGTTTTCGATTAGTTTTGACTGTTCTGTCTGTGTGTATTATAGAGTCCCATAAAATTGTTACAGGTCCTATCTATGTAACCGCGTCTAGGTGATGTTCATGTTAGTTTCTTGTAGTTTCCTTCCCACAATAGTTGCATATTTTTCAATGCAGATATTAGCCCACTCTATCATACCGAGTTTTATAACACCGTGCAACCTAATACAAATTCAGCAGTTGTTTCTGGATATTTATCACAGAATCTACATTTCGAGTTAACACAATTTTTCAGTATATGTGCTTGCTAATTTCTAGTTAGCAATCATTGGTCATGTGCAACAAGAATAAAATCTTCGGTTTCAACTTCTTACAGCACTCTGTATCGAGTGATTGGTACGAGCTTTGTCGGCATCAGCTTCTCTGGTACGGGCAGAGCATTGACCATGAACAGGTCTATTGTTAATGCGTTTGGTACGTTGCATTTGCTTTTGCTTCTCTTTGGTTCTTTGCCGCTGCAGTAGGTGTATTATAGTTTATTTATCTTCACCCACTTGAAATTCCCTTTTGAATATGTTGGCTGCCCTTATTATTGAATTGCCTTATATCGGTGTTTCTTATTTCTTTCATGTTCTTTGACACAGATCATCATCCAGTCTTCTGTAGTTTCCAGATACCTCTGAAAGCTGACAGTTCTAGTTGAACTAATCCTCTTCCTCCTTCGGATCTATGCATACATGGACGATCAACATCAGCCTTAGGATGATGCCCGTGATGACAAGTGAGAAGCATTCTCGTTTTCATATCCATTCGCTAAATTTCATCTATAGTCCAGTCAAGAATGCTGAAACTGTATCGCACCAGCAAATGTGTTTAAGGATAATATTCTATTTTCTCAATTCAACTCGGTATTTAACACCTGACGCACACATCTGTAAATTCTTTACATACTTTCTCCTTCATTTTTTTGTTATATGTTCTTCCCGTGGGAGTTCGAATCGCTCGTCGCCAATTTGTTGTGGACGACGAGGGAAAATTTTTTTCTTGTTTGTTCTTCCCGTGTGAGTTCTAATCTTCATCGCCAATTTGTTGTGGATTCCGGGATGAAATCCGGTTTCAAATGAATGACAAACGCAAGAATAAAATATGGCAAATAAATGTATTGACGTAATAATACAATTGGTAATACGGTTAGTCGATCCAGAAATGCGGTTAGTAGCAATAATAATACATATACAGTCTGGGGAATTCAGTAGCGAAGTATGACTTCCTTCTGAGTCTACGTGCTCGCAACTGTGACTCCTACAAAGCGGTTACCTCACTCTCTCATTCTATCACTTCCGACTCTCTGACTGTCTGACTTCCGGGTATTCACCGGCAGCAGTAATAGTACACACTGGGCAAGTCCACTTGTATGAAAAAGGGGTGGACCGCATAACACTCGGTATTTAACACCTGACGCACACACCTGTAAATTCTTTACTTACTTTCTCCTTCATTTTGGTATGTCGTATTCCATTGCCTTCTCTGGCTTCTAGGTATTTATAGGTTTCTTGTTTCTGATCCCTAAACTTTGTTTCAAATTCTAGATCTGTTTCTGTAAATATTCCTTTCTTAAATGTTACTTTTGCTCATTTATCTAATCCGAGATCCGTACCTATGTAATCACTAAAACATTTTACTGTATTGAAGATAACCCTCAACTCATAATCGTCCTTGGCAAAGAGTTTGATATCATCCACGTAGAATAGAGGCTTAAACACTTTCTTTTTTTACTTTGTATCTCTAGTTATTACTGTTTAGTTCATGCAAAAGAGTGATTACAGTCAGAACAGAAGGGTCGACAGGGAGTTTCCTTGAAAGATTTCTTGTCGGATAATCAAACAATTGGAAGTGACAGTACCTTTGGGGTGATTTAGGTATAATGTAGTTTTCCACAGTTTCATTTTTTATATTTAAAGAAATTTACGATCACTGACGAGACTGTCTACATTTAACGATCCAAGAGTGCGGCATACTCTCAAAGGCTTTGCGATAATCTATTTAAGCTGTCCTGAGATTTTTACCTTTTTCTTGCAATTTTACCGGATTTTTATTTATTAGTAGTTGATATTTGCAACCGTATGAAGCTCTTTGACATCTCCTCTGTTCCATGGGAAGAATTTTTTTTCATTATTATTATTATTATTATTATTCATGTATTACGAATCATATGCCTTAGGACTTTTGCAATGTCAAGCAACTTCCTCGATATTGCAGTAGCCTTATTGCCAAAACCGACACTTCCTAAATTTTCGCCATATTAAAATTTGAAAATGTAAAAGTATGAGTATAAGCCAGTTTATTTTCATTTTCATGTCCGCCAAATAGCTGTTTAAAGCCAAGAAAAAACCCGCTTTTCAAATGATTCTTTTTTCTAAGTCATGCATACCCGCCCTTCATAGGAGACACGTATGAATGGCGTGTGAATTTTCACGCCTCCAAAACGAAATTGTTCTCTTTTAAACGTCTGAGAGAACTCTTTTTGTATGGCTGATGCTAACCTCCAGGAGAGTGGCTCATTGCACCTTCTCGCTGACCTGAAGTGGGAAGATTATATTAAATTAATTGCTATGTCTGCTGCGACGAAAGTTTGTTCACTGTGTCGTGTCAGACAATTTTTCTCGCAAGAAAATATCATACATATATATAAGTCTACCATTCGTCCATATTTAGAATATTGCTGTTAAATATCACCTCGTGTTCTTGCTATATATTACAAGATTCTTGATAAAATCTAAAGAAGAATCTGAATTGATATTAGTCCTGGCCTGGCATCTCAACTTTAGTTATTTTTTTCACACCGCCGTAACGGAGTTTCTCTGTAAAGTTTGTATAATATATATATATATATATATATATACATATATATATATATATATATATATATATATATTCATGGTAATTGTTCGAATTAACTTTCCTCTATGGTAGCTAGACTTTATGAAATTAAGCGCCGTACTAAATTGGCGGCAAGGTCTCATCATTTTACGGTTGAAATGATCAGATGAAATCATAAGTTCTATGCTAACATTTTCTTCTTTTGTACTTCTCGATTGTGGAGCTCTCTTCCGTCTTCTTGCATCCCAGTCAACTTTGATCTTCAAAAATATAAATCCAATGTCAATCGTTATCTTCTATCTGCTTAATTCCTGTTCTTTTATTTTATCTCTCTTTAAAACTAACCCACGTCTTAGTGGTTTTATTGCGTTGCTTGTGTGAAATGATTAAAAGAAATGATAGGCAAGCCCAATCATTTGGCATTATTTTTGTTCTTTGTTGGATTTACATCTTCCCTATATCGTTCCATTTCTGCCCTGCACGGGGTGGGGGAGGAATAGACAATTACTCTACTACCCTGGCTTAATGTATGCTGAATGGTCTAACAGCACCTAGTATTGCCCATCTAAGTATTGGTCTGGCTCAACGTTGCTTAACTTTGAGGATTGCTCGAGAACAGCTGTATCACAGTGATAATGTAAGCCTTGTCGTTTTAAGCTAGCTTAATATCTTAATAAATCTCAATATAGCTTAATAAATCACGAGATAAATTTTCTAATTTCATTTGTAGTTGGAATGTGAAACCAGGTAAAAAAATCCCCGATTTCGAATGATAGTTTTTCAAACAGGTACTCTTCCTATATGGAAGATTGGCGTAATA
Source organism: Acanthosepion lycidas (assembly GCA_963932145.1). NCBI lineage: Eukaryota > Metazoa > Mollusca > Cephalopoda > Sepiida > Sepiidae > Acanthosepion > Acanthosepion lycidas. The sequence continues at coordinate 58,271,561 of OZ010591.1, read as the reverse complement.
AAATCGTGTTAATGTATTTACTCTTTATTGAATTAGTTCCAAATAAAACCTTACTAATAGTGGAAATTTTGAAGGAGTAAATTTGTTCCCCGTGGTAGTAATGGCTGGAGTTTTGAGACGAAGAGTTCTAATATTGGTTTCTAAGGGAGACAACCGTTTCCGCTTAGAGACTAAGTCTTTGTACTGTAAGTATAGCGTTTACAACGTCAGAAGAAAAAAAGATCGATAACAAGTAAAGAGAATGAAATGAAAGAAGGAATTGAAAGACGGGACAAGAAAAAGAAAAAGAAGATAAAAAAATGAAAACGAAAACAGAATCGGAAGAAAGAAAACTTGAAGAAGAAAATTAAAATAGAAGAAAAAAGAATGAAGAAAAATAAAAGAGGAAATGAAGAAAAAGAGAAAACAGAAGAGAAAAACAAAGAAAAAGAAAAATGAAAGAAGAAAAATAAAAATAAAAGCAGAAGTAAAACCGAAGCAAAAAAAAAAAAAAATGGGAAATCAGAAAAAAAAAATAAGCAAAAACGAAAAAAGAAAAAATTTAAATAGGAGGAAAAGAGAAGAAAAAGAAAAAATGAAGAAAAAGAGAAAAGAAAAGCGAAAAAGAAGGAAAACGGAAATAGAAGTAAACGTAAAAGCAAATGAACACGAGAAAAAAAGAAGAAAAGTAAAAAGAAAAATGAAGGAAAAAATTGATGTAATATAAGCAAAAAAAAAAAAAAAAAGAAAGAAAGAAGAAAAAGAAAATTTCAAGACGAGAAAAAGAGAAACAGAAAAACAGGAAAACGAAAAAAGAATATAGAAAAAATGAATTAAAAAGAAAAAAAGAAGAAAAAGTTAAATGAAAAAAAAGGAAAAGTAATGAGAAAAATACAAGAAAAGCAAAAAAAAAAAAAAAAGAAAGAGAAAATTGAAAGACGAATAAAAAAGAAGAGAAAGCAACAAGAAACAAGTGAAGAGAAGGAAGTGGAGCGTAAATACAATAAGAATAAACAACGAAAAAGAAAGGAGAATCAATTCAGAGTATGCAGAAAGAGAGAAATGATTAAAAAGAAGAAAAAAGCGTAGAAAATAAGATCAGATGTAAGAGCGTGATAAAACAGTATGGCGTAAAGGAAAGAACGTTTAGATGTGTCAGTTTGATAAAGCTTCGTTGAAAACATTTAGAAAGTAAAAGGTGACTAATGACAGACGTAAATAGACAAGATAGGAAATTGTTTACACAAGCAAAATTCTCTTACCATACTTTTTCATTTCATTTGACAATGTCGAAAAGATGACAGACTGAGATCAGCACTTACCTGCAAAAACAAAAAAAAAACACAGTAAAATATCAGAGAGATACACATACTTTATATACATATATATATATATATATATATTTATATATATATATATATATATATATTTATATATATATATATATATATATATATATATATATATATATATATATATGTAATTGCATATTTGGGTAGCAATCCCTCTTTTATACGTTTCATTAAAGATGACTGATATTGTATTGGCATAAGGCTTTTTATTCAAATTTTTGTCGTTCGTACAAGTGTTTTCTTTTCTGGACATAAAGTGTGTCAAGAATTTTCGAATGTTCTATAGTCCTCTGTATGACGATAAACTACATCCAACAGCAAGGCATCTGAATGGGAGATTGGAGGTTTTGAGGAGCATGGAACCACCACTTACTTGCTTCTGTTCCCAGGTCTACCCTGACTGACTCGAAGTGGTAGTAACTATTAGGGTCTCAGCTATGGGCAAATGCCAGCAATACATACATACAGACATACATACACACACACACACACACACACACACACACACACACACACACACACATATATATATATATATATATATGATAAAAATATAATTTTTACTGTATGCTATATATATGAGTTAAAGTTCTCAATATCAGAGATACAGAGTATATATAAAAAAATGTAAATTGAAGTCAACACCCAATCTGCTTCATGTTTAATATATATATATATATATATGTGTGTGTGTGTGTGTGTGTGTGTTTGTGTGTGTGTATGAATGTATGTATGGTGCGATAGGTAAATTGTCGCTATTATATGTTTCTGATTTCACGCATGCACGTTTTTTGTTTTTGATTTTGTCGACCGCACAAAATATTAAGGTCAGTTGTACTCCGTCTGTGAGAAAAAGAGCACCATGACGCAATTCACACCGCCAGAAATTTTCTGTACCGCTTGATATTCGCACTGGAAGCTTCAATACGAACATTTCAGAGTGTTTGGGTGTCAGTCTGAGGACAGTGTCGAGGATTCGGAAAGAATTGGATGATTTTAATGGTAATGGTCTTCTCGCAGATTTGGTAGATCGTGTGAAATTAAATTATAATAATAATAATAATAAATTTATAATAATAATAATAATAATAATAATAATAATAATAATAATAATTGTTGTTGTTGTATCGTCGAGGTGAATGATACACAGAGAAGTATGAGTGCTTAATATATTTATTCAGCACTAGTAACCGGTGCTAATGGATACATACAAAAAACACAGAACAATAAGTTTTGTAACTTATCAACAATTAGCAAGACAACTTACAAGGAATAGAAGAGGGTCAAATTCTGTATAGCCAAACGAAGTAAGATCAGTCCGAATATTAATCAGACTTGTATCAACTTATTAATCAACTGTTGAAGTCCATAATTGTAGTCTATTTAAGGCTATTAGCCAGGCGATCTGGTAGAGAGTTGAAGGGGTGATAGCTACTCTACAACAATAATAGTAACAATTCGTTCATATTGTTTGAAGAAATGTTCGATATTTTCACCTTGTTGAAACAGATAATCAGGCAAAGGCTATTAAAAGGATGAAAAGCTGTAAGCGACTGACACTTGTAGCATCCTGCTACCCTGCATGTTGAAGAATTTCGCACTAAACTTTTTTCAGTGACGTATAGAGATGAACGTCTTTATGTAGAACAGTTGATGTTTCATTGAAAAGGGTCAGTTGCTTAGCGTGACTTTGTAGAATAATAATTTTTGCACGTTCCCATTAAGCAGAAGTCAAATTATCTTTCAATGTAGCTGACAAAATAAGGAAATCTGCCTCGATTTGATTATCCATTTCGATTGCTAAAGGATGTCTTTCATCGATTTGCAGTATCAATAACTTTCTTTCGCAAAAATATTTTATTCGTTCAGCCAAAAGAGAAACAATTTGTTTAAACGCTGATTTATGCTCAGTTCATGTAATACACCAAGAGTCGTATGTAAGCGTCCATGATACCAAACGCGGTGAATAATTTCTAACATGACCTATCGGGGAAGGTAAAGTCGTACGAAAAAAGCTAAAGAATTTGAATCATTAGGCAATCTATCTATCTATCTATCTATCTATCTATCTATCTATCTATCTATCTATCTATCTATTTCAGCCTGCTCGTTATCTATCCATCGATTTATCTATCTAAGTCTACCCATTATCTATCTATCTATCTATCTATCTATCTATCTATCTATCTATCTATCTATCTATCTATCTCAGCTTGTTTATCTATCTATCTATCTATCTATCTATCTATCTATCTATCTATCTATCTATCTATCTCTGCCTTCCCATTAGCTCTCTCTATCTATTTTAGTCTGCTCGTTATCTATCTATTTATCGATTTATCTACCTATCTCAGCCTACTCATTATCTATCTATCTATCTATTTCAATCAGCTCTCTGCTTATCTATTTATCTACCTATCTCAGCCTACTCATTATCTATCTATCTATCTATCTATCTATCTATCTATCTATCTATCTATTTTTCTTGTTTTTTTTTAATAATTTCTCCCCAGGCAAGGCAGTAAAGCCACTAAGATGCAAAGTGTTATTGAGTGTGAAAGAATAAGAAAAAAGAGAAACATTGTTAAAGAGCGAGAACAATAAAGGAAGATGAATCAAGAGACAGTAGATAAAAAAATTACATTGCATTTAACTTTTTAAAGATCAAATTTGTCTGGAAATCATTGGAGTCGGACGAGAACACCACGACCGAAAAGTGCGAGAGAAGGAATTGTTTGCATAAATCTTGAAATTTAATGAGACCTTGTTACCAATATTACAGGCCCTTAAATTCATGAAGTCAAAGTACCGGAGTGGAGAGGGCATCCGAACAATTACAATGAGAGTATTTATACAAAAGGCATGGGGGGGAATTATGATTAGGCTGTAGGAAAGTAACTGACTGCTTTATATATCTGTAGATATATCTCCACTTGTCTCTATCTTACATGATAGACACATTTGGAATCACTCTCCCTCTCCATCTGTATGTCTATATATCCCAGTCTGTTAATATCTATCTATCTATCTATCTATCTATCTATCTATCTATCTATCTATCTATCTATCTAGTAATATGTCCTTTTGTTGCTATCATAGATGATATAATGTAATGATTTGGGGATATTATCACAAGTCGTATCACCGTTTGTCTCTAACAAAGCTGCTACAATATATATTTTTGCTCTTATCTATCTATCTATCTAAGCTTGGACATATCACTAGAGATTGACAGATAGATCTGTCAATCTCTAGTGATATGTCCAATAATATATTATGTTGGTGTTATTTCTACGTCTCAAGTTGTATCAGCGCTTGTCTCTAACAAAGACGGTACAATACACAGTTTGATCTATCTATCTATCTATCTATCTATCTATCTATCTATCTATCTATCTATCTATCTATCTCAGCTTGTTTATCTCTCTCTATCTCTAGTTTAGTGCTAGCAGCAAGCAGAAATATTTCTCCTCCCGATGATGGTCATTTCGGCCGAAACTAGTCGAGGAATCTAAATGGAATAATAATAAAAAAAAAAACAAAAGAATATTAATCTACAACCCAGTGTGTCTGAAGATTTTTTTTTTTTAATTTTTTTTATTGTTCAATATATATATATATATATATATATATATATATATATATATATATATATATATATATCTGGTATCGCATATTATTAGTTTTATCCCTTACTTAATGCACAACGTGACTCTATACAGCTACCAAATCAATGAAAAAAAAACGTCACTGACATATGATTTTGCAAGTATAATGGACAAACATCAGACACAAAAAATTACCTTCGTAATATTTTCTTTGATATTAAATTATTTGAAGCTTGTCTTTAATCATCAGAGAAGTAAAATCAACCAATCATTTTCTCCTTTAAAGAATTGAATAAGAATTCACGGCGTTTGCATTTAATTCTGAGGTGTTCCTAATGAAATATTCGCAGAATGCTCTTAACTCACAAGGATGAAACGAATAATAAAATCAATTACTTCGTTCGATCGTTATTTTGTTAGATAAAAAGATTTCTTTTTTGTTTTTTAATTGCAGAATTACTAAACCTTAACCAATTCAGAAATATACAAAATAAATTGCACAAAATGTCGATTGGAACATCCAGTGAATCTTCAAAAGACTATACGATAATCGCAACAATTTAAATACAATAGCAGTTCGGACCACAACTCTGACGAGCTTTTCGGCCTGGTTCCCCGACTCCATAAATTTAAGCATGCTACTAGATTGGCATCTAGTCCTCACCCTCTTACTGTTGAAATCGCTAAATCCAACCGCTACTTTTACTCCAACTGTGGAACTCACTTCCGATTAATTGCTTCTCTGATTGATACAGCCTTCAAAAATTTAAATACAGCATGAATTGCCATCTTGAATCCCAATCATCTTTTGTCCTTTCTTCAATCCTCGCTATACTCAGTCTTTTCTTCCGCTTTCGCTTTTAGTATCCCCTGCCCTGCGTACTAGTTGCATTTCCGCCTTGCTTCAGGTGAAATGATTAAAAAAAAATGATTGATTAAACAAGGACAGCATTTAAAAAGAAAATATATTAAAAGTGCGCTGATTTCACAATTCTCTACGATCAAACTTTTTTTATATTAAGTATTAGTGTCCTTTATGTTTCAGTTTTCTCTAAAATTTCGTTTTCCATGTTAGTTGTCTGATTTTGTTTAGCGGCATATCAACACCTCTATGGGTTATTTAATGCCGAAATCTACATAATCTGAACACAATATTATGCCTTCAACTAAATATATTTACAACGCAATTGACTCCAACTACTGATAAAATGTAATGCTGATCATTTTACTACATGTAATATTGTTTTTTTATTATATAAAAATGTGTTGCAGGCGTTTTTACTATTAAAATGTATTTTTGTTGAATCTTTAAAGAGTTTACAAACAGACAAAGGTGGTACTTGAATTAAGGAACAGTAACATGTGCATTGATGAAAGAAAGAGAGGTTTATTGTAAAAGAGAATACACTACTGAAAGACAGAGAATCGGGTGGCAGGCTAGTAATTCCCAAAGCAAGGTTATTTACCTTACGTCCCCGCAAGGAAGGATGTGGCACAAGGCCGTTTTTAATGCGGGCAAAACCGAGTCCGTAGGCACGGGTAAAAATTCCGTGTACTCGGGGTCGGGTAGCTGTCTACCACCCCAGACGAGACTCTGCCCTTCGTCATAGCTTCATCTGGGTTCCTCTCTGCCCGAAGGCAGAGCATCCGACCAGTACAGCTGGAGCCGAATCTCCATCTAATTACCGAAGCAAAGATATTTACCTTACCCACCCCCAAAGCGTAGCAGGATGTGGCACAAGGACGTTTTTAATGCAGGGTTAAAACCAAACCCGTAGGCTCGGGCAAAATTCTCCGTAGACCCCGTATACACGGGGTCGGGTAGCTGTCGTCTGGCTTCCTTTCTGCGCGAAGGAAATAAGGAACATATGCAAACTAAAGATGAATGTCTCAATGAAAAACGTGCAGAAATAGAGAGAATGAGTATCACAGATAAAGAAATATGCATAAAAAATTAAAGGAACTAACAGAACAAGAGGGATGCTCATCAACAGGCTGAATAAAATCCAAGGATGGAATGCTTATATTAGAAAAAGAAAAAAATTCTTCAGCACTGGAATAAGTATATGGGAGAACTCTTCCATGACAAAGGAGAACAACACTTCACAGAAAATACCGACGGACTGGAAATAGTAAAATCTGAAGTGGAAGCTGCACTGGCCAAATTTAACATAAACAGAGGGAGACGTAGATACAACGAATTGCCAAAGCAGGGTTATTTAATTTACCTTCCCCGCGGTGCAGGATGTGGCACATGGCCGTTTTTTAATGAGGAGAAAAACCGATTCAGTAGGTTCGGGCAAACATTTCCCATAAAAAAACGGGGTCGGGTAGCTGTCTAACAGCCCAGTGGGCTTAGATAAAAATTCCCGTAGACCCCGTATACACGGGGTCGGGTAGCTGTCTACCACCCTAGACAAGACTCAGCCCTTCGGCATAGCCCCGTCTGGGTTCCTCTCCGCCCGAAGTCAGTAGGTTCGGGCAAACATTTCCCGTAAAAAACGGGGTCGGGTAGCTGTCTACCACCTTAGACAAGACTCAGCCCTTCGGCATAGCCTCGTCTGGGTTCCTCTCTACCCGAAGTCAGTAGGTTCGGGCAAACATTTCCCGTAAAAAACGGGGTCAGGTAGCTGTCTACCACCCTAGACAAGACTCAGCCCTTCGGCATAGCCTCGTCTTGGTTCCTCTCCGCCCGAAGGCAGAGAGTTCGACCAGCTCAGCTGGAGACGAATCTCCAACTAATTGTCGATGCAAGATTATTTGCCTTACCCCGCCGCGTCCCGTAGGCTCGGGCAAAAATTCCCCATAGACTCCGTATACACCGGGTCGGGTAGCTGTCTACCACCCCAGACGAGACTCTGCTCTTCGTCATAGTCTCGTCTGGGTTCCTGTCTGCCCAAGGGCAGATTGTTCGACTAGCTTAGCTGGAGACGAATCTCCAACTAATTGCCGAATCAAGGATATTTACCAACCGCCCCACGCAGTCAGATGTGGCACAAGGCCGACTTTAACGTAGGCTCGTGCAAAAATTATCCGTAGACCTCGTATACACGGGGTCGGGTAGCTGTCTACCACACCAGACGAGACTCTGCCCTCCACCCGGCACAGTCCCGTTTCAACTCCTCTCCGCCCAAAGGCAGAGAGTTCGACTAGCTTAGCTGGAGACGGATCTCCAACTAATTGCCGAAGCGAGCCCTCAGGTAAATCCTCTGCTCAATATATATATAGCTACTGATATAGTCAGTCCACATAGGCGATAGAGGGTAGGGATATTCCATTACAAAATTTTTATACTTTCATAGTGTTTTGTTACGGGGTTTACTATTTGCCCATAGCTGGGAGCCTAACAGATGCTACCACCCCGTTTCAGTGTGGACACGGGAATAACAAAAATTAAGGGGGTCATTCCAGGCTTCTCAAAACCTCCAATCTCCCGATCAGAGGCCTTGCAGCGAGATGTAGTTTATCGTCATAAACTTCGTCGTTGCTCTCAGGTTCGGTCTATCGTATTCCAACATACTTCTTTAAAACCACATTTCTGTTGCTTCAAGTTTCTTCATATGTTAGGAGACTGTTCTGCATCCATATAGGAGGACTGATACCTTCATTGTAAGTATGTTTCTGTCTAGTTCCTATTTTCATAAATCTTCCTCCTTACTTCCATACCTTTTTCATAGTATTCTCCGCATTCTTCGAATTCGCTCTCCAGCACATCAAGAATCTTCTTCATCTGTGATGAGATCATCATGTATTCATTAATGCATATAACATTAAATATATTATAGCAGTTCAAATACTACTCACTTTGTTTCGATATACACTGCGTGTGCTAAATTCTTCTAGCCTTTTTCCTAATTTACGTCCTAAAAATTCCAGCTGTTTCTTTCCAATTGTCAACATCAGTTTCCTTACATTTTTCTATTTTTCTTAATGCTTTCTCGATCCTTACATTTCCTGATCCTGATATTCGTGGGATTAGCGGGTGACCCACATCTTGCTTACTTTTAGACTGTTCATTTGAAAGCAGATATTTCACTGCAATATAGAAGTTCAGTATGCTTTCTTTCAGATTTTATATATTAACTAGTTGACATATTGCCCCTTTAAATAAAATAAACTTTGAAAATATCTACCTTGTAGAGATAAAGGTAGATTTGCCACCTCGGGGCAACAGTCAACCCCAAGAGTAAAATAAAAGCCTGATTTCGAGTGCTAATATGTCTAATTTTGAAAATTGACAAAATGTTCGGCCAATCTTGGTTGATTAGGCTTCTTTTGGTTTCTTTCCTCGTGCGAGAACATTGGCTCTCCGATCACATATGTTGGGTTCAATCTCACCTTTGTCAATTGATATTATCGACAAGAAGAGATAATCTTAGTATACTGCAGCTTTGGGAAGCATTTAAACATTTTACGATAAGTTGACCCGAGCCATGTGGATGCGCGGAAATCCGTTGACTAGCAAGAAATCACAATTCTGTTTAATTGGTGTCACCCCAAGCAAGGCAGTAAAGCCACTAAGACACAAGGGGTTGCTGAGTGTGGAAGAATTAGGAACATAAAAGTTAATAATGAGCGGGAAGAGGAAAAGGGGTAACGAGGAGGACAGTAGATAGCCATTGACATTACATTTAAATTTTTGCAGATTAAAGTTTTCTGGAAAGCATGGAGCTGGAACGGAGTTCCACAAGCGAGAAGTGCGAGAAAAGAAAATGACAGCATAGAATTTACGGTTATGTCTAGCCAGTTCAACTGAAAATTGTTGAAATCTCGGCACCAGTCTAGTATCGCGCTTAAATTCATAAAGCATAGTTACCATAGCGAAGAGCTCACCTGAACAATCTGAGGTATCTATAGAAAATACACAGAAAAGCAACGTTACGGCCGTGGAAAAGTGATTGAAGCCGAGCCTTTAGGTCAGAACCTATAATATTGCTGATTCTTCTTTGGGTCCTACGAAGGAGCTCAATGTGAATAGCAGGGGCATCGGGCCATATGTAGGAGCAATATTATAAGCACGGTTGAATCGTAAACTTTTAGATATGTATCAGGTGTAACAGCAAAATTGTCCAATTATCAGATTACGCTTTGAACCGTTGTATCTTAGAAATGATTAAAGATATTTTACTTGAATTTTCCGAGGTTTCTATAACACTACTTGACTCTAATTTGAACAATAAGAATGTTGTTAGTTCTAAGTTGAAATGATGTATCTTCCTGTTGTGACCTCCTGATTCAGTTTTCCTCGGAGAGCCGAGTACGAATTCCAGTCGAATCCATTACGTTCACTTACGTGCTGATACCCTTGGGAAAGGTATTAACTCTCTCCTTCACCATCCAGCTATGGATAGACCGGGTTCTGTAGCTTTGGATGGAAACTGTTCTACCGCAGAAAGGAAAGACAACCTGCTGCGGGAAAAAAGTGCCTCGTCAGTCATGTATCACCTAATCCTATATCATGCATGGCACGTAACTGACAGTTCCCTATTCTTAAAACTTATTCACAGTTTTCTTACATGAACTTTGAAGATGAATCCTGGGGGACCATTAAGTCCTGAAGGATCTTTTTCGTCTCATCATTGCTCAGTTGGGAAGACATATTGGGACTGACACAAAAGAATTTTAACCTCTTCTCTTTCCGGCTGAATAAGTTAAAAGGATTTCAGGGACTCTAACGACAAACGGTGTCAAGATGGCTAAACGTCTTATCTAAAAGTCTGGAAAAAATAAACTGAATTAGTTTAGAGTTATTTTTAGATATTAAACATTATTACTAGAAGTAAGCAAGATGTGGGTCACCCGCTAATCCCACGAATACCAGGATCAGAAAACGTAAGGATCGAGAAAGCATTAAGAAAAATAGAAAAATGTAAGGAAACTGATGCCGACAATCGGAAAGAAACAGTTGGAATTTTTAGGACGTAAACGAGGAAAATGGCTAGAAGAATTTCGCACACACAGGGTATATCGAAACAAAGTGAGTAGTATTTGAACTGCTATAATATATTTAATGTAATATGCATTAATGAATACAGGATGATCTCATCACATATGAAGAAGATTCTCGATGTGCTGGAGAGCGAATTCGAAGAATGCAGAGATGGAGGGGGATGAACAATTATGCCGTTACACGATTTGGACAATTTTGCTGTTACACCTGGTGTGATAGATTCTGAAGAGAAAAATTGTCACGCACGAGACATTGAACCAGCTTTCTTAGTAGCTGACCTAGCAATGGATTCATAGCTTTGTTCAAACTCTTGATTGCGTCAAATTATGCGCTTAAACCGAGAAACTGTTGCCATAGCCTGCTGAGTATTGGCGCAGTGAAAACCAGTTTGCCTCTGAAAATTTATAAGAAACAGAAATTTAACTCTCCATCTGACTGGTATACGTGGAAACAAACAGTCAGCTTTGTACTTTATTTCTTATATGGTTGGGAATTCACACCTTCGTCTTTATTCGGCGTTTACTGCCAAGTAAAATAAAATATTTTGAATGATGAGTTTCAACGATGAACTTTTCACACTTGGAAGACGAATTTCCTAACTTCGACATTCGTCCAATTAGCCTTGTGCACTATTAAACTAAAATCAATTATCTTAGATATATTATTGACCAAACGCAATTGTCTCTCTGTTAATACCGTGATGTGATGGAACAATTGAGAAAATGTCTTTTTTTTTTCTTAAAATTTAGCAAATAGCAAGTATTATTTACGTCGTTTCCCCAATGAGATGAAATGTGATACAAGGTCGAGGTGTTTGTGGGGAAACCGAGCGCGTATGCCAAGGACAAAAATTGCCAATACACCACAATATATATATATATATATATATATATATATATATATATATATATATATATATATATATGTTATAAATTATTATTAGGCGGATTTCAGATAATCATAATTAAGTAATTCATCGAGTTTAGAAGAAACCTAAATAGAATGCACTGGACAGCCGTTTCGTCCTATATTTAGGACTCATCATCAGTGCGCATCCACTAACGAGAACTGAAACACGGACAGTTAAGATATCAGGCAATCGTCATACCAACTGTACCAACGGGCCTCTGTGACGATGATGTAGAGAATTAGACTGGATATAGCGCAGCTCGATCACATATTCCGTGGTGGAACTCATCCGAGTTTCCCTTACCCATAGGACTGTGCCTCCACGAGCCACGACTACTATCCCCAAGCTGCTTCATCCAGAGCATTTTAAGCCGGTTCAAGCAATGATGCACAATAGAAACGACCGTCCAGTGCTTTCTGCATTCTGTTGCGGTTTCTTCTAGACTCGATTAATTACTTAATCATGATATATATATATATATATATATATATATATATATATATATATCGATTTAGTAAGTGTAGCTAACACATGGCACAAGGCCGAAAGTATGGAGTACCGAGCGAGGATCGAACTCACTACTCCGTCCTAACTGGTCTAATGAGACAAGCTTGCTAACCATTACACATAATAATTTTAATTTCTACTTCTATTTTGTATACAAGGTGAATGGGACATTGTCGCCATTTTATACTTTTAATTTAGCGCATGTGTGTTGTTTGTTTTTGATTTTGTCGACTGCACAGTAATATTAGGTTCAGTTGGGTACAGTCTGTAAGAAAAACAGCACCATTTAGAAACGGGATGCTGCACTGCTTGGTATTCGCGCCGGAAGCTCCATTACAAATATTTCAGTGTGTGTGTGGCTGTCAATCTGCGGACAGGGTAGATGATTCGGAAATAGTTGGATGATTCTAATGGCGATTGTGAAGTTTTTTAGGGTGTTTTTTTTCAGTAGTAATGGCGATTTTATGCCTCAATTCATCTTCCCACAAGGTTTCAGATTCAAAATGGAGGCCTACATCAAGTGCCTTGAGTAGGTAATGCTGCCCTGGGTTAAGACGGTGGTTGTAGGAAGACCCTATGTCTGGTAACATGACTCTGCACCATACCACAGAAGCAGAAGATCCCAATTATGGCTACCAAATAATTTCTGCGACCGTAGAACTCCTTACAACTGGACATCTAACTGTGAGTTGCAATCTAGAAAGTTAGATGGCCAGTTGTAAAGATTTCTATGGTCGCAGTTTAGCGAGAAACTAACAAAACTCCTTGCAACACCAAAGGTGAACTGAATATAAGGATTATGACAGCATTCACCAACTTAAACAGGGAGACAGTCCAGAAGGATTGCAAGATATTTTTGTGTAGCTTTGGTAAATATATTTGTTAAAATGAGATGTTAGTGTTATTTTCATTTGTGCGTAATTTAAAGGATAATTCATCTCTCGTACCCTATTTATATATATATATATATATACTTCATAGCAAATGAATTAATTCCAACAAATATTTAATATATTTTTCTGTTTATACATTATTTATTAAGTGCCCTGTTCATTAATTAAACACTATTAATTACATTTACCGACCTGAATGTTCGAGAAACTTCGTAGAAAATATGTATTTTTCGGCAGGAATTGAACCTGCATGCTGTCCGAAATCACCATTAATCCTGACGTGCTATGACCGCTCAGCCACTGCGAACCTCTGATTACTATTTTTAAACACACACTTTCGCCGATGTTTCTTGATCTATCATATCTGCTCTGAAATTGTAGCCTTATGTAAACAAGGACTAGAAATTATATGAAATGGATTAAATTCGACAAATATTTAATATATTTTCTGTTTAAACGTTATTTTTTTATGGTTACACTTATTTAAGTAAATGGTCATTTCTTTAATTAAGCAGTATTAATTACCTTAACCAGACTGAATCTTTGACATTTGGGCTGGTTTGGTTTGTTTTACAGTATATCGACCTCGATGGGTTATTTAATGCCGACATTTTATTTGGTGGTAATATTTTTTCCTCAAAAATGTACTTCTGGTCATATTTTTTCTCTCAAAAAATGTATTACTGGTATTAAAACCTATTTTTAAATTTTCATAGTGTTTTGACCCCAGTTTAGGGGTTAACTATTTGCCCATAGCTGTGACCCTAACAGGTGCTACCACCCCTGGTCAGAGAGGACTGGGAACACCAGCTATTAAGAGGTGGTTCCACGCTATTCAAAAACTCTTGATCAGAGGCCTTGATGTTCGATGTAGTTTATCGTCTTGCCCAGAACGCAGATGTAGTTTATCGTCATACCCAGGATGCGGATGTAGTTTATCGTCTTACCCAGGACGCGGATGTAGTTTATCGTCATACCCAGGACGCGGATGTAGTTTATCGTCTTACCCAGCACCTGAATGTTCGAGAAACTTCGTAGTTCTCTGTAAGTAATGCTTTTTAATTAAAAAACAGAGATTTACTTAAATAAGTTTATCCATAAAAAGAAAGTATAAACATAATATATATATATATATATATATATATATATATATATATATATATAACAAGTGGAGTTTATAAAATAAAAAGTAACATTTAATTTGCATAACTTTTTAAATCATATTTTAATAAATAGTTCGTCTCAGTTAATTATTTTCCATTTAAATATTTAAACTTGCCATATATTAGTAAACTTGTTTGTTTTAAATTCATCGTGCTTGTATAGAAAGAATTTATATCTACCTTGTCAAAATTTGGTCCACACGTGACACAAAAATATCAGTTTGTTTGTATTTGAACGTAAACTGAATGTCATCTTAGCTTCTAAAAAACCTTTTCGCAAAAACATAAAGTAAATCATTTTCAAAAATATTAAAATTCTTATAGAATTTTATAAGTTTTTGGTTCGGCAACGTTAGATACAATGTTATTTCCTGCAGCGTTCGTACTATCGGCTGGTCTTTCACGTTAGTACACATCTGTCGAGTGGTGCTGAGATAATACTTAGGAAATTATCGAAATAATCCGTTTAATTAGATTTTCTTAAAACTGTAACGAGTTATTTAAATAAAAGCCAAAAATGTAAGTTTCTGATTGAATTATTATTAATTATTATTTAATTATTATTAATTATTATATTACAAACAGTAAAACTATTTCAGTGTGACCCTTTATGTAGCTATGTTTAGAGTAGAAGATTCAACAGAATTTTAGTCCAATGATAAAGAGTATCGAAAAAGCTATTTTTTCGAACCTAGGCTATTTTACTGCTGATAAAATAGGCTATTTTGGCTCTCCCGGTAAAATAGCCACCAAGGCTATTTTACCGGTTGTTTTAGCACTTATATTTAACACCGTCATGGCACTGGTTGTGCGTGCTCTGTAGGCAGGGTCTGAACAACATGGATTCTGTAGTCTATGGCTGCTGTCTTCAGCGGTGCCTCTGAAGTGAACTATATCAAAGGGCAAGTTTTACACTTGAAGAAAATGTTATGCCTTGAAGTACTTAAAATATTCAAACATATTTCTTTTAATAATTGATGATGTATAAATGATTTTAACTTGTGTTTTGACAATTGATGAGGGAAAATATTTTAAATTGTCTTAACAATCGATGGTGAAAATAAATAAACTTCTGTATTAAATATGTGTTGTTACTTTTCACATCATCATAACAAAAAAATATTTATCAGCAAAATAACTTGGGTGGCTAGTTTACCGTGAGTGGTAAAATAAACTTAAGAGCATATCTATATCTATTTTAACCGGGAGCGGCAAAGTAGCCTCTTCCAAAAAGTACAGATGATATTTATCTTGCTAGGATTATTGTTTATACTGAATTTTTAAAAGAGTTAAATGGGACATCTTTTACAACTTTTATTTATCTGTCTGGCACGTATTCCGTTACAGCTTGAAATTAGTTTTCGAGAATAAATTAATTTCTGTCTTATTTATCTTTGTACAGTAATTAGTTTTTATCTAATTTAATTCTTTAGGTTTGCTTTAGCAACTTAAAGTATATGTGTATTTTGTCACGAAATGATTCTATTTCGAAAAAAAAGTACTAGTAAAAAGGACAATGCGAGTGTAGAATAGTTTAATTTTGATCGGAGGCTTCATTATATGACTGGCTAGTATTGTCAAAGTTAACAATGGAAATAGCAGAATTGTGTAATCACTACTAGGGTAAGAAAGATAGTTGTGAGAATAGTCAGTAATTACCAGCTCACAATTATCAATTAATATGACCGTGGCATGCTCGGATATTTTGTCAACATGTCTAACGTTGTTGGATAGCATTCTGCTACTACTTGCTTTCGACTACAAAAATCTGTGCAAAAAGTGGATCACAGAGCCTTGATATTCTTCTCACTTCTCATTGGGCAGTTCATATCTATATCATGTTCTCAACTACGCCCGAATAATATCGATTACAAAAATCTGTGCAAAAAGTGGATCACAGAGCCTTGATATTTTTTCTAAATTCTCATTGGGCAGTTAATATTTATATCATGTTCTCAACTACGCCCGTATAATATCGACTACAAAAATCTGTGCAAAAAGTGGATCACAGAGCCTTGATATTTTTCTCACTTCTCATTGGTCAGTTAATATTTATATCACGTTTTCAACTAAGTCCAAATAATATCAACCTAGTTTCTGACCTGAACGAAAATACAATTCCGCCAAAAATCTCTCTATCCATTTCAAGCCTATCACGTGACTACGTTTATTATAAATACTTTAATACAAGTTCGCTCTTTCTCTTATGGCCTCTCTTGTCTTAGATGTAGTAGCTAAAGAACTCGCGTTTCATCCTTTACGGGCAAATGCCATGAAACGCCATCACACACGCACACATACACATATACGTACGTACGGAACATTCACATATACGGATTCACTCAAACAAACTTACATTCAACAATTCACAAGAACACGGAACATATTAAGTATGAGAACAAAAATTACAAAAATTCTCTCACTGAATCCGTTCACCCAGCAAGTGAATAAGTACCAAAAATTGGCTCAACCCAACCAGTGAAATCTGCTTTAGCAACAAACGTAACTCTTGTCAATATTCATCAGAGAGAAATATAACTTCAAAACCCTTCTGAAGCTACAAGTTTGTATCAAACATATTTTCAACATTCCAGAATTTCCTTCAATCAATCTTTCAACTTTGCAACTTTTTGACAAAGGACATTTCATGTTAAACCTAACCTTTTCTGTGAGCTCAGATAAAAAAAAAATTCCTTCGTAAAGGACTTTAAGAATTTCAAGTCAAAGGTTCATAAGTCTTCCGACTGATTAATCACACACTTAATTGTTTGTATGTCATTACAGTATATAAAATGAAATTGTTTGTTATAAAAACAGTTTTTGTGTTGCTTCTATTATTTAATATTTTGTGCTATTTTGCCTAAATATTAATTCGAGAGGTCACTTCAAACAAATGCTGACTTCCACAGCGGGAGAACGCAGAGTGAAGTGAATCCATGCCTTTAAATAAAAGTTCGCCCCAGCATTTAAATCTATCAATTAATTGACGCTTAACCACTTAAGGCTGTAACGGCAAAAGATGTGATGAAGCTGTAGCTGTATTGGTGTTCCTGGAAACATAGTCGGACGAAGTTCAACTCTCTCCAAGCTGTTTTTTTTAATTTTTATTCAGAGGTGTCCTTCTTCTAGACCGGTTGCCACACAGAGCAGACCTGCTATTTATCCTTAAATGGGGTAAAGAGATGAATTCGCACCTTACTCTGAATTTCAATACAGTTACTAAATTCCATTATATTGAACAGCAGTGCGATTCGACACCTATAATTTTGGATTATATATAAATATTGATAGTTACTTCGATCTCAGATTGCTTTACGAACACAACTGGTACTATATAAACACACTTGTAGGGTCAACGATAATCTAAAACAAAGTGTTTCATAGCTATATCTGCAGCCAGTGCAGTACATGCTGTGGAATCTCTGGGCTGAGTGCTTTCTAGACTGAAGGCACCAGCCACGTTGCAGAATTCACGCCAGGGGATCAACGATCACGTGTCTCTGACAAATCGCACAACTTTGTGGTTTGACCTGGAGAGGGGTGGGTTCTGACAAGTCTATTTGCCCAGGAGAGATACAACTCTTGAGTGAAAAGCCTACGTCTTTCAACAGAGATGCGTGGAGGGAATAGAAGAAGAAGAAGAAGAAGAAGAAGAAGAAGAAGAAGAAGAAGAAGAAGAAGAAAAAGAAGAAGAAGAAGAAGAAGAAGAAGAAGAATCTTCATTATATCAGTGACGGAGTGTTCCAAGGTATTTACAATGTTGGGATATTAATAAACCGATTTCGCGCCAGAACAGAGTACAGAAATTAAAATTGCAAAATATATTTCAAAATTTGCGTGTGAAAAACAGGTACCCATTTTCATGAGCCAATCTACCGATAGGCTTTGTTGTATCGTGTTATGTTCAGTTATTACGTATTTGGAACGTTTTGCTGAGATCTTTCCGATGGCTGACTCCTTGAAATGATAAGTCTGCTATCTAGTAAATAGTCTTAAGCACCAGAAAGCACATGCGTCTCTAGGTCAGTCGAGTGTCGGTTCGATTTAATGAGCATAGGAAACGAACAATCATCATAAGACAGGCAGAAAATATTAAAGGAATATTAGTGAACTCATCAAAATCGTCAAAAAAAATGAATATTATTAACTTGAATAAGGGTAAACCCTTCAGGGCAGGTGAAGGCTGAGGGGAAGGATATCTGGCATTGTAAAAATATTTCTCTTGTGCCCCCACCCCCCAAAAAAATATGGAAGGCGAAGAAGAATGTACATAAAGTGTTTAAATCCAACATTTTATAATCCTAGATACTGTTCAATTGTTTCGCAAATCTCACTCTCTCTCTCTCTTTATCTCTCTCTCTCTCTGTCTCATTTATGAAGAGAGTTGACGTACAATCGAGACATAAACTAAGAACTTCAACTCAAACCTTAACGCGGACTACTACTTTGTTTGATACATCTTCTATTTATTTGTACCTCACATGGGGGAATATTTAACGGATATAAGAAAATATGTTACGTAAGTGAGTTGTCGCCCTTGGTAAACTGCACTCTCTAAGAATCACGTATATCGTCATCCAACCAATCACTAGCCAGAATATGTTGACGCCAATTATAAAGAATGCTATTCTGTTCTTTTACTCTTCCTCTTTTCTGCCCAGATCTGCAAGGCACAGGGCGTCAAAATCGTCCCTGATTCACCCTGCACTTTGACATGAGAGCCGTACTATATTAGTACGCAAATGAAACCGTTATATAAACACCAAATACTTCAGTTAAGTGGACTTATATTGTTTCTTTATAATATAACAGCCAACAGAACAATTTGTTTGCAACAAGAACTATTATTTCTATAGTATCTGTATATATGAACTTCAATAATATTCTTTTTTAAAGTTAAAAAGGAATATTATTGAATTTCATATATACAAATACTATAGAAATTGTGTTCCGTTTTTCCTAGGGTGATATTATATGCGGCTTAAATCGCCATACAGAAGCCTGCTCGGCTCAGTTTTAAAATTTATTTCTTGAAGACTATAACGTTTCTGATAACTTAATAACTATACAGCCTTAAAAAACTGAAAATTTACACTTTGATATAGGCTTTAAATCCTGCGTTATTTTTACCTTTCACTATAACTTTTAAATAAAATTCAAAGTTAATAAATTTTATTTTAAACTGGTTTCTACTTAGTAGGAATATTGTATCTGAATAATTTTCATTAAAATTCCAATTTCCCTAAAACAGATTAATTGACAGATTAAGTTCTAATAAAGCGTCTTTTATAATTTCCATCTATCCAATTTGTTTATTTTACGAAATCCTTATTTATATACATTCTTAAAGTTTATTCTTTACAGACAGTACAAGGAATTTTCCGATATCACTTCGGATAGATTTCTCTACAATACATAATTGTTCAGTGGTAAGTTCTCGACAACTTTGATCTATTACGATGTTTCGCAACAATTTTCTTTTCAACTTTTCCAACACGAAAATTAAGTATTATCATACATATTTCTATCTTTTTATGCGCCGTGTCCTTTCGGGGCTTAGGTGATCATTATCATGGCTTTCCACCTCGCTCTATCTCTTGCAGCTCTCAACAAGTTCCTTCCCTCTGCTATCTCCCCCAACCAGGTCCTGTTATCCACATGCTTAAGGCCGGTAGGTATGTCACGTGTTGTCTTCCCTTGTCTTTCTTTTCCTCTATTCGACCCGTGAGTATCAGATTCTCCAAGCCCTCCTTCCTCATTATGTGTCCCAGAAACGTCAGTTGCATCTTCCTGATTTTAAATATAAGTCTCCTCCTTGTTTGCAACCTCTCTAAGACCTCATCGTTGCTCACACGCTCGGTCTATGATATCCTCAGCATCCTTCTGTAGAACCACATCTCCGTTGCCTCAAGTCTCTTCTTCATCTTTGTGGAAATCGTCCAGCATTCGCTGCCGTAAAGAAGGACAGATGTCACGCAACAGCTCAGTATCCTTTTCTTTGTTACCAAAGATATCCTCCTGCCTCGCATTACTCTGCCAGTTTGCATCGTTGGCCAAGGACACATTCCATTATCATGCTAAAAGAGCAGAATAGCAGGAAAGACAGAATTTTCACTAGTAAAAGTGATTACAGTCATACCCCGTTGAAGTTAAGCAACATTGTACGTGGTCAGTACCTAGATGGGTGACCACTCGGAAATAACAGGTGTTGTAACTTTGGATGTGCGGGTGGTGTAACTGATAACGGTTTGGAATTCCAAATCGGAGAATCGATGTCCAATGCCATCTGGATTCGTAATATTCACTTTGGAATTAACCTTGGGAAAGGAATGAAACCACCTGTCTTTCCCCCAGCTTTGGGTAAATTAGTAAGACTAGCATCACTAAACTATTATTATTAATATTTACTTTTCGCCATTAAATATATGTTGATATGACGCTGAACAACTAAACAACTAATCAAATAAAAGTATCTGTCTTAAGGCAACAGAAAGATGCTGAGAATACACAAGGCGGAACAAGAAAAGATAGACAAAAACGACACTTGTCCGTTAAATCAGAAAGAGAGACTTAAAATGTCTGGTACACATAATGGGAAATGGGCGATTGGAGAATATAACACTCACACGGCGTATGGAAAGCAAGAGGGACGAGAGCAAAATGTATTCATGTACCTAAGGGGTTTTTGTAAATGGATGTCAGAATAGGAATAGGGAGGGATTGTAGGAAGGCAACCATTGCTTCGAGCTTACAAAGTTGTGGAGAGCAATGATCATCTGCATTCTAAAGGAAAATGACGCCTAAGGGAAGAAGGGGGTTTTGGTAAATACACAGATGAATTTACCGATAAAGGATAAGCACGTATTCTCAGTGTCAAAATTCTATTTGCGAATTAACAACATCAGCGGCGGAGGAAGGAGAATGTAAAAAAAAAGAAGACTTACAATAAATTTTAGTAAGAATTGTAAAAACCAGGAGAATCAATAGGAAAACATTTTATATTATATAAAATATTCCAGCGAAACCAAACACAAAGTTATATTGGAAAAATATTGGAACCTGAATATAAAGTTAAAGCATGTTAATATTTATCCATTCATTCATTCATTCATTTACCTATCTATCTATCTATCTATCTATCTATATATATATATATATATATATATATATATATATATATATATATATATATATATGTATATAAAAGTGAACATAAAAGTCAACACTTAGAGGCAACAGTCTGTTTCCTGCTAGTTGCAATCGTCAGGCCATATATATATATATATATATATATATATATATATATATATTCACTCTGTTCATATCTATCTATCTATTTAACTAACTATTTCGCGATTTCAAAGACAGGTATCTATTAAAAATAACGTCTGAAGCAATAAAAATATCAGAAATGACTTCATGACATTTTTCACTGATCATTTTTATAAAAATAAATAAATAAAAATCCTAAGATCACACACATTTCACATAGATAAATCTCTTCGTAATTATCTGTTTGTCTGTCTGTCTATGAAGGAGTGATGCTAGAGCTGTGAAATCTTGCATGCATTAATTTCAACTCTTCTTATTAATAACTGCATTGTTTCGTTCCAGGTAAACCTGACCGTTCAATGGGGACTGTTCATCCCTGTCAAAAAAAGTCATCAACATCAGATATGACGCCATCATCATTGCGATATTGGTTCCCATCCAAGAGATTTTTTTTTCAAGTTGGAGAACTGATGATAGTCAAATCAAGAAAATAGGGAGGATGATCAACCAGTTCAAAACCACAGTCATACACAATAGCCATAGAAAACAAGCACGTGTCTGTTGGAACATTATCCTGATGAGATAAAGATCCCTTTCGTCTGTTTTCTTGGGCGTTTCATGACCTTTCGTAATTGTCTCAGAAAGCTAGCAGAGCACGCCCCATTGATTGCGTTATTTTTTTGAAGACAGCCGAAAAAAAAAAGACAATTCCGTTTGCATTCCACAAAACGTATTTGAGATGTTTTGACTGTACAGATTGTCTCTATTCACTGGATCAAAGTGATGAACGAAACACTCATCTTGAACATTCAAGGAAACCAGCTTGAACATTCAAGGAAACCAGCTTGCTTCACCACAAAAATGTTACATTTTCCTTGATATGATCAGCCTGTACGAATTTGATCAGGTGTTAGAGGATGTGTCACCCAGCGAGCATAAACCTTCGTTACGCCAAGTTTATTATGCATAACAATTTCAGCTCTCACATGCTAATAGCATTGACTATTTGATTTATAGCCGGTTGCATGTCATCGATCACTAGGTGATCAATGTTTTTCTCTGTGGTGGTAATCGCAGGTCATCCAGACCTTCGATCAAATTTAAGACTATCTCTTCCACTCCTAAATTCAGCCGCCCACTTAATTTCAGAATTGATAAAGCGGGGATCTCATCTTCTAATGTAGCAACCATATCAACATAAATGTCCTTGGGGGCTAAAGCTTTTTTCTGCAGATACTTGAGCAGATACAACAGAGAAAAGGGGTTTTGTTTCATATATATATATATATATATATATATATATATTCTTCCGTTACACATCTCTCTAGAGCTTTCATACATTTCCCTGTCATACTTGTTTTCCCACTCCCACGCATACACTTTATATGAAATTTTGTTTTGTATAC